>MU224469.1:4286693-4317921 GCA_018584345.1 Thuja plicata
TATTTGTGCAACATAGGATAAGAAGAAAAGTGGGGATTTTTTATTTAAATAAAAGAGGAGGAAATTCCTTTTTAATTAAATAAAGGCTTAGGATAAAGTGATTTTATTATTTAATTAAAAGAGATTTGTAATTAATTAAAAGAGAGCATTTTCTCTTAATTAAATAATATTTTTATTTTTATTTTTTTCTCTTTTTAAATTAAATAAAGCTCAAACCTTATGAAATATTGAATTGATTATGATTTGGTCAAGGAAATTGATATAATTGATATTGTTGATATTTGAAAATATTGATTCAGGGATTTGATAAATTGAGAAATGGGGCCCAAAGTCTAGGCGACCATTTTAGGGTGCATACAATTACAACTCTAGTATAAACTTACTTCAACAATAGCGGTCATGCATTCGACATCTAGATACATACCTAGGTCTCCCCTAAAGATAAAAATACTAAAACTTATCATTCATCACACATATGCTTGACAATATACTAGGAACACAAACTCAATAATTGACATCAATGACAATATAATTTTTGATCATCCTGTAATAAAATTACATATGTCATCGCCAAAACACACTTACCATCACTGCATCAGATATGCCAACAACCTCCCCCTTTGGCATTGATGGAAACACCCTATGCTTCAATAATAGAATACATCAACATCCTCAACATCAAACATTTAAAAAAAATGTTTTCACTTCTATCTTTCACCTGTTCTGAAATTACTCTCCCTTTCACTAGACTTCACACATACATCTTCACATCATCTCCATACATCTTTTATTCTTAACATACATCTTCTCCCCCTTTGACAAAAATGCCAAAAGTGCTAAATACACCTGACATCTCCTTTGCAGTGCCTGACTAACCAAAGAAAACTACTTCACAAATTTCTCCCCCTAAGGAGTAGTCTTACAACATCAATCCACACATAAGAATATTCAACAAATACACTGGGACCGATGCAAATTCATCTTCTTCTAATCCAGAGCTGATAGGGGAATGATCCCTAACCTACCTCTTAGATACTCAAAAGTATCCTTAGGAAATGGCTTAGTAAATATATCAACAACTTGCTCCTTACTTGGTACATACTCCAAGCTTAATTCCTTTTCCTGTATATATTCTCTAAGAAAATGATATTTGATAACTACGTGCTTAGTCTTAGAGTGCATCACTAGGTTCTTAGAAATATTAATAGCACTTGTACTATCACAATATATAACCACTGGTTCAGTTACCTTATCCTATATTCCTTCTAGAATCTGCTTAACCCACACTATTTGAGTACAATTGATTACAACAACAACATACACAGCTTCAGCTATTAACTATGATATATAATTATGCTTGTTACTTGTCTAGGATACAAGCCTCTCTCCAAGAAAGAATGCACCTCCACTTGTGCTCTTTCGATCATCAACATTACCTTTCCAATCAACATCAGTAAATAAATTCAAAGAAAAATCACCTTTATGTCCATACCGAAGACCATAATCTTCAGTCCCCTTAAGTTATATGAAGATTATCTTCACTACAACCATGTGAGATTCCTTAGGATTATAAGAGAATCTAGATACTAATCCAAATGCATGTGATATATCTAGTCTAATGTGTACAACATAATGTAGCTTACCGATCATAGACTTGTAAAGTATCTCATCCACTTATTTAGAATCATCTTCCTTTGACAAATTGCAACCAGTTAGCATAGGAGTACCAACCAGTTTTGAGTCCTCTAGTCCAAAAGTCTTTAGTATTTCTATTACATACTTGGACTCACTTATGTAGATACCCTCTTTTATATGTTGAACTCAGAAAACAATGAATACTTTGATCTCACCAATAATAGACATCTCAAATTCTTTCCTTATCTCATCTACAAATGATCTTCTCAACTCTTCATTGCCACCAAAAATGATATCGTCAAAATATATCTTTACAATTAGTAATTCGTCATCTTTCTAAGTCTTCAAATACACATTGTTGTTCTCACTTGTACTAACAAAACCAATTTGAATCAAATATGAGTGCAACCTCTGGTACCATGATCTAGGTGCTTGTTTCAATCCATATAAAGCTTTCTGTAATCTACACACCATATTCTTACCTCCTGAATTAGAAAATCCTTTAGGTTGTTCAATGTATTCCTCTTCTTCCAAAATACCATCAATAAAAGATGACTTAACATCCATTTGGTATACCTTAAAACCTTTGTAAGCAGTGTAAGAAAGCAATATTCTTACAGCTTCAAGTCTAACCATAGGAGAAAATGTTTCACCATAGTCTAGGCCATCTTCTTGTGCATATCCTTTGCACACCAACCTCGCCTTATTCCTTAACACTTCAAGAGTCTCATCCTTCTTGTTCCTGAAAATCCACTTCGCACCAATCACATTCTTGTCCACCGGTCTAGGCACTAATTTCCACATTTTGTTCCTCACAATCTACTCCAATTCTTCTTCAATAGCTTTCACCCAATCTTCTTCTTTCAATGCTTCTTTCATTTTTAGGGCTCAAATTCATATAACAAACATGTACCTTCAATTTCCTTTCTTCTAATTAACACACCTGGATTTCGGTCTCCAATAATTTGATCAGGTGATTGATTAACTTTACATACTTAGGCAATACTCGTCCAGTTCTAGGATTTCATTCAAATGTTTGTATTTTATCCTATTAATTGACCTTTCTTTCCACCATTTCTTTTGTAATGTACTAATCCATGGATTGCACATACACAAACCCATGATAGTCTTCAGGTTCCTTATTGCTAGATTCATCATTCTTTTTAGAAAATTCATCTATTCTTACACTAGCACTTTCCACTATCTTATTAGTTCTCTTGTTCAAAGACTTGTAAGATTTACTCTTAGAGGAATATCCTAAGAATATCCCCTCATCACTTCTTGGATCAAACTTTCCAAAATTTTCATCTCTTTTAAAGTAGCATCTGCTTCCAAAGATTTTGAAATAATTAACACAAAGTATTCTACTATACCATAGCTCATAAGGAGTTTTGTTTGTACCTTTCTTTAGGTAAACTATGTTCAAAGTGTAAACTACAATGCTCACCGCTTCTTTCTAATAGCTCTGAGAAACACCTTTCTGAATCATTAATGTCCTTGGAAAATCAATGATTGATTTGTTTCTTCTTTCAACAATACCATTCTTCTGAGGTGTTCTAGGAATAGACATCTATCTTTGAATTCCCCGATCTTCACAATAAGCAGTAAACTAATGTGAAGTAAACTCACCTCTTATGTTAGATCTAAGACATTTCAAAGTCTTACCGATGTCTTTCTCTATTGTAGCTTTATAGATTTTAAACATGTGAAAATCTTTAGATTTATCTTTTAAGAAGATAACCCACATCATTCAAGAAAAATCATCAACAAATCACATGAAGTATTTATCACCATAGTAACTCCTAGTTCTCATAGTGCCACATAGATCAGTATGAACCAAATCTAAGATATTTTAGGAAGAATAATTTTACTGATGAAACTAGAACTAGTTAACTTTCTAAGATGACATTCTTTGAACATTATATTGTCTAGTTTCACTAGGTTGGGTAAACCTCTCACTAGATTCATCTTACTTAATTTGATCAAATAATTAAAATTTACATGACAAAATCTTTTATGCCACAACCAACAATCTTCAACCTCAGCAAGAAGACAACTCTTAATAGTAGACATTAGATGCAACAAGTTACCTCTTGTTTGATCACCGATAGCAATCAGTTCTCTTGATTTCCCAATAATTATGCACATACCTACATTGAACTCCAATCTAAAACCTTTATTATTTAACTAAGAACCGCTTAACAAATTGTATCTTAAATCATCAACGTAGTAAACATTGTCAAAAATAATTTTATCATTCAAAGCAATGGATCATTTAGCTTTCACTAAATAAGGAGCATTATTCCCAAACCTTACCGAGCCTCCATTACATTCCTCCAATTTTATGAGCTTGCTTTTATAACCGGTCATGTGATGAGTACGACCATTATCAATAATCCAGTTACCATTATGATTCATGTTAGAAACTAAAGCTCTCTCAGCTTCTTCTAAGAGATCTTCCTTAATTTCATAAAACATAATTTATTCTTCACCTCTTCCATCATATTCCTCATCCATAACACCTTTCTCATCTAAGAAATAAACTTTCTTGTTCTTATCCTTGAATCTTGTTGGTTTCTCCTTCCTGTCATTCTCAGAGAATCTAGATAAAATATGACCAATTTGTTTACATGCAAAGCACTTCAAAGGCAACTTTCCCTTGTATTTACATTTCCCTCAAGGAAACCTTCTAATGCTCAAGGCTTCCAAATCCTCCTGATCTCTTTCTTCAGGCAAGATACATTTGTAATCATTAGAGTGACAATATGAAGAATTGCTAGATATCTCCTTTCCTTTCCTAGATGGTGCAAGAGTCAATTATGACTTGAAAGCAGCTTCAAATTTAGGCACACTATTATCATAATTACTTTACTCAAATATTGCAATTTCCCTATTAATGCATACAGAGTAACAATAAAAGTTCCTAAAGATCTGAGATCTTGAATAATTGAAACCCTAATAGCATATTGAGGTAATAAAGTTCTTAAAATTTTGCTTAGCACATCCTCCTCAATAATATTACCACCAACACCTTAGATAAAAAAAAAAAAAAATTCTTTCATTCTCTACATGTATAGCTCAATGTTCTCATTATCTTGCATTCTCATCTCATCATACTTTCCTCTTAAGTTGTCAGCCTTTGCCTTCTGTACATGTGGATCTCCACCATAGATTGTTTTCAACTTCTCCCATATTTCATAAGCAGTATATAAGTCTTTAATATCAACATATTATGCATCTGAAAGAGTACTTGTAATGGCTTCAATAGTAACAACATGTTCATTCTTAACCTTCAAGTAATCTAGATTCAGGGTTCTTGGGGGGACAGTATGCCTATTTACCACATGATCCCAATATTGGTTACCCAAGCCCTTAAGACAAAGCTTCATTTGACCGCACCATATAGAGTTCTCTCTTGTGAATTTAGGCCCTTCCTTTCTCATCATCTTGGATCTTTACCTCAAGTTGTTAAGCTTCACCACGAAAGAAGACCAAAGTCCAGATACCAATTGTTAGACCTGAGATCAGATTACTGAGAGGGGGGGGGGGGGNTGAATCGGTAATTTACCAAATAAACCAACCTTAAAACCACTTAAATTTTAATCACCATTCACAAGATTAACCTTAAAAATAGCTAATGAAAAACTTAAGCATCCAAGATTATCCACAAATTTATCTCATGGAAAATCAAAATATGGAAAAAAAAACTACGGTGGGGATTAGCACCCACTAAAATAATGTATTTTTCTGAAGTGCGCCTTGTGAGGAGATTGACCATGTTAGGAGTTTACAACAACACTGTTAGGTGCTACCCGTTTAAGGGATTTACCTTAGGCCTGTTAGAACCTTTACACTGTTAAGATTAGCCTTGTTAGAGGACTTAAAACACAAGTTAACATGTCACCTTGTTAGAGGATTTACAATAAATATTTATTAGTATCTACCTTGTTAGGGTATTTAAACTGTTGTAACTATTAGGGAACAACAATAACAACAACAACAATATGAAAAATATCACCGCCTATACTTTATCATATCCTATGAAGCACACAATCTCTTTTAAGCATACTTAACTCTTCCCTGGCTTGATCACAACATGCACCTTGCACCGCACTTTCACAACACATGCGATCAACACACTTTGCATTCAACTCCAAACTTTAAATTATGAACTATTAAGTCCACCACCTCTATCAAACCCTAAATGAAATTACAAAGCATCCCACTCAAATCCAACGAGCCACACAACAAAATTAAATACACAAAACATATTTCTAAGACCACGCCACAAGATAAATTAGAGATTTGACATGACATTCAAATCATCTATCACATGTCATCAATTGCTCTAGTAGTTGTACTGTTATACTCCATTTGATTACAACTCTCATATAAGCTTACTTTAGTAGTAGCTGTCATGCATTTGACATCCACAAAAATACCTAGGTCTCCCCTAAAGATAGAAACCACTAAAACTTATCATTCATAAAAAATATGCTTGAGAATGCACTAGGAACACAAATTCAATAGTTGACATCAGTGACAATATAATATCTGATCATCCTGTAATAAAATCAGTTATGTCATCACCAAAATACACTTACCATCATTGCATAAGATATTCCAACAATCTTCCCCTTTTGCATTGATGGCAACACTATATGCTTTAACAATATAATACATTAACATCCTCAACACAAAACATTAAGAAAAATGTTTCCACTTTTATCTTTCACCCGTTCTGCAATTACTCTCCCTTTCATTAGACTTCACAAATACATCTTCTATTCTTAACATAAATCTTCTCCCCCTTTGACAACAATGCCAAAAGTGCTAAATACACTTTATATCTCCTTTGTTGTACCTGACTAACCAAAGAACATTACTTTAGAGACTTCTATCCCTAAGGAGTACTCTCACAACATCAATTCACACATAAGAATATTCAACAAATACATTGGGATTGATGCAAGTACATCTTCTTTTAATTTAGAGCATATAGGGGAATGACCCCTAACCTACCTCTTAGGTACTCAAAAGTATCCTTCAAAAATGTCTTAGTAAATTTATCAACAACTTGCTCCTTAGTTGGTACATACTCCAACCCTACTTCATTTTCTTGTACCTATTCTCTAAGAAAATAATATTTGATAGCTATGTGCTTAGTCTTATAGTGCATCACTAGTTTCTTAGAAATGTTAATGGCACTTATATTTTCACAATAGATAAATACTGGTTCAGTTACCTTCTCCTGTATTCCTTCCAGAATCTGCTTAACCCACACTATCTAAGTACAATTGATTGCAACAACAACATATTGAGCTTCAGTTGCTGACTGTGATATACAATTTTTCTTATTACTTGTCCAGGATACAAGCCTTTCTCCAACAAAGAATGCACCTCCACTTGTTCTCTTTAGATCACCAACACTAGTAAACACATTCAAAGAAAAAATACCTTTATGTCCATACCAGAGACCATAATCTTCAGTCCCCTTGAGATATCTGAAGATAATCTTAACTGCAACCATGTGAGATACCTTAGGATTAGAAGAAAATATAGCTACTAATCCAACTACATGTGCTACATTTGGACTCCTATGTACAACATATTGTATCTTACCGATCATGGACCTGTAAAGTGTCTCATCCACTTCTTTAGAGTCAGCTTCCTTTGACCTTTTGCAACCAGTTACCATAGGAGTAGTAACATTTTTGAGTCCTCTAGTTCAAAAATCTTTAGTATTTCTCTTACATACTTGGACAAACTTATGTAGATATCATCTTCCATATGTTTAACTTGCAATCCAATGAAGAATTTCATCTCACCAATCATAGACATCTCAAATTCTTTCCTCATATCCTCTGCAATTGATCCGCTCAACTCTTAATTGCCACTAAAAATTATATCATCTACAAATATCTCTGCAATTAGCAATCTGCCATCTTTCTCAGTCTTCAAAAACACATTGTTGTTGTCACTTGTTCTGACAAAACCAATTTGAATCAAATATGAGTGCAACCTCTCATACCATGCTCTAGGTGCTTTTTTCAATGCATACTAAGATTTTTGTAGTCTACACACCATATTCTTATCTTCTGAATTGGAAAATCCTCTAGGTTGTTCAATGTATACCTCTTCTTCCAAAATACCATTAAGAAAAGTTGACTTAACATCCATTTGATATACCTTGAAACCTTTGTAAGCAACATAAGTAAGCAATATTCTTACATGTTCAAGTCTGCCCACGGGTGCAAATATTTCACTATAGTCCATGTCTGCTTCTTGTGAATATCCTTTGCACGCCAACCTTGCCTTGTTCCTTACCACTTCACCAGTCTCATCCATCTTGTTCTTGAAAATCCACTTCGTACCAATCACATTCTTGTCCATCAGTCTGGGCACTAAGTTACAGGTTTTTTTCCTCACAATTTTTTCCAATTATTCTTCCATAGCTTCACCCAATCTTCTTCTTTTAATGTTTCTTTCACTATTTTGGGCTAAAATTCAGATAATACACATGTACCTTCTCTTGTATTTCTTCTAGTTAACACACCTCCATTTCAATATCTAATAATTTGATCAAGTGAGTGATTCAACTTTACATACTTTGACAATATTGGTTCAGTTCTGGAATTTCCTTCAACTATTTGTATTTGTTCCTGTTCATTGACATGTCTTTCCATCGGTTCTTCTAAAGTGTCATAATCCACCGATTGCACATACACAAACCCATGGTAGTCTTAAGGTTCCTTCTGGTTGGGTTCATCATTCTTTTAAAAAAAAAATCATCTATTCTTACACTAGCACTTTCCACTGTCTTATTAGTTCTCTTGTTCAAACACTTGTAAGATTTACTCTTAGAGGAAAATCCTAAGAATATCCCCTCATCGCTTCTTGGATCAAACTTTTCATAATTTTCATCTCTTTTAAAGTAGCATTTGCTTCCAAATATTTTGAATCAATTAACACATGGTGTTCTACCATACCATCACTCATAGGGAGTTTTGTTTGTACCTTTCTTTACCTAAACTATCTTCAAAGTGTAAACTACAGTGCTCACCACTTATTTCCAATAGCTCTGAGAAACACCTTTCTGAATCATTAATGTCCTTTCACAATCAATGATTGATCTATTTCTTCTTTCAGCAATACCATTTTGTTGAGGTGTTCTAGGAGTAGACATATATCTTTGAATTCCCTGATCTTCACAATAAGCAGTAAACTCATGTCAAGTAAACTCACCTCCTCTTTTAGATCTAAGACATTTCAAAGTCTTACCAACCTCATTCTCTATAGTAGCTCTATAGATCTTAAACATGTGAAAAGCTTTAGATTTATCTTTTAAGAAGATAACCCACATCATTCAAGAAAAATCATCAACAAATAACATGAAGTATTTATCACCATAGTAACTCCTACTTCTCATAGTACCACACAGATTGGTATGAACCAATTCTAAGATATTTTAGGAAGAATAATTTTAACTGATGAAACTAGAACTAGTTAACTTTCTAAGATGACATTCTTTGCATATTATATTGTCTAGTTTCACTAGGTTGGGCAAACCTCTCACTAACTTCATCTTACTTACTATGATCAAATTATAAAAATTTACACGATAAAATCTTTTATGCCACAACCAACAATATTCAACCTTATCAAGAAGACAACTCTTAATAGTATAATTTAGATGCAATAAGTTACCTCTTGTTTGATCACTGGTAGCAATTAGTTCTCCTAATTTGCCAATAATTTGTGCATACCTCCATTGAACTCCAATTTGAAACCTTTATTATTTAACTGAGCAACACTTAACATACTATATCTTAAATCATCAACCTATTAAACATCATCACAAATAGTTTTATCATTCAAAGCAATGGATCTTTACCTTTCACCAAATAGGGAGCATCACTCCCAAACCTTACCGAGCCTCCATCACATTCCTCCAATTTTATGAGCTTGCTTTTATAACCTATCATGTGATGAGTGCAACCGCTATCAATAATCCAGTTACCACTTTGATTCATGTTAGAAACTAAATCTCTCTTATCTTCTTCTAACGGATCTTCCTTAACTACAACAAACATAATTTCTTCTTCATCTCTTCTATCAATTTCCTCATTGGTAACACCTTGCTCATCTAAGAAACAAAATTTATTGTTCTTATCCTTGAATATTCTTTGTTTCTCCTTCCTGTCATTGTCAGGGAATCTAGAGAAAATATGACCAAATTTATTACATACAAAGCACTTTAAAGGAAACTTACCCTTGTATTTACCTTTCCCTCCAGGCAGCCTTCCAGCAATCAAGGCTTCCAGATTAACGTGATCTCTTTCTTCAGAAAGGATACATTCATAATCATAAGAGTGACATTTTCAAGAGCTATTAGACATCTCATTTCCCTTCCTAGATGGTGCAAGATTCATTGATGACTTGAAATCAACTTCAAATTTAGGCATGCTATTACCATAATTACTTAACTCAAATGTAGTAATTTCCCTATTAATGCATCTAGAGTAACAATAAGAGTTCCTAAAGATATAAGATGTTTAATAATTGAAACCTTGATACCATCCCAAGGTAATAAAGTTCTTAACATCTTGCTTACCACGTCCTCCTCAATAATACCATTGTGTTGAGGTGTTCTAGGAACATACATCTATCTTTAAATTCCCTAATCTTCACATTTAGCAGTAAACTCATGTGAAGTAAACTCAACTCCTCTATTAGATCCAAGTCATTTCAAAGTCTTGTTGGTCTCCTTATCTATTGTAGCTTTATATATCTTAAACATGTGAAAATCTTTAGGTTTATCCTTTAAGAAGATAACCCATATCAATCTAGAAAAATTGTCAATAAATAACATGAATTATCTACCACCATAGTAACTCCTAGTTCTCACAGGACCAGACATATTGTATAAATCTAAGATATTTTTAGAAGAATAATTTTTACCTATGAAACTAGAACTAGTTAACTTTCCAAGATGAAATTCTTTGCACATTACATTGTCTGGTTTCACTAGGCTGGGAAAACCTCTCACTAACTTCATCTTACTTACTTTGATCAAATTATCAAACTTTACATGACATAATATTTTATGCAATAACCAACAATCTTCAACCTTAGCAAGCAGACAACTCTTAATAGTAGAATTCAGATGGAACAAGTTACCTCTTGTTTGATCACCAGTAGCAATCAGTTCTCCTAAAATCCCAATAATTATGCAGATACCTTCATTGAACTCCAATATGAAACCTTTGTTAGTTAACTGAGAAACAATTAAAAAATTGTATCTTAAATCATCAACCCAATAAACATCATCACAAATAGTTTTATCATTCAAATCAATGGATCCTTTACCTTTCACCAAACATGGAGCATCATTCCCAAACCTTACTGAACCTCCATTACATTCCTCCAACTTTATGAACTTGCTTTTATTGTCGGTCATGTGTTGAGTTCAACCATGCCATTAATCCAGTTACCATTGTGATTCATGTTAGAAACTAAAGCTCTCTCATGTTATTTTAAGGGATCTTCCTTAACTACAACAAACACTATTTCTTCTTTATCTCTTCCATTAGATTCCTCATCAGTAACACCTTCCTTAGCTAAGAAACAAACTTTCTTATTCTTATCCTTGAACTTCTTAGTTTCTCCTTCCTGTCACTCTCAGGGCATAAAGAGGCAATATGATCGATTTTGTTACATGCAAAGCACTTAAAAAGAAACTTACCCTTGTATTTACCTTTCCCTATAGGAATCCTTTTAGCAATAAAGGCTTCCAGATCCTCCTGATCTCTTTCTTCAGACAAGATAGATTCATAATCATTAGAGTGATATTCTAAAGAACTGTTAGACATCTCGTTTAATTTCCTAGATGGTGCAAGATTCAATGATTACTTGAAATAAAATTCAACTTTAAGCATGCTATTATCATAATTACTTAACTCAAATGTAGATAATTTCCCTATTAATGCATCCAGAGAAACACTAAAAGTTCCTAAAGATCTGAGCTCTTGAATAACTAAAACCCTAATAGCATACTGAGGTAATAAAATTCTTAACACTTTGCTTACCACATCCTCCTAAGAAAGATTACCACCAGCACCTCAGATAGAAACAACTTCTTTTATTCTCTGACTATATAGCTCAATGTTCTCATTGTCTTGCATTCTCATCTCATCATACTTTCCTCTTAAGTTGTCAATCTTTGCCTTATGTACATGTGGATCTCCACCATAATCTATTTTCAACTTCTTCCATATTTCATAAGTGGTATATAAGTCTTTAATACCAACATACTCTGCATCTTAAAGAGTACTTGCAATAGCTTCCATAGTAGCAACATGTTCATGCTTAACCTTGAACTGATCTGGAGTTAGGGTTCCTGGGGGGACAGTATACTTATTTACCACATGATCCCAATGTTGATCACCCAAGCCTTTAAGAAAGAGCTTTATCTGACCGCACCATATAGAGTAGTTCTCTCTTGTAAATTTAGGACCTTCCTTTCTCACCATCTCGGATCTTTACCTCAAGCTATTAAGCTTCACCACAATAGAGGGCCAAAGCTCTAATACCAGTCGTTAGACCTGAGATTAGATTACTAAGAGGGGGGAGGGGGGTGAATCAATAATATACCAAATAAACCAACTTTACAACCACTTAAACTTTAATCACATTCACAAGATTAACCTTAATAATAGTTAAGGAAAAACTTAAGCATCCAAGATCATCCACAATTTTGAAACACAAATTTATCTCATGGAAACCCAAAATAGGGAAAAAACCACGGTGGGGATTAGCACCCATTAAAATAATGTACTCTTCTGAAGTATGCTTTGTGAGGAGCTTAACCATGTTAGGAGTTTACAACAACACTGTTAGGTGCTAACCGGTTAAGGGATTTACCTTAGGCCTGTTTGAACCTTTACCCTACTAAGAGTAGCCTTGTTAGAGGACTTAAAACACAAGCTAATGTGTCACATTATTGGAGGATTTACAGTAAAGACCTGTTAAGATCTACCATGTTAGGGGATTTCAACTATCGTAGCTATTAGGGAACAACATCAACAATTATTTGCAAAATAACACTACCTCTGCTTGATCATATCCTCTAAAGCACACAATCTATTTTGAGCATACTTAACTCTTCCCTAGCTTGATCGCAACATGCGACTTACACCGTACTTGCACAACACACACAATCAACACACTTTGTATTCAACTTCAACCTTTAAATAATGAACTATTAAGTCAACCACCTTGGTCAAACCCTAAATGAAATTACAAATCATCTTTCTCAAATCCAACGAGCCACACAACAAAATTAAATACAGAAAAATATTTCCAAAGCCGCGCCATAAGACACATCAAAGATTTGACATGACATTAAAATCATCTATCACCTGTTATCAATTGTTCTAGTAGTTGTACTGTTATACTTGATTTGATTACAACTCTCATAAATGCTTACTTCAACAATAGCGATGATGTATTTGACATCTAGAGAGATACCTAAGTCTTCGCTAAAGATAAAAACCATTGAAACTTATCATTCACCACAAATATGCTTGACAACATACTAGGAACACAAAGTCAATAGTTTACATGAATGACAATATAATATATGATCATCATGTAATCAAATCACTTATGTCATCACCAAAATACACTTACCATCACTGCATCGTATATGCCAACAAATGCATCTAGATAAGGCCCAAGGACCGGATGGGTTCCCTGCCTTCTTTTTAAAAAATACATGCATTTTATTGGTGATGAGGTGGTAGGAGAACTTGAAGGGGTTAGGAACTCGAGATACTTGCTCAAATAAATTAATAACACCTTTCTTACCCTTATTCCCAAGAAAGAAAAAATAGAAAGTTGTGATGATTTCAAACTTATTGCATTGTGTAACACTATCTATAAAATACTAACAAAAACTATGCCCGATAAAATACAAAAAACTTCTCTCAATATTAATTAGTGAGGAACAAACAAGTTTTGTTCCTAGAAGATCCATTTATGATGGGGTAATAATTGTTCAAGAATCAATTCATTCTATTTAGTAGATCGTAACCCGAGCATGCTTATTAAGATTGACATAAGGACAACCTATGATAAGCTTGAATGACACTTCCTTTGCAAGTGTTTATAAGCCATTGGCTTTTCTAAACAATGGATTAACCTTATCTTTGAATTTATATTCGGCCCCAAAATCTCATTCCTAGTTAAGGGTGCCCCATAAGGTTTGTTCAACATTTCTAGAACAAGAAGACCCAATCTCATCGTTCTTATTTATTATCATGACATAATCACTGGGAAGAACTATAACTAAGGCTAGAGAGTTTAATCTTGTTAAAGGTGTTAAAGTAACTAATGACCTTGACCTTATCACACATCAACTGTTTGTTGATGACACCATTCTCTATGGTCAAGGGGACAAATAGTAATCGGTGGAAATTAAGAATATATTAGACTCCTACACAAAAGCCTCGGGACATGAAATAAGAAAGGAAAAAAATCAAAGATACTTTTCTTCAATACTGATATGAACACAGAAAATGAAATCAATAATGTTCTAAGATTATGGGACCAGGTTGTTTCAAAAATTAAGAAAATAATGGAATCATGGAAAGGAAAGTGGTTCTCTTCTTTTGGCAGATAAACCATGTTAAAATTTGTGTAATCAGTCATCCCAATCTATCAATTCTCATGTCTTAACTTACATGTAGAAAAGAGAAAATAACCGAACAAACATCTTAGAACTTTCTTTTGGAAAGGTACAAAAGATAAGAAGAAGATCTCATTAATAGCCTAAGATAATGTGTGTAGATCATAAGAGGAGGGGGGAATTGGGATAAATAATATTAAAGAGAAAAGCAGACCTTTGGGAGCTAAACTAGTTTGGAATATGTACATTAATCCCCACCTGAAATGGGTAGGGATCTTATGTCACAAATATCTAAATGATAGTGGACCAACTAGTATATTTAGGAATGCTTCCCCACCTAAAGGATCACGTATATGGAATTTTATGATGGAATGTAGGAAAATTGTCACAAAAAAATTAACTTGGAACGTTGGTGATGGGGAACAAGCGTTGTTTTGGAAGGACTCTTAGGGTGGTTTGGAAGCAATTGATAGTTTATTTAACTTTGAGAATGTCAAAATTATCTTAGAAGCTAAATGGGGAAAGTATGTTAAAGATTACATAGAAATATCAGAAGAAGGTCTAGCTCATGGGTGGAAGTGGAAATATTTTTATAATACTTATATCCTAGAAGTGGAAAGGGAGGAGTTAATAAAAAGTTTAAGTGACAGAAACATAACCTTACAGTTAAGAGAAGACAAATTAATTTGGGATGGGTTGAAATCGAGAGAATTGAATAATAAGGATGGGTATGAGTTTCTCATTAAAAATTAGCAGAGACCAAAAACAAATATCCCTCTAAAGTTGTGTTGGGATCATAATTGTCTACTTAAGGCTGGACTGCTCTCTTGGATTGCCCTAAAGAAAAATATTTTGACTGTAGATAGGTTCAAAAGAATGGACTATGATGAACCTAATAGATGTGATTTATGTGAACAAGAGGAAGAATTTATAGACCACATCTTATTAACATGTATCTTTTCTACTCAGTGATGGCGATGGTTGTGCAGTAGATTAGGATGGATCTCAACTCTTGCTAACTCTATTTTAGGTTTGTTCTAGTCCTGGCCAATCACCAACAAATATTGCTTATATAGAAACTTATAGCTAATATATCCTTCAATTATCATATGGGAATTATGGAAATAACATAATAGGCACTTGTTCAAAGAGAAGAAAGTGAACTAGGAACAACTAACAAACAAAATTGAGGTTGCTATTATAGAAACTATTAATAGTAGAATCATGCATCAACCCAAGATGGAGTCTAGGATGTCGTCTTGGGATGAAAAAATGAGATGTAGGTGGGTAGGTTTAAATATTCCTCCTTATGTTGGGATGGGTGTGGAAGGTAACAAGCAAAAAAGAAATGAAGTAAAATGGAACCCTCCTAAAAAGGGATGGATGAAGCTCAACTTTGACGGGGCTTCTCGTGGCAACCTGGGACAAGCACATATAGGATGTTACATCCATAATTTGGAATGTAAGGAAGTTTCAAGTATGGAAAAACCAATAGGCATGAAATCAACAACACAACTGAGCTAATGACTTTGGTAGAAGGATTGTTGATCTACAAAGAAATGAAGGTGAATAAGTTGGAAATAGAAGGGGATTCAACAATAGTGATAAATGCAATAAGAAAGGGCTTGATGCCTAATTGGAAACTTAATGTAGTACTCTCAAGAGCTATAAACTCAATCAAATTATACTAAAATATCACCTTTAATCATGTATACAGGGAAGGTAATTCAAGGGTGAACAAGTTGGCAAATGAAGGAGCATGTGGGAATTCAATAAAATGGAGAGAGAGGGTCAACAAGATGAATGAAAGTTGTCAATTTATGACATATATTAAGAAGCAGTATACAAATAGGTATGCCTTAGGTTACGGTTTTAGTAGGTGATCTTAGCCTCACTCCCTAACTACCCCTCCCCTTGAACTATCTCTTGAAACTCAGTGCAAATTGCACATAATTTCCTTACCTGGTTTTTTTTGGTCGGTAAAGGGTTTTGTATTATATTAATATAAAAGCTATTACATTCCAAGTATTGATTCTGCACAATTCAAACCGCTACAACTTAAAAAGGGCTATAACCCATATAGAGACTATCATTGGTCCATATTGCACTGTCGGGACTTTACCCATAAGGCATCCAAAAATCCTAACATTCCATCCTTATACATTTAAATATTATAAACTATACTAAAAACCTACAACACTTGTTGTTTCGATTAATCATGCACAAAAAACTGTAAAGTATTCAAACTATTCACTATTCTGCATTTCATCAACATCATCTCCATGTTCATGGATGAGTTGTGTCATCCCAAAAAACTACTCCAATTACATACCCATATTACCCATCATTCTTTAACTATCAAAATACTTTCATTCACCATTTTTATCTCCTTGTTGCCTTGTTCTTCCCCCGTTTGTTGCATTCCTTTCTCGGCACATGCAGAGCAAATAAACCAACAATGTTTATTTCTAGATTCTCTTGCAAGGATAACTCCTCTGTCACTCGACCTCAACCTTCCTACACTTTTTGAAACATTAAAGGCTTGTCCATGTTATCTCTCCATCGCAAGAAGGGGATGAGTTTGAATCTTCTCCCATCTTCTTCATCCTCAAAACATTTAGAAATATCAGAGCCAATCCTAGGGATTAACCACTCCAAAATGGATTTAAGCTTGCCTAAAACATATTCAATAAACACAGCTCGGGTAATTCTTCCCACCTCCTCGGTGCTCATGCGGATTTATAGACCCCACGCAATAAAAATAAAGATCACATCCAAATTTACCCAGTGTTTAACCTTTCACTCTTGAAATTGTTCACCAATGACCATGAGCATGACGTCCACCATTTCCTCCGTCTTCAATTTTAAAAGCCCCTGCACCCATTCCCTGCTTGCCGGTCCTTTAAATGCCTTCATTTGTTTCTCGATATCCAGACTAAAGTTTGCTTTGATGGATGTCATTCAACACTTAGCAAAAACTAACAAACCTGCATAACACTTTCAATCAAAAAAGACAAACAACGTTAGTTTTAAATCGCTCCACCTTGAGTTTATAGTGTGAGGAGCGTGTTTCCCTTGTGTCCATCCATTCGAGCATGTAAATGGCTCCATCACCACCCACATTCACCACATCTTGCAAAGAGCCTGCAATTTATCATTATTGACTATCCCATCATAATACTTCGGGCAGACTGCCCACGTCATTCCTATCCCATTTGCATCATCCCCAATCCTTTCTATCATCATCACTTTCAATGTGTATTTATGCATTAAGGCCACCCCATCTGCTCATGATTTTTATTAATCACTCCTTTAGGATCCATTTTCCAAACAAATATTTATAAAATCATCCACCAATGTCGCTTCATAATCAGTAAACGTAATTGCCCAATTGGCTAGTTTATTGACCTCATTATTACCTTCTCTAAGAGTATGACTGATGATAAAATTATTAAAATGTTGTAGGATACAACTTACTTCCCTTAGCACACTTTGAATTTGCCAATTATGTGAATAATTCATTTTAAGTGCTTCCACAATAATTTTTTAGTCCCCTTCTATTTGTATCTTGTCACCACATATCATTTTCCCAAGTTTCGCAGCTAACAATGCTTCTTGAATTTTTGCAATATTATTAGTTCCATCATGGAGCTTCTTCGCTGCTAATGCAATAATGTTACTGTCTGAGTCTTGTGCAATGACTCCAACCCCTAAGAGTCCCATGTTTCCTTTGGAACAACCATCAAAATTTATTTTTATCCACCCTGGGTCTGGTGGATTCCAAACTACATCTTTCCTACTATTTTTCACAACTAAGGCATTTCCTCCATCATTCTTGTATTTAATTTTTATGCCTAGCCATGATTTGTGAATAATCCTATCCCAAGATGTAAAGCCTTTATTATAACTCACCCGGTTCACTGCAACACTCATCACTTCCTCAGCCATATTATTAATCCTTTACAAAATCCTCTCCGTTGATTCTGAAACATCTTGAAAAACTCTCATGTTCCTTTCCTTCCACAATTCCCACATAACCACTGATGGGAAAATAATCCATATTTTCAATAGAGTATATTTTTGAAACTTAATCGGCCAACCTTTAAATAAATCAAGTAAAGTATTTGGTAAAGGCTCCATCATATTCAATTTAAATCTTAACATTTCCTAGCATCTTTGTGCCATATCACATTGCACCAGAAGATGATCCACATCCTCAATAACATTTTTGAAAACGGGCACATTGTAGGTCCCACAAAACCATACTTCTTCCTTATTTCCCCTGTTAAAATATTCCTTTGAATAGCTAACCACACAAAAGCTCTTGCCTTCTATGAGCAATCTTTGTCCCAGCATAACTTGTAAGGCCAATCTTCGTTATCATTTTCTCTTGCTAAGACTTGGTATCCCATCTTTGCAGAATATGTCCCACTTCTTGCTACACACCATATGATATTGTCTATTGTATCACTTACATTCAAATTTCTATCCGCAAAAATATTCATCATCAAATTCTGTTGATCCTTAGTAAGGCCAATAGAGTCAACATCTTTCCAACCCCATTGTTCACCCACGGGTCCATATCTAATGCATATATAGTCACTGACATTTTCACCCCACACTTCTTTCATAAGCACCATTACCTCTTGTAAACTTTATTTTTCAGATAGCACCGACCAACCATTCCAAGAGTCATCCCAAAAGGAAGCCATCTGTCCATTACCAACCTGCCAAGAAAGATGAGCACAAATCACTGGTCTGCACTTGAGGATAAAGTTCCAAATTGCAAACCCTTTTGGAGGATTTTGTACCATGAGAATACACCTATCTCCATTTAATCTAAGTATTTTATTTTTAAAAATTTCACCCAAAGCTGTGAGGGTTTGGTATAGATATCCCACACCAGCTTTGCACTCAGTGCTCTATTGAATAAGTGTCAATTGCGTAATCCTGCACCACCCTTCTTTTTTGATTTACAAATAGAATCTCATGCCACTAAGGGGATTTTTTCTTCCTCCTAACCCCCATTCCAAAAAAACTTTTTCATTCTCTGCTATTTGTATCTCAAAAAATTTATTGGAAGTTTCATGCAACTCATACAGAAAATTGGGATTGCTGATATAACTAATTGCAACATAAGGATGCGCCCAACATAAGTGAGCCATTTTCCTTTCCAACTTTCCATCCTTTTCACATAGTTGTCAATTAAATCTTTCCATAAGTTGGCCTTGGATGCACCTTCAAATATAGGAATGCCCAAATAACGGTTGGGGAGAATCCCACATTTCATACCTAAAATTATGCAAATATGTTGTTGCACAGGGACAAATGTGTTAAAAAAGAAAACTTCAGATTTTTCAAAATTGATATACTGTCCCAAAGCTTCACTATATGTTGCTAAGCAAGATTTAATAATTCTGGCCTCCCTTAGAGTCGCCTCTCCCAGTAAATATGTGTCATCTACAAACTGCGAATGGGTGACTGCCTCAACATCTCTAGCCACTGTGATACCTTTCTAGATTCCTGATAATCCCTTTTGTCTAATAGATCTTCCTAAGGCTTCAGCCATAATTATGAACAAAAAGGGTGATGGTGGATCGCCTTGTCTTATCCTTGTAGTAGTTTCAAAAAAGCCTTGAGGGCTGCCATTTACCAGAATTGAGAGGCGGGGGGGAAGAAATACAACTATAAACCCATTCACACCATCTTCTAGCAAAGCCAAATCTATGTAGAATAGACAACATGAAGCTTCTATTTACTTTATCATATTCTTTTTTATATCTAGTTTAATCATTAATCTTCCCCACTTTTAGAGAGTAAATTGCCTCGTGCCCTACAATAATTCCTTCATAAATAGACCTTCCCGGTGCAAAACCATTTTGCTCCTTGGAGATGATATTAGGCAAAATAAGTTTCAATCTATTGGAAATCACTTTTGTGATCACTTTATAAACAATGTTACAAAGGGCAATGGGTCTAAAATCCTCAAAAGGATTCCTTTTTCCCTTTCTTTGGGATCAAAGATAAAAAGGTGTTATTAAATCTTTGAAGATAGTTTTTCAATGGCGAGAATCTTCAACCACTGGCCACAGATCTTTACCTATGAAATGCCAAGTTTTCTGAAAAAAAAAAGGGCAGGGAAATCATCAGGTCCCAGGGCCTTATCACATCTAAGACTGAATAAGGTTGTTTTGACTTCCTTTTGAATTATTTCCCCAAAAAGCATCCTATTTTGTTCCTCCGAAACCTCATTTGGAATAACTTCAAGAAAATCAGTATCATTTTGTGAAACAGTGGCATTTTGGGCAAATATAGAAGAGAAATCATTTACAACCTCTTCATTACTTTTATCAGAATCAGCCAGTATGTTCCCATGTGTGTCTTTAATAGACAAAATTTATTAGAAGCTTTTTTGCCCTCGATTGAATTATGAAAAAATTTGGTATTTCTATCTCCTTCCCGTAACAAAAGTTCCCTTGAATTTTGCCGCCAGTATATTTCTTCTCTATTGAGTACCTCATTGTATAAGAGTTTTAACTCCTTTTCTTGGTAGAAAAATTTAGAATCCATTCCATCCACTATTACTTTTTCATTTAAGTTTTGCCAATTCAATTTCTAGTCTAAAATTTTCCACAAAAATATTTTAAAAACTTCACGATTCCAAACTTTAAGACATTCTTTGATGTATTGAAGTTTTTTAAAGAAAAGGAAGGCCACACTACCAGTTCTTTTTGGGGAATTCTTTTACTAGTGCTCAATGAGTTCTATAAATCCTTTCTCTCGTAACCACATTTTTTCGAATCGGAAAGGAGCTCTATCAAGTGTTGCATCATCTGCTATTTTCATACATATTGGGAAATGGTTTGACCCCGTGATGGGCAATATCTCTTCCTAACAAAGCAAGTTTGTTGCCAACCAATCACCCCCTAAAAGGAATATGTCCAATTTCTCAACTATATTGGAAAACCCATGTCTTCTATTTGTCCAAGTAAAGATTCCATTTTTGAATTGCATATCTTGAAGATCATTTATCATTACAAAATATGAAAAGTCTCTCTAACTTTGACTCATCCATCCTTTTCCACCAGATTTTTCAAGAGGAGACAATATAGCATTAAATTCCCCACTCAACACAAACAAGCTATCTTTCAATCTGCTACAAACACTTGTGAGAGAGGTCAAAATTTGCTTTTTCATAGTTTGATTGCAAGGCCCATAGATATTAACAACGAAGAAATTCAAAATTAGGTGAAAGGAGTACACTTTCACAAGTTGCCAATAGTTACCCTCATCTAATAAAGTTATATTCATAACTTCCTCCTCCCAAATAATTCCCATTCCATTGGAAGCCTCGTATGCTTCTGTGAATAAACATCCCCATCTACCAAACTTTCTTAAAAAGTAAGACTTACTATCACCACTAAGCTTTGTTTCTTGTAAAAACACTAAATATGGTTGGGTTTGGTCAAGGAATCGCTTGACCAGATGTCATTTGTCAGGGGGGTTGTAGCCCTAGACATTCCAAGATAGGAGCTTCATTGCTTCCGGGAAGAGGTGTAGCCTCTTCCCGATCTCAACAGTTTTGCCTAGTCTGCTGCATTACCAGCTAAAGTGAGTTTTACTTGCACCAATTTTGGACCTCTCTTCTTATTTTCTCTAATATTAGGTTTATGCACTTATGAAGGGGTCTGGTTGATGATTCTCTACTCTGTGATATCCAACTAATCATTAAGTCCCAACTCTTCATTCACCCTGTCCTCCTATGATTCATATTCAGATTTTGAAGCCCAACTATGCTCCCCCTGCTCTCTCATATCATCCATTGATTTCTCAAGGTTTCTTATTGGGGAAATTTGGATGTCTTTACAAAAATATTGGTTATCATTCCCATCACAACCCAATGCTCCAACGAGAGATTTAGTTCCAACTATTTCTTCTATACCAAAATCTGGTTTGCTGCCTCTATCCATAGTCCTGTCAACATTGTTTTTTGGTGTCCAATGCATCTCCTCCATTGAATCAGGAATAACTATTGAAGGATCATACTGAACATTCCTTTGTCTAATTCCCACCTCTGATTGTGTGAAGTTATCTCTACCTAGTGAAAAAGGAGTCTCTTTAAATACTTGAGTGGAGCCCAGGCTTTGTAAAAGGTGTATCTGCGGTGTGGGTCCATTTAACGCGGTTCATGTTCCAAAGATACCATCATCCTTAATGTAATAATATACTATAATGTGTTACATGTCCTCCCTATTTAGGATCATCTCCTCCTCAAAATGGATTGACCATGGGGGGATTGCGTTCGAATCTCTTCCACCTCTATGATCCAATCTAAGTTTTTGTTGACCTCCAAAGCTTTGCCTTTTTGGTTATCACTTGTATTTTTGTTCTCATGATTGGCACAATCAACCTCAATAGGTTGTCTCCATTCCCCTTTGGAATATCCTAACACAATAAACTCTGGGATCTGATAATAGTCTTGAATTTTGACCAAAATTTTTGAAAAAGAAAAAAAAACCTCTGTATCTATGCTTTCCTCATATCTTATGAATGTCCCCAAACTATCACCAATTTTTTTAGTGTAGTCTCATCTTTATATTCCCATGGTAAATTTTTCAATTTCAGCCAGACTACAATTTCTTTAAATTTTTCTGTCTCTGGATTAAAGTTGGGTTTCCAATCACACACATAAATTCATTTGTTATCTAACATATATGGGCCGCTATTAAGGATCCATTCCTTGTCTTTTTTTAATGGGCATAAAATAATTAGAAAACCATTTGTTAGGGTTTTGATTTCAAAAAAAATTCCCTAATACTCATAAATCCATCATTGTATCTTTGTTATAAATGGCCAGGGCCCTAACCATTTCATAAATAAAGCCTTCTCTTAAAATTTCACTACTGACTCTATCCATTCCTGAATATAAATTAATAAAGAGGAGGTTATTTTGTACTCAAAGTTACTTGTGGTCTTGTTTATGTCTTGACTCATTGCCTGAAGGTTTTTCCGCTTTGAATCATGATCTTTCTCCTTTGGGCGCCAATTCCTTTTTCTACCTGTTTGAATTTACATTTTTTTTGGAGTTGATCACAAACCCCCGTTTTCCATGGATTCTTGCTTGTGTTCTCCCTTCTCACACCATTCCAATTCAAACTTGGTATTCCAGATTCATGTTGTCAATACCCGTCTCTCCTCAGGCCTAATGGGAGTTTTGCTCCAGTATTAAACCTTTGCAAATGATATCGTGTGAAAGGCCATCATTCTCTTCTATCGTCACCTTGCCAGAAGGTCCCATTTTCTCTTCTTTCCTACTGAGAAAGAGAGCGATCATCCCTTGAAAATCCCCATTGCTGTTGAAACCGCGATCATCCATCCTGGCCGCTATCTCCCATAGCGCTTACCATAATTATTTAATTACTTGAAAAGACATATGGATTAATTTCCTTACCTGGATTTTACTGCCTCCCACATTTATATATATTAACTACAATCTACACACACACACACATGTTGATGAACTACAACTGATTGTATGTTTGAAGTCATTTTTGTTGATAGTCAACCAAGTTAATGTCAACTTATTTGAGTATTATTATGGTAACAAACATCTATTATGGATTGAAGATCTGGAACAATTTTTTTTTATGTGGTCGGTAATTCAAGAGCTATGTATACACCGAGCAATAGTGAACATCGAGTAAATATAGTGTATACTGAGCACAGTGATAACCGAGCTAGGGATCGCCAATACATCACGGTATTGACCAAGCAGTTTAATCAAACTGAGGTCGACTAGAATGATGAGCTGGAAATTGATGATTCCTAGGTAAAAGATAAGGTTTGTTATGTTGATCAAATAGTTATGAAAATTCAAGGAAGATCAGACGACAAAGATTGAAATGTATTTTTAACATAACTGTCGAGGAAGGTTTAAGCGGCAAAACCAACGATGGAGATTAAGACGCAAACTCTAAAGGATGGAAATTAAATGAGCTATGATGTCTATATAAGAGACAAGAGATTCATTATGAAATATGTGATGCTATGATGCGCACATGCGAAGTTTATGCATGGCTGATCGAACTGGTTAAAGACATAACTGAGCATTTTCTGTAGACATCACTGAGCGATAGAGGAAGAGCATTACCAAGCAGAACATAGTATGGAGAATTAGATGAACTGAAGTGAACAAATTTATCGAAGGTATTATGTACTTAGCATAGATCTAAAAATCTGCAAACATATTTGTATTTGAATCAGACCATTACTGTATCAGTTTAACCACTGTTACAAATAAATCTCTTAACCGAGTAGGACGTGAAATTCTTAATTATGACATTCTAATGAATGCTGAGTGTTTTCTTGTTGACCCCATAGTGAATGCGTGATCAAGAGAGAATTGTTAGTTTTAAATCCTCTAACCAGATCACATTTAACAATGTGCATTGTAACCTTTAATAGGGTTGGCTCTTAACCGAGCTCACTTCAGAAGAGTGAAATATTTTGGGTTACCGGTCACAGGTGTTTTTTCCCTTAGCAGGGTTTCCATGTTAAAAATATATGTGTCAATGTGTATGATTGTTGTGGATTATTATTTTTCTTTACACATTTCTTTATCTACATTGATCGATAATCATAGTATTAATTTACTGATACTCGGTAAACAACTATATGACTAAAGTTTGAGATTACAGTATACATTTAATCGATTTGAATTATATGTTTGAAATTGTTTTTATATACATCTGGGAGAATTTGGGACTGTAGGATAATTGAGAATGAACTGATTCACCCCCCTCTCAGTTATTCTAAAAATTGGTATCAGAGCATACAATGCTTAAAAGGAAAGTTTAAAAGGACTTAAGCTAAAGATCACGAGATGTATAAGAGAGATGCACCGAAGCTAAACAAGGAGAACTTCTCGAAATGGAAAAGCAGAACGAGACTATACCTATCAGGGATTGGAGATGACATTGCAATATACCTGGATAATGAATTCATTCTACCTACTGGACCCTTGACTATTAATTAGATGAAAGAGAAACATGAACATAATGTTATAATGGTGGAGATTACTTCTTCACTTATCGATATTGAATTTGAATATATCAAGACATGTACTTCAGCCAAGCAAATGTAAGATAAGATTACACTAGTTTATGGAGATGCAAATGTACAGAGAGCTAAAGCTGAAAGTCTTTGAGGAAAATTTGATGTCATGAGAATGAAAGAAGGAGAGGACATAACACAGTACAATACCTGACTAAAGGAAGTTGTGAATGCTATTCGAGAAGCAAGTGGAACTATTGATGAAGACACTATTGTGAGTAAGATTCTTAGAACTTTATTGCCTATTTATTCTATAAGAATCTCTGCAGTACATGAAATGAGAGCAGCACCTAGAAATAATATTACTGTTGATAGTCTTGTTGGAAGACTGATTTCTTTTGAGCTGAACAATTTTGACAACAATGTATTACCTACTATGGAATCTGCATTTATGTCTACTCTGAAAATTTGTAAATCTAGTAGCAAACACATAATAAGAAATAACAGTGACAGTGACAGTGATGATAAGGAACTTGACGAACTCGAAGAATTAATGGTTATAAGATTGCACAAAGGCAAAGGAAGATATAAAGGTAAACTACCTTTGATATGTTTTAATTGTATAGAGATCGGACACTTTGTTGCCTGATACCCTAACAAAAAGAATGATGAAAGAAATGAAATATCTAATGACAGAAAATACAGAAGCAACTGATAGTATGACAGAAGGAATGACCAAGATTACAAAGACAAAGGCAAGAAGGCTTGTTACATTGCTAAAGATAAAGATAATGATAGTGGTCCTGACAGTGATGAAGATATTGAGACAATATTTGTAGCTTTGAAAGAAGATTCAAAAGAAGATGAAAGGTATGTTGAAACAACACTTATTTCTAAAGTTAGTAAGCATGAAATTTGGGTTATTGATAGTGGTTGTACACATCACATGACTGGAGATAAAGGAAAATTTAAATTTCTTGAGCATAATGATGGTGGATCTGTTAGAATGGGAAATGATACGCCTTGTCAAGTGAAAGGAAAAGGTACTATTATGCTAAAAAATTAAATCAAATGTAAGAATGCATATTGGGTGAAAGGACTTAATTATAATTTGTTGCATGTTTCATAGTTGAATAACACAGGTCATCGAGTTGCATTTGAAAATAGAAAACCTAGAATTTATGATGGAACAAGAAATTTGATCAGCACTGGTGAATAATCAAAAGGCAACCTCTTATATCTTGACACTGTTGAAACTACTCGTTTGATGGCTAAGAATGAAGATGCATGGTTGTGGAATAAGAGGATTTGTCATGTAAATTTTGACAACATAGTTAATATTAGTAGGAAAAGAAAAGTTAGAGGTTTATCGAGCTTGTCTAAACCAGACAATGTAATGTGCAAGAATTGTCAAATGGGAAAAATGTCAAAATCTAGTTTTAAGAGCAAGAATTTTTCATATAATGATATTTTGGAGACAGTTCATACTGACTTATGCGGACCAATGAGAATAGAGAGCTATTATGGGGACATATACTTTATTTTATTTGTTGATGACTACTCTAGAATGATGACTTCCATATTCCTAAAAGAAAAAAAACTAAAGCATTTGAGATGTTTAAGTGGTACAAAGCTAAAGCGGAAAAAGAAACTGGTAGAGAATTGAAGTGTTTAAGATCTGATAGAGGAGGTGAATTTATTTATGATGAGTTCACTAACTTTTGTAATGAGTATGGAATTAAGAGACAAGTTTCTGCACCGAGGACACCGCAGTAGAATGGAATTGTTGAAAGGAGAAATAGATCAATTGTGGATTGTGTTAGAACACTAATGATTGAAAAGAATGTTGAACATACATACTGGAGAGAAGCAGTCAGTACTGTTGTATACACACTGAATCGAGTACAACTAAAGAAAGATAAAAATAAAACACCTTATGAACTATGGTATGGTTATACACCTAATGTGATCTATTTTAGAATATTTGGAAGTGGTTGTTGTATTCTAAAATATGATAGAAATGGTAAATTTTATTCAAAAAGTGATGAAGGAATATTTCTAAGATATTCTACTAAGAGTAAAGCTTATAAATGTTCGAACAAGACTTCTAAAAAGATCATTGAAAGTGCAAATGTGAAGGTTGATGAATTTACTGAGAAGAATGATGAGGAAAGCACAAAATAACCAGAATATTATAGTAGATTTGTCTACACGGAAGAACCTAACACCTTACCTGCACCGATACCTAACATTACCATGCAATAGGGTAATGTTACTGGGCAATAGGAGGCACAGACCGAGAATCAAGAAAATTTTGCAACTGAAGATCATGAACAAGAACACAATGAACCTGTTGGAGAACACAAAGAAGAACAAATAATTGAACCTGTACTTGAAAAATATGTAAGAAGGCACCATCCATTGAATCATATTATTGGAGATAAAAGAGTTGTCATGATGACTCGAAGTAAGTTGAAAGACAACACATGTTTAATTTGTGAATTTGAACCTAAAAATGTTAGAGATGCACTAGAAAATGAAGAATGGATCACTGCAATGAAAGAGGAAATTGAGCAGATATAGAAAAACAAAACATGGACATTAGTACCGAGACTGAGTGATAAGAATGTCATTGGCACCAAATGGATATTCAGAAACAAATTGAATGAGAATGGAAATGTAACAAAAAATAAAGCAAGATTAGTATGCAAAGAGTATGGACAAGAAGAAGGAATTGACAATGGAGAAACTTTTGCACCCATTGCTAGACTTGAAGGAGTTAGAATATTACTTTCATATGCTGCATATAAAGGATTCAAAGTATATCAGATGGATGTTAAATCTGCATTTTTGAATGGAATACTGGAAGAAGAGGTATACATTGAACAACCTGAAGGATTTGTTGATCCTGATTAGACAAACATGGTATGTAAGTTACACAAAGCTTTATATGAATTGAAACAAGCACCAAGAGAATGGTATGAAAGACTAAATTCCTATATTATTAGTTTTGGATTTATTAGAGCAAGTGATAACAACAATTTGTATTTGAAAGGAGGAAATGATGATAAGACCCTTATTACTTGAATTTTTGTTGATGATATTATATTTGGAGGTAATGATAACATATGCACATAATTTGCTGATGAAATGAGGAAGGAATTTGAAATGTAAATGTTGGAGAGATCAAATTTTTCTGGGCTTGCAAATTTTACAACAGGTTGAAGGTATCTACATTACTCAATCAAAATACATCAAGGAAGTACTGAAGATATTCAGAATGAAAGAATCAAAACCAGTTGGAACACCTATGGCGATAGGATGCAAATTGACAAAAGAAGATAAGACACCTGAGGTAAACCAGACTTTGTATAGATCTATGATTGGAAAGTTGATGTATGTTGTACACACAAGACCAGACATAGAACACATAGTTGGAATTGTTGCAATATTTTCTACTAATCCTAGAAAATCACATATGACTGTTGTAAAAAGAATTTTTAGATATCTGAAGAACACTGAAGATTATGGACTATGGTACAAAAGGGAAGGCAAGTTCAAACTAAAAGTTTACACTGATGATGATTGGGATGGGAACATTGATGATACAAAAAGCACTACTAGTGGAGCATTCTTTATTGGAGAAAGATTAGTTACTTGGATAAGTAAGAAGCAAATATGCATATCTCAATCAACTGCAGAAGTTGAATATGTTGCTGCTGCTGCAAATTGTTCTAACATAGCATGGATCAAACAAATTTTGAAAGGTATGAGTGAAGAGATCACTGACCCAATGATAATTTATTATGATAATACTAGTGCAATAAATATTTCAAAGAACCCTGTGATGCATGCAAAAATAAAGCAGATATCTATCTAATATCACTACTTGAGGGAACAAGTATAAGAGAAACAAGTTATATTGGAATATGTACAATCAAAAGAATAACTTGCAGACATATTCACTAAGCCCTTACCAAAGGATACATTTGAGTACTTGAGAGGTAGACTAGGGATTCGTCCCTTGTCTATTGGTCACTAAGCTGACTAGGAGGTTGGATCAACCTACATGAAATCAGAATATCAATTATGTTGATGCAAAGTTGAACTAGACTGCCATAGGCATATCAGTACACTAAAAGGTACTTATTCTACTGCACCGAACATCAGTGATATATTTTGGCTAATGGAGAGCTATATATATATTTTTTGAAATTGTTGTCAAAGGGAGAGAAGATACAATGAAATATCTATCCATTAAAGGGAGAAAAGAGAAAGGGAGAGAAATGACATGTCTATCTAGAGAGAGATTCAAGAACAAAAAAGTTAAATATGTAGGGAGAGTGTGCATAGTGAGTTTTCAATGCTGAAACAATTTATATATTCAAGCTAGGGAGATCAACAAAATTTTGCAGTTGTAGAATGCAAGTTTGGTGTTCTATGACATTTTTATATTGCATATTTCATATTGTGTTGCCATTAATGCCAAAGGGAGAGATTGATGAACTACAACTGATTGTATGTTTGAAGCCATTTTGTTGATAGTCAACCAAGTTACACATATGATGATAGACATTATCAGTTAATATATTGTCACTGATGTTAACTTATTTGAGTATTGTTATGGTAACAAACATCTATTATGGATTAAAGATCTGGAACAAACAAAGTTTATGTGGTTGGTAATTGAAGAGTTTTGAATACACTGAGAATCAGTGAACACCGAGTAAATACAGTGTATACCAAGCACAGTGATAACCGAGCTAGGGATCGCCAACACATCATGGTATTGATTGAGAAATTTAATCAAATCGAGGCCGACTAGAATGATGAGCTGGAAATTGATGATTCTTAGGTAAAAGATAAGGTTTGTTATGTTGATCAAATGATTATGAAAATTTAAGGAAGATCAAACGACGAAGATTGAAACATGTTTTTAACACAACTGTCGAGGAAGGTTTAAGCAGCGAAACCAATGATGGAGATTAAGAGGTAAAATCTAAAGGATGGAAGTTAAATGAGATATGATGTCTATATAAGAGACAAGAGATTCATTATGAAATGCATGATGCTATGATGCGCACATGCAAATTTTATGCATGACTGGTCAAACTAGTTAAAGACAAAATTGAGCATTTTCTGCAGACATCACTAAGCGACAGAGGAAAAAGCATTACTAAGCAGAATAGAGTATGAAGAATCAGATGAAGTGAAGTGAATAAATTGATCAGAGGTATTATGTACTTAACATAGATCTAAAAATCTACAAACAAAGTTGTATTTGAATCAAATCATTACTGTATCAATTTAACCATTGTTACAGATAAATCTCTTAACCGAGTAGGACGTGAAAGTCTTTATTATGACACTCTAATGAATGTTGAGTGTTTTCTTGTTGACCCCATAGTGAATGCATGGTCAAGGGAGAACTATTAGTTTTAAATCCTCTAACCAGGTCACATTTAACAGTGTGCATTGTAACCTTTAACAGGGTTGGCTCTTAACCGAGTTCACATCAGAAGAGTGAAATATTTTGGGTTACCGGTCCCAGGTGGTTTTTCCCTTAGCAGGGTTTCCACGTTAAAAATCTGTGTCAATGTGCATGATGGTTGTGGATTGTTATTTTGCTTTACACATTACTTTATCTACATTGATCAATAATCACAATATTAATTTACTGATACTCAGTAAACAACTATATGACTATTTTGAGATTATAGTATACATTTCACTGAGTTGAATTATATGTTTGAAATTGGTTTTATATACATTTGGGAGAATTTGGGACTATAGGATAATTGAGAACCAACTTTCACCCCCCCTCTTAGTTATTCTAACAGTATGTATGTATAT
>MU224469.1:4343276-4365365 GCA_018584345.1 Thuja plicata
AAGATAGAGTAGAGTAGGCTAGCCAAGGAAGACTTGATCAAATTGTTGATATAATACTACCAAAATTATTCCTTCTTTCATTGTTGGTTTTCATGGTGAATGTATGTGACGTTTGGAGTATTTCATGATTTCTTCAATCTTTCACTTGGAGTAGATTTCTTTTCATGTTGAAGTAGTTAGTTGGATGAAAGTAATCGTGGATGTTTGTTTGTTTGACTCAAGTATACTAGGCCACTAGCCTCCTTGTTGATTGTGAGGAAGCCTTGTGTGGTAAGCTAGTCATTGCAATTAAGTCCAATTGGCATTAGATCTTTAGTTTGTACTTCCAAGCTGGATTAAGGAGAAGGTGTCAATATGAAAACCAGTTGAGATCCTTAGAAGCTTGCACTAGGTGAAGTTGAGGTCGCTGACAAGATTCCACTTAGTAGAGTCCAAGCCATCCATGATTCCTTGCATTCCTAGTTAGAAGTAGAAGTTAAGTTTAAATGTAAGTTTAAGTTGAAGTGGAATTTGGAAAAGCAAAAACTATATTTTCATTGCACATTGTAAGGCTAGATCATTAGAGGTGCAAGAGTTGATATCCATTGAATGAATAGCGTAAGTCCCCCTAAGTGATTACTAGCAAATCACATTATTTCACTGAGCGAGTGTCCACAATAGAAGGAACCTTGAAGTCATTTCACGATCTTACGTTGCAAGCTTAGCATGAGAGATGACTTGACATCAAGAGAGGATTGAGTAGTTGATGTTTCATCTCGAAACATTGGGTATTTGATTTTGCATGTTGCAGTGGAACAAAACTCACATCAACAGTATTTAAGTGCCAATGCTCATTGTCCATAGCATGCTCCACTACAACTCTTGCTTTGTGAAGTCTTTCTTTCGTTTTATGTGGGATCAGGTATAGTGCCTTCACAAATAATTTATAATTCTCAAAAGGCAGCAATGGAGGGTGGTAACTCAAGCCTTATGAAAGGTGGCGACCCTTTCACCAATGAAGTATAAAAGAGATCATTCCAATCATTCAAGGATCGCTTATCAATCATTACTCATGAATCCATCCAAACAAATCCTTCATCCATCAATCATTAATCCCTCAAGAAATGAAGAAAACAGTCAATCAGCAAGATTTGACAAACAATGATCAAACCCACATCAACCCACATCAATCATCACTTCATCTTGGGATCAAGAAAACAAACAATTTAGCAATCAAATCAGCATACATTAAATCATCATTCACCAATATATCAAACCAACATCATTACATCATTACTCATTGATCATCTAATTAACAATCTCTTAATCATCACCGATCCATTCCCCAAATCATACAATCAAAGGAATTCATTCAATCAATCAATCATTCGTACAAATATCGGTCATTCAACAACAAATGGAATGATCATGATCTGAATAGAATATATTAAGTGATTGGTATGTAATATTATTATATTTACTATTCATTTATTTATAAATATGCTAGGAAGATGCTGGAGTACAAGTCCCCTCAATTAAGTAGACACCATTGAGTTGGTTGCTTGTGAGCCAAGGATCGGATTGACTTGGTTGGTTGTTTGACGCTCTTGGGCTTAATTGTGGAGGATAGTTTCCTAACATATTATGATGCTTTTCCTTCAAGTTTCTAATATGGTTGAAGTTGTAGTGTGCATGTTTACAGTAGGAAACTTAATTATCATTTGTTTGATGTTAAATTATTAATTGATTATTTTTCCTAAATTCAATTACTATTGTGTAATCTAGTGAAAGAATGCTATTGTAAATAAATTGTATTTTTGGGTTTGTTATTTTTTGGGAAAAAGTAGGTATATCCAAAAGGGGACATTACACTTGTGTCATTGTTCCTCTATATATTGTACACCAGCTCTCTTTTATCACCATTTGAAATATGTGTTAGTCAGAACTGTTGAATAGTCCGGATAATTGAGGGGGGGGGGTGAATCAATAATCAAAAAACAATTTTCTTCAACTTAATTATTCCGGAGCAACCTTAATTCAACTAGATAGATAAAACAGATATGAACATGAAAGCACATAAGAACATCATACACAATGAATACCAGATTTACGTGGAAAACCCAAGATGGGGAGAATGCTAATTCTCAATTATGAAAGACTGGTTAAGGTGACACCGGTTAAGGTGATTTTTATAATGGACGCTCATTGCCAAGATGCTCACTGTAGGTAGGCTCACTGCCCAAGATACAAAAACTAGCAATCACAGCTGAAAGACGACTCACTGTTTAAAGAAGAAATAATGAAAAACAAATCCACCACTAGAATAACTATCACCAACTGCAATACAAAACACTTCTACGATTTGCTGCCTCCGGCTGCACACTTTCGCATACTACACAATATCTGGATTTATCATTTCAGGTTCACATCACATCGCATCGCATCTCTATAATACATCGAACAGAATCACCCTTTACTTATATCATTCCATGCCTTCATAAACTTCCAGGTCACACTCTTCTAAATCAGCCAAATACAATTTGAAATAGGTCACCACAAACATTCTTGCGGTGGAAAGGAATGAAAGGTGGATCACACAAAACTTCCTCGCTCAGAACAACAAGTTACCCAAACATCACAATATTCGGAGCCAAAGAACATGTTGTAATGCATACCATGTTGCTGAAACATTTTAGCCAATATCCAGATCAATCAGGACCCAAAAGAATGTATCTCATTACGTTACAACATGAAAGGGACCAGGAAAAAACATGACCAAAGATAGGTCATTAAAGCACGACATTCGGAGCACACCAATACCGAATCACCAAAGCACAAAACAAAACCTCAACCAAGTAACCAAGGCATGTTGACATCAATGACAACCATTAATGACAACAACAACAACAATCTCCCCCTTTGTCATTGATGGCAACATTCATCAACGGCAAAACAAACAAAGAAATATCATCATCAAGTCCTCTTTCCTTCTCCCCCTTTGACAACAGTAACACAGGGCAAACCTCTCCGTGAAAAACTTACTCTGCTCCCCCTTAAGAGGAAGCCACAAAGCATTGATCTAGATAAGAATGAGCATATAATACTCTGGACCAACGCACACCCCGATGCATATTAGTTTAGACTAGGAAGGGGTAGAACCCCCAACTTCTGTCGGAGATACCCAAAAGTATCCTTGCATAATGCTTTTGTGAAAATGTTTGCAATCTGCTCTTTTGTAGGTGCATATTCAATTCTCACCTCACTGTCCAATACCTTCTCTCTCAAGAAATGATATTTAATGGATATATGTTTCGTTCTAGGGTGCTGTACCGGATTTTTGGAAATGTTAATGGCACAGGTGTTATCATACATAATTGAGATTGGTTCATCAAATGATACGCCAATATCCTTCAACGTTTGTTTCATCTAAAGTACTTGAGTGCGACATGAGGATGCTGCAATGTATTCGGCTTCAACAGTTGATAATGATACAAAATCCCGTTTCTTACTCGACCATGCAACCAATTGGGAGCCAAGGAAATAAGTTCCACCACTAGTACTCATGTTATTAACACATCCAGCCCAATCCGCATCAGTATAAGCTGTTATAGTGAAATCTGAATCCTTGGGGTACCATAATTTGAACTCTTCTCTTCCTTTCAAATATCTAAAGATCCTTTTTGCTGCAACATGTGATTGCTTTGGTTCTTGTTGAAATCTGGCCGCTAAGAAAACAACATACATAATGTCCGGTTTAGTAACAGTCAAATATAACAACCCTCCAATCATTGACCTGTATTTACTTGCATCAGCTTTGGGCAAATCATCATCTTTTGTCAACTTGCATCTAGTGACAACAGGTGTACAAACCGGTGTAGAATTCTCCAATCCGAACTTCTTCAATAATTCTATGTTATACTTGGATTGAGAAATGAAAATTCCTTTACTATTCTGATTCACTTGTAATCCAAGACAAAAATTTAACTCACAAATCATGGACATTTCGAATTCCTCCTGCATTTCATTTGCAAATCTCCTGCACATGTCATCATTTCCTCCAAAGATAATGTCGTCAACATAGATTATAACAATCAAAATTTGATCTTAGTCAACTTTGTAGTATAAGTTACTAACTGCCGATCCCTTTTGAAATCTTTGTCCAATTAGATACTTGTTTAATATGCCATACCAGGCTCTAGGTGCCTGCTTAAGTACATACAATGCTTTCTTCAATTTGCAAACAACATCCAAATCACTTCCTGACTTAAATCCTTCCGGTTGCTCAAAGTAAACTTCTTCCTTCAGTTCTCTATTCAAGAATGCTGATTTTACATTCATCTGATAAACTTTGAAATCTTTAAAGGATGCAAAAGCTAAGAATATCTTGATCGCTTCCATTCGGGCAACATGAGCATATGTTTCTTCAAAATCAATACCTTCAATTTGAGTGTAGTCTTTGCAAACCAATCTTGCCTTGTTTCTTATTACCTTTCCATTTTCATCCGGTTTGTTCCTAAATACCCACTTTGTTCCGATTATGTTTTTGTCTGCCAGTCTGGGCACAAGTTCCCAGGTCTGATTCTTCTCTATCTGATAAAGCTCTTCTTCCATTGCTCTTACCCAATTTTGATTGTTGCATGCTTCTTCTACAGTCTTTGGTTCAGTTTCTGAGAGTAAACATAATCGAACTTGTTGTTGATCCACTTAACTCCTTGTGATAATACCTTTATTTTTATCTCCAATAATCTGATTTTCTGAGTGATTTTTCTGTACATACCTTGGGGTTTTATTTGTAGATGCAGGAGCCTCCTTTGTCTCTTCTTCTTTCTTTTTCTTTGCCATCAGATTCATTTGATTCATATCTAGTATGTTTTTCAAAAATTTTGTGAATACCTTCATCAACCTTCACATTCACACTTTCAATTATCCTGTTCAGTCTCTTGTTATTACAATGGTACACTTTGCTCATCGTAGAGTATCCCCAAAATATGCCTTCATCAACTCTAGTGTCAAATTTTCCAAGATTGTCATCATCTCTCCGAATGTAGTATTTGCTTCCGAAAATTTTGAAATATTTTACCGTTGGAACCCTTCCATACCATAGCTCATATGATGTCTTTCCATACTTCCTTCAAAAAAGTACTTTGTTAAGAGTGTATACTGCTCTGTGTATAGCTTCTCTCTAGTAAACCTTTGGTAGACTTGCGTCTTTGATCATTGTTCTGACTACTTCTTGAATTGTTTGACTTGTTCTTTCCTAAGATACCGGGTTCGCCCCTAGACCCCCTTGAAGCAGGATAAGTTCGAACCAGTTCGTGGTTCGGGTCTGGTCCACCTGTGGGTCCGATCTGGGTCCAGTCCACAGGGACCAAGTTCAAACCACCCAGCAATCGGTTCGGACCCAAGCGAACTTGCTGGAAAACGACGAACTTGGAATGAACTTTGTTGAATTTTCGCCAGCGGAAGGAGTTTAAGACATTTTTTTTGGAAAAATTTATAAATTTTTGACATCCACAACCCAAATTTTTGACATCGCCGAACTTGGGCCCGCTGAAAAATAACTCTCGATGCCTTTATAAAATAATTAAAGTCGGTTGAGCCTATAGACCCCGTAAGGGGCGCTGCCCCTAGACCCCGTCTTGGGGGCTTTGCCCCCAAACCCCCATTTAATAATTTGGAGTGGAAACTGCGCCAATAAAAGCGGAAAAATTAACCTTAGAGTCTTATTAGGCTTCATATAGAAGATGACGATGATGAAGAAGAAGAATATCAATAAATTATTAATCCATTAGTTGAACTTCAAACAATGATACTTGAACTGATGTTATGATTTAATTTTAATGTTTTGAATCTTTGATGTTGAACTTGAACTTGAAATACATGATGGTATGATCATGGATTCATGATTCATGATTCATGATTCATGATTCATGATGCTATGATTACAAATTTACAAGTGTTTTTATTGTTTAAATGTTTACTTTTTATGATACTACGTGACATTCTAATCTTAACTCATGCTTCTAGGCTGCATAAATATCAAAATATGTATATACATATATAAAATTTACATATTTTTGTACTAACGAACCCGAACCCAAACCCCTTTTCAAAATTTTGCCGTACCGGTGAACTGGTTCTTCGAACTCGAACCCGAACTTGAACTCGAACTGACATCCTAGGTTCTTTCTACTACACCATTCTGTTGTGGTGTCCTAGGGGCAGATAACTGTCTCTTAATGTCATGTTTCTCACAAAAAATGTTGAATTCATCAGAAGTAAACTCTCCTCTATCAAATCTCAAACACATGATTTTTCTCTCACCTTCGTCAGAAGTAAACTCTCCTCTATCAAATCTCAAACACATGATTTTTCTCTCACCTTCATTCTCGGCTCTTGCTTTGAATATCTTGAATTTTTCTAATGCCTCAAATTTTTTTCTTAAGAATGTTACCCAAGTTAATCTGGAATAATCATCAATTAAAAGCATGAAATATCTCTCACCTTGTAAGCTTCTTGTTCTGGTTGGACCCCATAGGTGAGTGAGTATAAGATTCAACAGATCGGTAGACCGGTAGATGATTGTTCTTTTCCTTTGAAAGTTTCTCTTGTCTGCTTTCCTTCTTGACATCCTTTGCAGATGCAGATAATGCTGTCTGGTTTGTTCAGCCTTATCAAATCTCCAACTACTCTTGTTGAACTAATCCTTACTAAATTGTCGAAGTTAATGTGACACATCCTCTGGTGCTAGAGCCAATTGTCATCAGATTGCGATAATAAGCACCTCTTTGCTCCTAGTTGATACATATTTCCACTTGTCCTTTTTCCAGCTGCAATAGCAGTTCCATACTTCTTTCGGATCTCACAACCATCATCCTGAAATACATCATAATCATTTTCACACATCTGTCCAACACTCAACAAATTATGATATAAACCCTTTACATAGTAAACATTGTCAGTGTTATGTTTTCCATCAAAAGTAATAGAACCAATTCCTATAATTTGTGCTGTTTGCTCATCTCCAAATCTAACAGGACCTCCATCATAATTTTCAAGTTTCACAAACTTACTTTTATCACCAATCATATGATTTGAACATCCACTATCAATCAACCATTCATCTCTATTTCTTCTGACATAATGCATTTTCAGTGTGACCATTAGATCCCGGGCAAATGTTAGAGATATCAAATCTAGGTTCATCTTTTTCTACCAAAAACAAGCAATCTTCTTGATCTGATATACTGGCATTTTCATTAACATGATAGGCCTTCTTATTGAATCTTTTGAACTTTTGTTTTGTTCCTTTTTCCGGACACTTAGTTTCTATATGACCAATCTTTCCACATCTAGCCCATTTAAGAGGTAACTTACCTTTGTATTTTCTGGTACCTTTCTTCAACTTCTTTGTGAAATTCGCTTCCAACTCATCTGAATTGTCACTATCTGGATCTTCTTGTTTTTGTGGCTTTTTGAGTTTTCTCCTTTTCTTTTCCGAATTTCCTCAATTCAAAAGCGGTTAGATTACCAAAAAGCTGCTCTCTGGTAAATTCTTTGGATAATAAACTTCCTCAACAATTGAGATCTTGTCACTGTAGCTTTCTGGTAAAGTCATCATAATCTTCTCCATAACATCCTCATCTGTCAGAGTGCCTCCTTGATTTTTGACTTCATTTTCTGCACTGTCAACTCTGAAAATTGCTTGCTATATCTTCACCTTCTTCCATTCTCAAAATTTCATATTTACGTTTTGCAGTCAACTTCTTTGATAAATTAAACTTTATCATTTCCTTGATAGATCTCTTTCAATTTCTCCCAAACTTTGTAAGAAGTGGCCAATGAAATAAATAACTTTTGTTAATTCAGTCTTTGATAAAGCACTAAAGATGACATACCTCGCTTTTTCATTCTCTTCATAGGCTGAAATTTCATCCACAATAGTAGGATCATTTGCTAGTACAACATATTTTGTCTCAACAACTTTCCAAGTAGTGTAGCTCAGGGAAATTAGGTAACCTCCCATCTGCACTTTCCAGAAACTGTAGTTGGATCCATCAAACATAGGAATAGATAGTTTGTGTGCTATCGGATCTACCTCAACCGGTTAAGCTCTTCTTTGAGGAACCAAAGCTTTGATACCAATTGTTGAATAGTCCGAATAACTGAGAGGGGGGGTGAATTAGTTATCATAAAACAATTTTCTTAAACTTAATTAATCTAGAGAAACCTTAATTCAACCAGATAGATAAAACAAATATGAACATGAAAGCACATAAGAACTGTTAAGTTTAGATGAGAATATATAACTTTTAAAATTTCCTTATGTAATATCAATATATATATAATATTTAATCACAATATATAAATATATATTTATTATATATATAACAACAAATATATATAAATATATTAATATCAATATTATGCTGATTTATGACTGAGACTTGTATTGTAAATTTCTTATATACTTGTCTTTATTCAATTCATGAAGTAATATATATATATATATATATATATGAGAGATATGTGAATAGAGAGACATGTCTCCACGAGGAGACATGTCGCTCTATTTACATGTCTCTTTATTAAATCACCGTTGCATAACAACACTTTATATTAATTTTCCATGTGATAACTGATACCGATTGGTATAATAGTCTTGTCTTTGACCGATACAAATCGGTACATTAGTGACTGATCCAATGTATTTATTTTATAACCGATATTGATCGGTATTTTAAATCTTTAATATGGTAGTTGAATATGACCGATATTAATCGGTCGATATACATTTAGATAGTATATTTTATTATTTGATTTTTAATCGATCAATAATATTAGTATTATATGAAGAGATCAAATATAATTAAATATGGATATATGTATATATATCAATATATATCTAATAATATCTAATATTATTATATATATTGATATGCGTATATGCAAATGATTTGATCTTTTCTTATAATATAAATATAATAACAATTTTATTTGATCGAAGCTACAAACATCAACAAGAACAACATACACAATGAACACCAGATTTATGTGGAAAACCCAAGATGGGAAAAACCATGGAGAATGCTAATTCTCAATTATGAAACACCGGTTAAGGTGATTTTTACAATGGAGGCTCACTGCCAAGATGCTCATTGTAGGTAGGCTCACTGCCCAAAATACAAAAACCAACTATCATAGCTGAAAGATGGCTCATTGCTGAAAGAAGAAATAATGAAAAACAAATCCACCACTGGAATAACTATCACCAACTGCAACACAAAAGAATTTACGATCTACTGCCTCCGGTTGCACACTTTCGCATACTTCACAATAGCTGGATTTATCTTTTCAGGTTCGCATCACATCGCATCGCATCTCTATAATACATTGAACAGAATCGCCCTTTACTTATATCACTCCATGCTTTCATAAACTTCCAAGTCGGCCAAGCACAATTTTAATTCTCGGCCAAATACAATTTGAAATAGGTCACAACAAAACATTCCCATAGTGGAAAGGAATGAAACATGGACCACACAAAACTTCCTCGCTCAGAACAACACGCTATGCAGACATCTCAATATTCGGAGCTAGAGAACATGTTACAATGCATACTATGTTGCCGAAACACGTTAGCCCATATCCAGATCGGTCCGAACCCAAAAAAATGTATTTCATTATGTTACACCATGAAAGGGACCAGGAAAAAATACGGCCAAAGATAGATCATTAAAGCACGACATCCGGAGCACGCCAATACCGGATCACCAAAGCACAAAACAGAAGCTCAACCAAGTAGCCAAGGCATGTTGACATCAATGACAACAACAACAACAACATTAACTAACAAAATAACTGGTTGTATGTGCCTCATGTGCTTTTGCTTAAATTGGTACAAAAGGTCTATTTGGAGCTGGGAAAACATCTGTAAAACAGTAATTCTTTTGAACTTCTGTGAACAAAGAATCTAAAATTAGTATAAGGGATCTTGTTAAAATGATGGGGTACTCAGAGGACTGGAATCCACAGGATTCATTTGCCCCTTTGCTAGTGTCCGTTACTTTTCAGTTGTTTCCTCTTATAATCTTAGGACCCTGATAAAGTTTCCCTCACTAGCCATATGATACTTTTATTCTGCTTTAGCACCCACACCTCTAGGGGTCAAGTTGCATAACATCTTATAATCTTTAATTGGAGAGGAGCTGAAATGACGGTGTTTGACTCGTTACTTTTTTTCTAAGGGTTGAAGTTAGCCTAGTAAAAATCTGTGGGCCATGGTTGCCTTTATAGCTCATGATGCCTCTGTTTTCTGTAAGCATGTTTTGATATTGTATTTGTGACTACTGTATGGATATTGTCTGTGCTGAGATGCATTGTGGGTTAAAAAGGTAGGTAATTTTTTTTTAAGGAATTGGAGGGAAGTCCCTTTGAACCCATAATGGAGTAAATGATTGATCACGGTTTTTCTTGATTGGAATGATGCCAAGTATCACAGATTCTGACCAGCCTCACTCAACTAGATACTTCTGAGGAAATTGAATGTGGCATCCTCACACAGGTCCAGTTGATGGTTGTTAATTTTATTCTATCTATTGTTGTCAGTTTATACAGATGGTTTCAAAATGTTTTCTTGTATATGGCTTGTTGAATTTGTTGTTAGATTTGAAAAGTAGGCTAATATTATGTGTTACAAGATCCTTATGGTGCATGTAGAAATACAGTTTTTAGGGTTAGGATTCACTTTTTTTGGATCTATCATCAGGAGGTCAATTTTGAATGTTATACTAGAAAAACAATTTTATTTCTTTTTACCTGAAAATTACTAGAGTGTGTTTCTCTCAATTTTTTATACCCCTAATAAATATACATCTTGACTTTTGAATCTAAATGAAATAGTGTGACAGATGTGCTAGCCATAGATTGCGAGATGGTCGGGGTTGGCAGTGATGGTAGCAGAAATGCACTTGCGAGGGTTACCTTGGTATGTGCTTACTCTTTATGAATGCATTGAAATTTACATATGTATACTCTATAGTTCACTACATTGGTTGACACATTTTGCAAATTCTATGATTCTGTTTAGAATCAAATTGATGGTATTGTTAATTGAAATAATCTATATAATATGTTGTTTATCAATATACCATTTTGGAAGGGTTGGGATGATAGTAATGGTTACTCACTCATTGGAGCATGTGGTTTATAACTTGTCGAATTAAAGTTAAAATATGTATTTGTCTTTAGTCCCTTTCTTTAACTCCTAAAGCACTGCATTTTGGTTTAGAAAACACTCGCATAAAAAATTACACCACCACAAGTGATTATAATAATCTATATAAAATATTGCTTATCAATATACCATTTTGGAAGGGTTGAGATGAGAGTAATGGCTGCTCACTCATTTGAACATGTTGTTCACGATTTATTGTTTTAAAGTTAAAATGCATATTTGTCTTTATTTGTTTTCTTTAACTCCCAAAGCAACTCATTTTGGTTTAGAAACGCTCGAGGAAAAAATTAAACCATGATCATGTTGGGCCTTGTCAGTTTGTACTCTCTATACTTTTTATATCTTCGCTTAATAATGGCTGGATTGTCCAGTAAATGATCCATGAATCCTTTGCATTTCAACTATTCCATATCAAAACTTTTTAGTCTTTACCACAGAAATGTTTACACAAAAATGTGCAGGCATGCAATGAACCCTGTAGTAAATATGGTGGCGATAAAAATGGAGAGCCAAAAAGTGGGAATACAATCATCAAAATATTGAACTTGCTAAATTTTGAATTTAACAAGAGGTATCAGGTTCTTTTCCTATGGTAACTTTGTATGATGTGTTGGAGTTTGCAGCTGTCAACTAATGAGGATAGTTGGTTCCTAGATATCTATTTATTTTTATTTTTGATAAAGCAAATACTTTAACTAATGAATAGATATAGTAGTGAAATATATCTTTATTTGCATGTGAAGTTATTATAGAAGTAGCCCAAAGTTGGTCAACTAAGGATCATATTGCTTTCCTTAACTACACAAAGTCTATTGAAATAATTTGATGGTTTTGTAGCAAACATAACTGTTTACCAATTTGCTGCTATAACTACTCGAAAGTCAACAAAGAATTAATACATAATCAGATACAAGCATACTATCAAAACATAATAAAGACATTGTATGCTAACTACATCCCTCCCTAAAGAAAAAAGTTGTCTTATATATGACAAAGAAAACAAGTATTTTCCAAATTTGTGATCACATTGTAGAGGAAGGACTTTAGTGTTGATATTTTCCACTAGTAGCCAAAACAGTCTCATCATAACGCAATCTTTCCAAAACTAGTGAATGTTCCATGAAGAAAGAGGTGCAGAGATCTTTAATGTTTGTTTCAGCTAGAAGTAGAAAGAAAAACTGATGCAAAAAACCTGAAAGTATAGGGGGAGCGTGTTGATGTAAAGTATTGAAGTATCTTATCCTCTCTTGATCAAAATTCCGTGTATGCTAAAATTGCAAGTAAGATCACATGGGTAATTTCCAAGGTTCCTTCTAGGTTGGATAAGCTCAATGGTTAATGTGATATACTGGTATCATGATGAGACTTACATTATATTCCTCAAGTCGACTTCAAACAATACTGACTATGGGAGCTTTCAGATGATATAACAATGAAGGTACTTTTTTGTGTTTTTCACAATATGCGGAAAGTAAATGATAGTAGGGTTGAGGGATTCTATTCTAATCCTAAGAACTTGAAATATGAATACTGCTACGATAAAATCTACCAAACTTTGCTTCGCCAAATTCAACTACACAAAGCTGGTGCAATCTTCAAGGGTTGTGCGAATAATTTTCATATCACAATGAACACCATCATAACGAACAATATGCATCAATGATAGAAGTAAAACATCCTCATAGGGGCTTAGAACCAACCTTACACTGTGTTTAGGAATCGCTTAAGAACAAAAGGTATGAGCAAGATGATTCCACACTAACACTATTGTCAATCACATTCATTTAAGTACTTGAAAACAAATCTATTCTAAGTGAGGGAACAAAGAGAACATGCAAGCACCAAAATACATCAAGGAATCACCAAACTTCAATGACAACTTTATTACTTTGGTAGCTCTTAAGCAACAATCTCCAAATTCGCTCTTTTACAATTGAGAAATGAGGCCTTTACAAAGGTCTCAAATTACAATGAGTGGCTCGGATCGAAACAAACCGATGGCCCAAATTTTGCCACTGTAACATATAAAAATGTGATGTATGAAAATAGATGTTACATTTGAAATTAGAATGTTTATTGAAATGTGTGGGAAAGATAAGATGTTCCTTTTAATCTCAAATATACAAAAGGAAGGATCCAAATTGATTAACCCCAAAGGAAAGATTAATGCATAAATGAATCAATCTATTGGAAATGAGAGCAAAGAGGAAGACCTTAGATTCCGTTTATAGAAAAAAATGTGTGATAGATTTAGAAAGATTGAAATGAATAGGAGGAAAGTACTAACCTTAAAATATTATAGATCTAAAGAATGCTGTTTTCAGGGGTCTGCACTCAGTTTCTGGAAAATCTGCAACCGGATCTAGAATAGAAACGCTGAAACGAACAAAACCCAGAAATCTTTTTCCAATCTGACACAGTTCCGATTTTGACCCTCAAGTCAATGTCACCATTGACCCAGAATTTCCGATTCCTACCTAGGGCAGAAACGACCTCAAAAGTCTATGACTGAAAATCTGTTTTTGAATCCCGAAAGTTTGCCGAAAAGGGTATCTGAATCTGCATTCCGATCCGCTGTTCCGAATCTGTATCTGCAAGAAAAATAGATTTGTTTGTTGGGGGGGGAGGGGTTTGCCTTAGTCAAACCCCGATTTAGGAATTAACCTTGAAATCAATAATTGAAATAGAGAATGCTAGCAAGTAGTAGAAATAGATCTAATAATGAAGCTATGATATTCAATAGATATGCAATTGTATTTCGAATGTAAACAAGTATGTAAATATGAAAGCGTGGACTCAATATTAGAAACCATAAACCTCCATGATTGTATGCTTGGAATCCACCTTGAAGAGAGAAGAATGAGTCTTGAGGATGCACAAAGGATCTTGAAGGAAGATCACACCACCATGATGGATAGATCTAGGGATTGAATCATGAATCTTGAATGCTTGAACCAAATCTCTTCAAAGGCTTGAAAGCTTGAATCCTTGATCTTCAATGGAGAATTTGAATGCTTGGGAGGAAGACTTGAACACTTTGAAAGCTTGAAAACATGTAGAACAATGGATGCTTGAACTTTTTGCTTCTTTATCCCTTCTTCACTTCACTTAGAGCTTGAAATTATCCTTCTTGTCACTTAGAGAAAATGAGAGAAGGCTTCCTTATATATGAATCTAGGGCACAATCTTCTAGAGAGGCCTACATAGGAGAATTAAATTCTAGTTAGACCTATATCCCTAGAAGAGGACCTATATTAAATATAATTTAAGAATCGTCGCTTCGGAACCCAAAACAGCCGACTCAAAAGTTGGAAATGAACTTTTAATGACCTCCAGCAGCCGACAAACTTCCAAACTGGAAAGGGGGACTTGAGTCAAAGTTGAGGTCGACTTTGACCTAGGTCAATGTCAAGGTTGACCTTGACCCAGGGAGTCAGAACCCCTCGAAAATGTGCCAGATGGGATGGATGGTGCCCGGAGAGGCCCAATCAGGGTCCTAAACAAGCACAGAAGTAGGAGAGAGTGCAAAAATGAGGGGACAATATGATGATGGTCAAAAACACCCCCTACGGAGGGCTAAACGTTCTTAACATGGAAGTGCTTCCATTTTAAGACGATACAACCACCTTAGCCCTAATTAGAGTTAAGGCAAGGAAATAGAATCTACAACTAATGAGAGGGTCCACATGGACCAACCAGAAGAAAGCCGCTCAGTGGGGAAGTGGTAAAAGATGACCCTTTAATGGAGAAAGATTCCCACTAAGTCATTAATGCTCTTTTGCCCAGAATAGCCTATACTTTATTCTGTTCCTTAAATGCTTGGAATTTGGACAACACTATCTCCAATTCATCTACGCTAATTCTTGGCGCTGCTTCTCGTATGAATTCCAGAATGGTCATGTCTCTTTCACATCTACTGAAACCGTTCTCCCAATCTGACATTGAATCTTGAGTGGTTTGCATGACGTTTGAGAATATGGAAAAGTTTTTATAGTCATCTCTTGAGTAGTTTGATTGAAAGAACTCCCCCAACTTCCCTTTCAGGTTATCTGCAATCATGTCATCCTCGGTCATCCTCTCCAATGTCTGCATAAACAAAGCTACCACTATGTTGAAGATTACCTTCTGAATGTTTCCAATCATTTTTCTCAATCAAGTAGATTCCTCACTGGAATTTTCAAACATTTCTTTTGCGATGACTACTGCACTGTACTAGCGGGTGAAATCATACGCTTCTCCTTCCCTTACCACTCCACCATCAACCAACATATGCCTGGGAGTCTCCTTCAGGGCTTGCAGTTGTGATATTATCTCATTTCGGTAAAGATGCTCATCCTCCCACGACTCATCTATGCATTGCATCCTGGAGAGGATAGCTAATGCCCTTTCAATCATTTGTGCCAAGTCTTTAACAGACTTTTCTGCCTCCCTCTGAATGCCTTCCACCCTAACTTTTGCACCTTGGGTGACTCTTCTCATCTGCTCAATATTTTCAACGGACTCCGCTAGAAGAACTGTAGGAGGAACACAAGCTTGGTTCTCTTCGTTGACTGGATGGGATATGCTCTGTAGATACCCACATAGGGCCTTGTTCTCATTCTTCACCTTTTGGTACTTTTCTTCCAACTTTCCCATCTCCTTCATTGCCTGGGTAGAGTCCTCAAACTTTTCAATGACCTACTCCTTGGTGGCATGTCTCAGAGCAAATGGTGTCACATTGTACTCTTCTGGGGTGGTCTAGTCCTTGGCTTTATCCACTGTGGGTAGTGCAATTTGTAGAGTCCTTGACCTTGATTCTTCCTTGATGATCTTTGACAGTTTCTTTGCCTTCCCTTTTTCTTGTGACTTGTTGACTCAGTTTAGGATTTCTTGTAACTCTTGTGTAGGATCAACGTCCTTCTCACAACTTCTTTGCATCCTTTCCCTTAACCAACTTGGAATGAGAGTGTGCTGATCATAAACTGACAACTGTTCCTGTCCCTGCATCACCCCTTCATTAATTTCGTCTTCCGTGATGGGACTTTCGGCCTCTGTGACAGGAACTTCTATTTCTGCAGCGGGAACTTTTTCCTATGTAGTAGGGACTTCTGCCTCTACCATTACTTCATCTAATATGGTCTCAAGGCCTTCCTCAGCGGTATCACCTTTCTTTTAATTTCTCTGTTGGGCAGATTCCTAACAAGCACTAATGCTTTCTCTATCTTGCACTGGCTGAGTTATTTGATCTCCTTGTGACATCCTTCTCCCATTGGTTCCAACTTCTCTTGTAAAATAATCAATTTCCTACAGGCTCGGGGTCCTGCTGGGGGATGCTGGTGTTATCGCTGGCCTCTGCCTTTTCTGAGAAGGGTTTTCACTATTCTCACCGGGCCTCTTCCTCGGCTGCACTTCTTGGGCAACATTCTTTCCTTTTCCTTGCTTAACATTTCTTGATGGAATTTCTCCTTCTTCAATTCTAACTCTTGATGGTTGCCTAGATCTGTCATCTCGTAACCCTGAATGCCCCATCAAGTTATAAGTTAGGCGGTCTTTACTCACCCCTAGCTTGTTGATTTGATGCTTGACCTGCCATCTTATAAATTTTAAGGCTGGCCCCAATATTAAATTGAGATCAAGTATTTCCCTCTTGGACCAATCGCATGGCTGGATGGTCTTCTCTCTCTCTCTCTTTCTCATAATCAGACTGAATCACGCTCGTATCTTCTTCTTCTTGGTCTAGCACGTGGATGATCTTGCATGCTCTGATCATGTTGAGCGACAACCTGGGAAACATCCTCCTAATCTCTTATTCATCTGCAACGTTTGCCCACAAATCTTCAAGATGCAACTTGTGTTGGTATTTTTCACTAGCTACCACTTTGATTTGGTTGTAAGTGTCTTAATCTGTTGTTTTTGGATAGAGTGCTAGATGGTAAAAATGTAATTCATTCGCTGACCTTTCAGCTGCCTATATGCATAGACACATTTCAACCTCATCTCCTATGGTGATTGGGAATTCAAGTCCCAATTTCTTCTTGTTTTGATCTTGTCGTTTGCAGTTAGCTACATGTTGACTTCCAACAACACCATCTTATCTGTCGGATGCCTTGGAAGTCTGTATGGCTTGGAAGAAAATCCTTGCAGCCTAATGTCAGAGAAAATCGGGAATTGGATGAACCACGCCTTGTATTTCTCTACCAACTTCATTGCCTCAGTTGAAAGTCTTGTATGGAAGCTGCCTTGCAAAGTTTTGACAATGCGCATGGTGAAGGCATCCTTGGCCCTCATGAAGTCATTCTTTGCATAGAGCTGCAACTGGGGATAACACTCGTGCACTTTCACATGGCTTGGACCACTTCCTATTGGCCCCTTGCACCTCAATCCTTCATACCTTGTCTTTTTGGCTAACATGTACACAACATAAGAGCTCATTTAGAATTTCACTAACTGCTCCAAATTTATGAGTTGTTCATCCAGATTATTAGTGATCATTCCAGCACACTCCATAGCATTGATTCCTTCCGTCACTTGCTCAATGGAGTACCACATCTAAGTCTCAAACATGTAGGATTGCGAAATGCCAAATATCCTACTTAACATCATCACCACATCACTGTACTCTCGCGGAAGGTCCAGCCGGACCAGCTGTTTGGGTAATCTAGAATGGCGAGCCTTTATCTTCGGTTGATTACTCCATCATAATAGTCCACCTCGGAAGTGTAGACTCCGAGTGCCTGTTCTTTCAACTTTAACACCATTGACTTTTATGTTGGGATTCCAAAGACTTTTGAAATCGCCGGAGGAGAGAGATCTGCTAGCATCTTGCCATATGGGTATCTAATCGTTCTATCTTTTGAATTATAAATGCTTCGTGCACTCCAAGATGAGTTCCGCATGCTGAATGGCCCGGAGAAAGCCAACTGCTGCTACAATCCCGCTTCTGACTATCTAGTTGGGTAAAAGTATGTGGGAGCATGGTCCTTGTAGCCGAACATTCTTCTATTGAATTCACTCATGTTGAGGCCACCCAAGTTTGTGCCACAGACATCTTTCCACTTCGACACGATCTTTGATTTGGATAAAATCCCGTCTGCTCATCCTTGATCAATGCCGATCTGGACAAATTCGATCCTCTGGGTTCTGCAATTCTTCTTCCTGCAAAACAAAGTAACAAACATAAGAACATGCGAGGAATAAAAAGCACATTAAATTTCTGCATTCATGGAACAAATTCAGACTTTGGTAAGAAAATTTTGAAAATTTACTATAGAATTTCTCTCTAGAAATAAATTTTCTCTCCAAAAATTTATGCCTCTTCTCTGATTTTTCCTACTTACTGCAGAATTACTTCTCTCCAAATTTCACAGCCTCTTTTCCTGATTCTTCAATTCAATGCAACTTGACCTCTCTCTAGAAAGAGACTTTTTCTCTCTAGAAATCTCTCTCTTGTAAATTTGAACTCTTCCTCTTGAAAAATCAACCTTCTTCTTGAATTCTTCAAAACCTTCACCTTCTGCTCTCGACTCTCCAATTCTTTGATGTGAGAATGAAATGAGAAGTCCATTTCTTATTTAGGGATTTGGCTCCCCAACCTGCTAAATTGGCAATGGGTTAATTTTAGGCAACTACATTAAATTTTCTTCTGTTGATTTTTTATACCAGAAATAAACATAAGCAACACCAAAATAAATGAACAATAGGACACAAAGATTTATCCTGGGAAAACCCTCCAACTTGAGGGGAAAAACGTAACCACACAAAAATGTCTCTTTTATTGAAGAAAACAGAAGTCTGAATCAATACACTCACAACAGACATTATGATGAAAAATGCAATAACAACTCAAGTTACATAGTTCATAAGAGCTCTCTGAAACAATAAAACATGGCATGTAACAATCTCTCCAAAATCAACAAAAGTATCGTTCTCTGCAACAAGAAGTAGTAACGTTCTCAGCTAACGCGCATAACCTGAGAAATGTGAAATGCCGTCAAAAGAAGTAAGAAACAGATGGCGTACATGAAGAGACGGACAAAGACAATGAAGAGTCTGCCATTACCATAGAAGTAACACCATAACACATAACACTACACTTGTCTTCAAGCAACTGCCGTTAAACAAGAACCGATAACTCTCCAATGACTTGAATCATCTCAGCATATGAAACTATAACTGTTGCCGTAAAAGAGAGATCACTGACTGTAGATGAAACAACTCAGCTTTGTATTACAAGCGACTTCAAATAATACCATATACAACACATAGAAAAGAGAACCAACAACCTGCAAATAAGAGACGATTATCTTAGAAATTGGTAGAAAGATATCTCCCGAAGTTATATCTCCCACACTCCCTCTTAGCTAGGGAGGTATCTTTCCAAATATCCATGTCATGGAATCTCTCAACATGACACCCACAATGGCTACACCCATTTGTGGAAAATATTTTATCACAGAATCTCTCAATGTGATAACATCATGGAATCACTTACATGATGTCCACCATGGCTACTCCCATATGTGGAAAGAAACATATACACAAGCTCACATCACGGAGTAACTCAACATGACGTCCACCATCACTACTCCCATGTGTGGAAAGAAGCATATACACAAGTGCCCATCACGGAATCACTCAATGTGATGTCCTCATGGAATCTCTCAACATGACATCCACCATGGCTACTCCCATGTGTGGAAAAACATCTCTCAAGGGCTTTAACCTCATATTTCTCCGTCTCAGAGAAATATGCATTAAAGAGCAACATCGCTCAAGGGCTTTCACCTCATATTTCTCCGTCTCAGAGAAATATGCATTTTAGCACTTAATAAGAGCAACTGATGTTGAGACTCCCTCTTAGCAAGGGCAACATTCTCCACAACACTAAGCTTGTCTCAAACTCTCTCCAAAAATAATATAAAGACTTCTCACTCTCAAGTGACCCGACAACAAGCCAATTTTCGTTGGGATCCATCCACAAGGATGGCTCTGATTCTCCAGCCTTCAGACACATATTGTGGAGCACACAACATGCAACAATGATCTGAGGTGCATGACTCAGATCTACTTTAAATCCTGCAGAATTCTCCATCACCCCTTAAGCAGTCCTATTGCCTGTACCATACTTGACATCCCCCTCATTAAGGCTGCATCAAACACATTATGGTGGCAATTTCTCTTTTGCATGCAGCTGCAATCTATGCCGCTAGCACAGACCCAGACAATAATGGCGACAAAGGCAACTGTGAAAACCATTCACATCCTCCTAACATCAGCATAAAATTCAATCGCTGAAGCCATATTCAGATTTGTAAGCCACCATTGAATGCACAAATGGAGTGGTCGTAGACAAATCTTTGTGTTCGATTTTCCAATAATATTTCCCGCGAAGCTTCTCCCTCTTTGTTTGTATCCAGAACTGAGCAGAATTTGCTCCACTTCACTGCCAAATCAAACCCAAATCAGAAAACTAAACTCGTCCATCACAACACAAATATTATTTTAACTAGAATGAACTATAAGCTCGGAGTTGCAGAAACTGGAAGCAACACAGAATCAGAAAATTGGATTAAGTTATTCCTTCATATTCCAACTAGAAATTGATTACAAAGGAATACAAAGAAACTTCCTTCCGAGGGCTTGTACTCCACCCTGCAGACCATGAGTCCTGGTATCTCCACCTCGGCCAGATCCAGCTCCATACGACCAAAATCCGCCTGCGACATGTTCTTCACCTTGTATTCCCTCCCTGTCACAGTCTTCTCGGTAGTGCCATTGCTGAAAGCAAGGGAAGATGAAAAATAAATTTGAAACTTGACTCTGCAGTGAAGTTGGCTTGTCGAATGGTGTCCACTTGTCCATGTTCTTGAAAACGTGAGATGCCTAATATGATCCCTGAGGTTTGCTTTGGCAATAACTTGTGGGTCACCACAGTTGCATTCAGAAATGGCTGCTATCCTCATAGACATGTATGCCAAACGTGTAAGCATAGACTGGGCATGACAACATCCTCCCCGTTGATGTCAAAATGGAAGCTTTGGACAAGGTTGCATGAGATGCCCCAATAGCTGAGATTGTAACACTCACAGCGAACACCCACCCATAGATCATAGCAGCAGACAAAGACCCTTTCGCAAAAGAGGAATACTCATATGCAGCCTGTTGACTCAAAACTCGCAGACAAATATATGAGACTCTAGACTGTGAGTAGAAGACAAGAAAAAAAATGAGCGAAGCAGAATGATGAATGCCACTGGTGAATATCATTCAGACCCCCTTTCATGCACAAAGAAACTCTATCCATTCCCCCCAGTACCACCTGCGCCCAACTCCATTCATGTCTCCTCCCCCAAACATGCTTCTACCCGAAATGAAATTACAGTATCTCTCCACAATAAACTTTTATAACCTTAGCCGGCTGCCAAGTAAAATTTTCCTACGTAGAAATTCTAGTATCTCATCCTTTCAAACACACTCTGATACCATGTTGGTTTTTTATACCAGAAATAAACTAAGTTACCGGATTCGTCCAGAAAAGATGAAATTCGAAATTCGGTTAGGTCCAAATTCGGGTCCGATTCGAATTCGTCTCAAATTTGGCGCTGAATTAAATTGGTGCTGAATTAATTTTTTAAAACACAAGTCGTTAAATAATGTGTGCGATTTTTACGGTTTATCTTTCTTCTGCAGTTCTCGACTCCGTAAACAATTCGACAGTTTCGTGTTCACTTCCTCCTCTGTTTTTTACGGCCTCCACAAATGAAACAGAACGCGTGATTCTGAATAAATTTTTGGTTGAACTTTCGGTTTTTACTTTTTAATTTATTAGAATTCTAATAAATTTAATATCATCTATTATTAATGAATAATCTTGCAATTAGTTTAAAGATGTTATT
>MU224469.1:4375085-4390139 GCA_018584345.1 Thuja plicata
GAGAAGCGAATCTTGTCTTTTATGGACAGTATGGTCAGTTGTAACGGTTCCTAAAGAGATGCTTGCGAATATGTGGGCAGTTAGGGGTCGTCTCAATGAGAGGATGGTTATTAATAACATCCCAAGCCTTCATTTTAGAGGGGTTAGAGAGTAGAGATTGAAGAAAAGAAGAGAAGCTACAGGAAATCACAGAGTTGCAGATTATTGTACTGTTTTGTTTTGTTTCCAGAAACGAGAAGTTGCAGTTAGTGTGTTTAGTGGATATCAAGTTTATTTGTGGTTCGTTTTGCATGCAAGTAGATTAGTTACCTTATTTTTCTGTTTTGTAAGTTCTTAGTTCTTCACCCGTTCTGGGTCGTAAGCAGTAATGGCCCCTCGAGATTCCTGAATCCATGGTGAGAGTCATGTGTTGGGATGGAACTCGAGAGGAGCCCTTCTACATAGTTTCCTTTTTGTTTTCTGTAGGAGAAGCAACAACAAAGAGTCTGGAGATCTTACCCTAGGCGAGCTTGGAGATAGTCCGGCTAGGGAAGAGAATGAGAACAATGTTCTGAAAACATTGGTTGAGTGAATCTATTTGTGTAGGTTCAGCAAGAAGAAGATGAAAAGCACTTCGATGGGGACTGAGTCTTGAAGAGGAGGTGAAGTTGAGAGTGACTTACCTTAGTTTGGGGTTGTGAACACCCTAAGGGATCTAGGAAAAAGATCTCAGAATAGAGCCAAGCTGGTTTTGTAGCAGCAACAAGACTCCTGTCCACATCACAAAACCCTTGTGATTGTAGATATATCTGGTAACTGTGCGAGCCTTTTGCAATGCCTCCTTAACCCATTCAATTTTTCCAATGTCCTCTAGGGTTAGATCAAGGCAATGTGCTGCACATGGGGTAAAAAGATGGAAGGGTATTTGTCTGTCAACAGTTTCCCAGCAGCAACACAAGCAACAACATTGTTTGTAATAAATTGAACCACATTTTGTGGCCCCACATCTATGACTACTGAGTCATACATCTCGAACAATGCAGTTGCAGTTTTCATTATATGTGATGCATCCACAGATTTCATAAATACAATGCCTATATCACAAGAGACGAGGAAGTTGATGAGGGATCGGTTCCTTCTATCTGTCCATCCATTTGACATAATGGTGCACCCACCACTAGCCCACACTAACCGATGCTCGTCAACATGTTGAACATCTTTTACTGCATCATTGAGCATGCCAACCCTCATTGTCTCATAAGACGGGGCTTTAAACCCAGGCCCTCCAACTGCAACATCATCCATCATAGCTTGCCAATATGGAGATCTGCAAGAATTGAATGCCAAAGTAGAGGAGAAATAATAATTTGAAATCCCCTTCATTGCCTGTTCATGGACATTTTTCCTCCACCCTGTACTCTCCAAAGTGGTCTGCGATCCTGGCGTAGTACAAGGTGCAAAGAATGTGTTTATGTTTCCCCCACGTGTGTTTGGGCCATGTGCAGTAGTAGGTGTTCTCACACTACTCTCAAACTCCGTGAAACCCTCCCCTCTACCATCTTCCTCATTCGATTGATTCCTCCTAACGCCTGTAGCCTTGTTCTTAGGAATTCCATCAAGAGCTTTTTTGGCTTGGTATGCAACATCTGTAGGGCAATTGAGGCATATTGTAGTGTTATTTCCCGGTTGTTTTGACAAATGCCATTTGAAGCAGTAAATTCCACCACTGACTACGTTCAGACACCAATTGCATTTAACTTTTGTTGTACTACTGGCAATCAGTGTGCAATGTGTCCATGCAAAGTCTTTCACACGTGGCATTGTGATTGAGAATCTGCACAAGCATTTTAATACATATACAACTTATTTATTTTATTTACAGAATATGCATAAAATATAAGAATACATATACAGAAAATTCGTAGAAAATTTATACATTTATACATGTTACAGAATAAATATATACAAGAATTATCTATATAGAAAAAAATTATACATATTATTTTTAATACAGAATATATAGAGAAATACACAGTAAAATTTTCCTCCTTCCTATATAGGTGGACAAAATTTGTTGGGAAGAGCACAATCCTTGTATAAAAGCATAAAAGACAAAGATTTTTGTTTCAATTTCATACCCTAGCAGATACATATGCAAACTGAGGACATGTACCAAAGCACAGACATGGCATGTGAATCTACAGAAAATGGATTTTTTAAAAAGCTTTAGAAACTTTCAAGCGACTGCAATTAGCAAGTGCAAAGCCAAACTTCACATGATTTTCCAGCATATTGAGGGCTGCACATTTTTAAACATACTAATTTTATTGCTAAGATATTGTTTGGGCCTTTGGTAGTTGTGTGAATATGTCTTGTTCCTGCTTGGAATGTATCCTAGTGAAATGAAATATAGAGATATGCACAGAAATGGATCTTGCAATGAATTTTTCAAAATATTTGAATTGCTGAACACTTTGATCAATATTGATAGGAGTCTGTGTCATTTATCAAATAGGTTCTCTGGGAAGGTTGGTAGGAGTCTGTGTCATTTATGAAACCCTTTGTGATTCAAAGATATAGTATGAATTTGCATACAATACAAATGTTATCAGTGCTTTTCTTATAAATATTTTATGGAGGCAGCACTTCATCATGCTAATAAATAGTGGTTTAAAATCATTCCCAAGCATATTCAGACGCTATCATGAGTGTTGTGTTGATAAAAACTTTATGGGCTGTGTAGTCATTTGTAATGAAAATGTTGTTTTTCATTATTTCTAATTACTGATATAGTAATTAAAAATTACAGTTTAAAATTTAAACTGTATATAAGGTTTTATATAGTTATTGTATACAGTTTAAAACTTATATGCAATTTCAAACTGTATATAAGTTTTAAACTGTATATTAAAACTTACATACAGTTTCAAACTGTATATAAGTTTTAAACTGTATATGAAAACTTATATACAGTTTAAAACTTATATACAGTTTACTGTATATAATATATATACCAGTTTTATATATAGCTCATTTGTATATTTATAGTTTTCATATACAGTTTTTAATATATATTAGTTTATATATATAGTTTATAGTTTTACAGTTTAAAACGAACATATTAGGTTTTATATATAGTTTATATTCTTGTTAATATTAATATTTAAAGTTTTAAACTATATATAAACGAACATTAAAACGTACATATTAGTTTTTATTTTTTGAACATTTACAAGAATATAAACTAATATATACATACATTTCTAAGTAAAAAAAATTGAATGATATATGGAAATAAACGATATATGGAAATAGACCATTTGCGAATGAAAAATACCTCTGCGGGCCTCAGTGCGAAAGCGAAATGAGCAACACGGCAAATGGTTTCTACAACACGACAAATGGTTTCTACTCCAACGCGTTTCTACTCAAACACGGCAGTCTCACGGCACACCTTGAACATACGCAGTCTCACTCACAGCCTCCAACACGCGCAGCTTCCAACACTCGCAGCCTCAAAACACTATAGCTACTCGGTGCTATAGTCGATTGTATTACAGGCTCACGCAATGCCAATAAATAGCGAAAATGGGTTTTTTTTTGGCGCCGTTTAGGGTTTCCCGTCATGCTCAGAAGGCCCAAATCAGCTTACGATCAACTATCAATTCATCAATTTTGGAGAAAGTTGATTTTGGGGCAAAACTTTTTTACTAGGTCGCTGTATGGCCCGATCTGTAGTACAATATGTTTTTTTTAAAATTTTTTTGCAAAATGATTTTTTTTTTGAAGAAATTTTATTTTTAAGGTTTTTTAAAAATCAATCAATTTTTTGTAAGGTTGCAAGTAATGCATGTATAGTACACCACATATCGATGCACAAGCAGATTGTATCACATCATGTGATGTAGGGGACCGTAGCTTGCGGCCCCACCTGTCCACGTGGCACTTTCCCGCCGCACATGCCTCACAAATGATGATCGCGCTACCCAAGTCTCTTGCCACGCTGATGACGACCTTGACACACGACACGATGACGCCTCCATAGTAGACCCCATGTGGCACATTCTGATTTGCCAGCACTTTGCAACGTCACACCTAGTCACAAGACACATGGTGGACTTTGGTTTGCCACCCGCATAGTTAGCAACTTAGCACCATATCAACAACTGACGTCAACATTTTTTTTGCAGCCAATGACTATCAAATTTATCCTCGCAAGTTGCTGACGTTAGTAGGAATTTTTGAATAGCCCCTGCCCCCACCTTTTCATTTGCATTTTTCAGTTTGGGAGGCGATTTTCAAATGGCTATTACTCTGCCATTTTGAGTCGTTTTTTCAAGCAAGTTATTTTGTTGATTTGAGGTAGAATTTTATGCTCTTCGCAATGGTGTAGTTATCTTCTGATTTTGGTGCTTTGTTTTTTTTAAATTTTTAATTTTTTGTACAGGTGTTGCCGAGTAATCCCCGTTTTTGCAAATTTAGGGCTCTATTCGGGCTCATACAGACTGCTTTTTGGGTGCAACTTTTTTGAATGTGCATAATTTTTCTTATACTTCACAATGGTGCTATTAGTTTGTAGTCATTGTGTTCAGAAATAGTACTTTCAACAGATGGCTTTATTTGGCAATTGTAATTCATAAATCACAGTTTGGTCTTTTGCATGTTGATCTGAGTTTGATCTAACCTGATTATGGCAATTGTAAGCATTGAAATCAGAAGTTCACTTAGCTTTTGTTTTCTAAGTGGCCATGGGAATCACACTAAGTATAAAGTGCCAAGTCATTTTCATTTGGGGTGGGGGGTTCTTTGGTTGAGCGAATTTAGGGGGATGTGTTGTGTGATTGTGCTTTCAGCTCTCTCTTGTGCTCTTCATAATTTTAGCCTTGGGTCCTTCTAAGTTTCCTCTTTTAACTCTAGCAACATGGAAAATAAATACATGGAGTAAACTAATGGAAAAAGGATTAACTCACTACATTGATAGAACCATTCAAGAACGATCAAATCCTAAATCGGATCCGAATTTGAAAATGGGTTGGCTCATTAAAAGTACTATTACTCTTGGAACATTGAGAAAATATGTTTAGTTGATCTTATCTTTCATATTGATGAGTGTAGAACAGTTAAGGATGCTTGGGATAAACTTACTTAATTGTATGGCAAAGTTGATGAGTTTAGGGGATACAAACTTGATAATGATCTCACTAATTTAGATCCTAAGAATTTTGTACAACCCAAGATTATCGAAGGCAAAAATATTAATAGCACAACTAAAAGATTGTGGCACTGATAAGAAGGATGCACAGTTGGTCTTCAATTTGTTGGACAAGCTTCCTTTGGAGTATGCAGTGTTTCTAGTTTCCAAACTCATTGGTTGACTATAGGGAGTGCTTATACTACACCATCATTTGATTAATTCAAAGAGATGATGTTTGAGCAATAAAAGTTGATCACTATGGGTATTGTCAAGTCATCCAAGTCACAAGCTTTGGTGGCTAGTCATGGGAAAGGATCTAATAAGAAACAAAAGCAATCTAAGTTTAAGCCACACAAGGCTAGAGCACAATCTTGTTCTCCTCAACAAGGAGATTCTTCATGCTCCTTCAATAAGGGAAATTCACAAAAGGAGAGGCCAACTTGTTCATATTCCAAGAAATTTGTCATGGTGAGCATCGTTGCCATGCAAGCAAATTGATGAATTGACAAACATCATTAAGATGAATAACTTCAAATTGCCACCTTCCTACATAAAGGACTCATCTCCTTACACTTCTTCATAGTTGAAGAAAGGAAAAGGACAGGCACTTGTTGCAACTACATGATCATCAAAGCAATGGATACTTGACTCAGGTGCCTCAGATCACATGGGTCCTACAAGAGAACAATTTTCTTCATTGGAGCCTTGTATGGGAATTCACATTCTTATGGATGGTGATACACAAGTGGAGGTTGAAGAGAAAGGTTTGGTTGCTATGGATAATGGATTATTTGAAAATGTTTTGTGTTCCCACCTTGAGTCCCAACCTTCTTTCAGTCTACCAAGTCACTCATCTTGGGCGTGGAAAGAAAGTTGAGTTTTCCAGAAACAGTTGTCGTCAAAAATCTTGAGGATGATGCCTTTGTTACATTGGGAAAAGCCAATCATGCCACTTTTGGCTATATCCATTCTCTCACTTTGTGCCACGTTCTCCTTCTACAACATTGCTCACAAATTCAAATTTAGATAGTAAACTATGACATGAGCAGTTTGGACATCTTAAGTACCACTTTTTAGATCGGCTTAGCTCACAAGTCTCCCTCAAATCAACTTTTCAGATGGTGTACGTCCAGGTTGCTCTATGGGTAAACATTCTGAAGAAAACTTTGATAAAGAGAGGTCTTGGAGAGTTTCAGAAGTTCTTCAATTGGTTCATAGTGATCTAGCCGGTCCATTTCTAGTGTTGTGCTTTAGCAGGGTCGCTATGTACACATCATCATTGATGACTATTCCTGCTTTACTTGCGCCTACTTTCTTCGTCAGAAGAATGAAGTATTTAACAAGTTTCAAGCATTCAAGGCTCATGTTGAGAAGCAACTCGGGAAGTATGTCAAGATTCTCCACATAGGCAATGCTAGAGATTATGTGAATAATCAACTTGTGCAATTTTTTGGTTCATGAGGGAATTGATCTTCATCATTTAGTTGCATAAACTCCACAACAGAATCGTCTTGCTGAAAGAAAAAATAGGACCCTTGAAGAAATGGCTATCTGCATGAATCATGCTCGTTTTCTTGGTCCAACATTTTCGGCTGAAGCCATTAATTGTTTTACACATCCAAAATTTGGTTCGCCACAAGGTGTTGAAAAGTATGACTCCTGTTGAGGCTTGGTGTGACAGAGAAAGAGTTTTGAGGCATTTTCAAGCTTTTGGCTCTCCAACTTGGACACTCATTCTTCAGAGAAACACAAGGCTATTGAAGCTTAAAATAGGCCTTGCATCTTTGTTGGATATCCCGATTAGTCAACTTTTATTGACTTTTGGATCTAGAGACACATGAGCTCATTATTGAGAGTATTCACTTTGAGGATGGTGACTCAGATGATTCTACCTCATCTCCAACTCGCAGTTTCACACCTCCGCAGGGTTCACATCTCGAGGATGAGAATACTCGTCCTTCATCCCCATTTTCTTCACAATGTCGTTGGGCTTGGCAAATTCTAGAGTTAGCAAATAATCTTGCTGGAGATTCTTCAAACACTTGAAGGTCTTGGTTACATCATCAACATCTTCCACATATCTACATTGCTTCCGCTTCAGATTCTTAGTCGTTTAAGGAAGCATTAGGATTTCTTGAGTGGGATTCAACAATAGAGGAAGAGTATAGTTCCTTAGTGAGGAACCACACATGGGACTTCGTTCCTCTTCTTACAAGGAGAAAGATGGTTTGGTGCAAGTGGATCTATCAGACCAAATATGTAGAAATGGAATTGTGGACAAGCTCAAAGCACGGTTTGTGGCGAAAGGTTTCTTATAGGTTATTGGTATCGATTACACAAAAACCTTTGCCCTTGTTTCTAAGACTAATTCCATTTGCTTGACTCTTGCCTTTGCTACAACTCATGTATGGGTTGTACATTAGATGGATGTGAAGAGTGCATTTCTTCATAAGGATCTTTAGGAGGAGATTTACATGGAATAGACGTAGGGATTTGTTCAGGATTCTTCCTTGGTTTGCAACTTGAGGAAGTCTATCTATGGCCTCCAGTAGGCCCCTAGCACTTGGTGTGGTAAAATGGATTCCTTTCTCCTTTTAGTAGGATTCACTTGATGCCATTCAACTTTGATGTCTAAATTTTGCGACAAGATGACTCTCATTTTATTCTTTTTCTCTATGTTGATGATTTGATCATCACAAGGAGTACATCATCCATCATTGTCAGTGTCAAATCTTCTTTGCATGACATATTTGCTATCATTGAGTTGGGTCCTTTGCCCTATTTTCGTGGGATTAAGATCACATGATCTTCTTTCGGGATCACTCTTGCTTAGCCCAAGTATGTCTTGATCTTAGCTTAGTTCCACATGGCTAATTTTAAGTTTGCATCGACTCCCTTTCTTTCAAGAGTCAAGCTTGAGGCTAAGTGTTCTACTCCATTTGTTAATGCCACCTCGCATCGTCGACTTGTTGGGAGCCTCATCTGCTTGACTAACACTCACCCTGATATTTCTTTTGTGGTTGGCTTGATTTCACACTTTATGTAGGAACCACATGAGCTTCATTGGCAAGCTGCTAAATGCATCTTGCATTGCATACATGGTACTCATCTTAACGGGATTGACTATATAGCAGGTACAGGGCTCAACATGGTTGGATATATAGATTTTGAATGGGTTGGCAATCTTTGATGATCGTAAGTCCACTTCTAGTACAACTTTCATCTTGGTTTTGGCCCCATTTGTTAGTAGAGTAAGAAGCAACATGCTATTGCTCTCTCTTTGACTGAGGCTGAGTGTTAAGTTGTTAATGTCGCTATCGAGGCTATTTGGCTTCAAAATATTCTAACTGAGTTTGGCATCACCATCCCACGTTCCACTGTCCTTCATCGTGACAATCATAGTGCCATTCAAATCTTGAAGAACTCGGTTCATCGCTTTGCAGACCAAAAACATCGAGATTCATATGATGTCATATGCACTACATGAAGGATTTGGTACAAGAGCAGTTGATTGATTTGTAGTATTGCGCTACAACAGAGCAGGTTGTAGATATCTTCACCAAACCCTTCATTGAGAGCAGGTATCATCATTTGCGAGCTCTCTTGGGGGTGCAAGATATTTCTTTTGGTGGGTCACTTGATTCTCCATTCTCTCTTTTCGGGGGCACTTTTTCCACACGTGGTTTTGTCCTTCGCATTCTTCTTTGATACTATTTTGGAATTCCATTTGTCTTTTGGCGTGGAGTTTTTTCCCACTGGAAGTTTGCCTTTTCTCCGTTTGTGAGAGTTTTGCATTGCATTTGTACATGGGTACCTAACATGGCCTAGTAGCCGGAGCCCATCTTGCATTGGTTATATTTGTGCACACTCTCCCTAAGTTGCACTTATGAGGGGGGATGTTGTTGTGATTAAGGTTTTGTACCTAGCGAGTTCCTCACCTAGGTCATGATGTGACCTTTTCACACATCACCCATTGCAAATGGGAAGCCCTTACATTTTTGCCACTTGGTTATTTGCTTTTGAGTTCCTGGTAGTTTTAGTGTAGTTTCCCGGGGTTCCTAGTGTTTTGAATGGGCGTTGATCATTTATGCTAAGTGTGAAATGAGGTGTCATCCTTTGGCTCTGAAAGAGGAAAATTTTGTGAGGGATAGTGAAAATGGTCAAGTATGAAAAGGAAATTGCTCTTTCAAAGAGCATGCTAGTGCAATTTTGAATGTTTTAACGAATTTGCTATTTTTTGGAAATTTTTATTTTTAGTAAGTTTTGCTGTGTCCCAGATTGACCTAATTTTGAGTTTGGAGGAACTTAAGTTTCACTGTGTCCCCATTTGGCCTAATTTTGTGTTTAAACAAGCTATTTTTAGTAAGTCTATTTTTGGCAGTATCTATTTTGGCAATAGACGAGCACTGACAGAGGAATAAATATAGGGTATCTAGTTCTAAATTCGAAAGGATGAGCAACTAAGGCAGATGATTCAATTTTTACTAAGTCTGAGAAAATCCTTGATCTCTTTCAAGATGCACCCAAAGATGGAAAGATAATAAAAACTGTTGAAATTTCATCAAGTTTGGAGAAAAATTCTTCTCTATCCCAAATTAGGGCCCAAGGGTGGAGATTCACCATTGCCTTGGATTTTTCCAAAACTACAAAAATCCTTCACCTTGCCTTATTTGCTCCCAAGAGGGTGAATTCCTTTGAGTGCAAGGAAATCTTCAAAGTTGGAAAAATCCTTCTCCATCACTCATATGTGCTCAAGATAAAATTTCCTGCTTTCATGGAATGACATGAAAAATTTCTTTCTCGAAGCTCCAAGAATGCACATGAGCACTAATCCTCCAATGCCAAGGAATTCCTCCAAAGATGAAAAATCCTTCTCCAAGCCTAAATGGCACCCATGGGCGCGAATTCACCATATGCAAGGATTTTTTCAAAACTTCAAAAATTCCACTCCTTGGCTAAAATACACTTTAGGGCGCTAATTCACCTTGCCAAAGGATTTTCCCACCAAGTCTAAATTCCGTCCTCATGCCCTGAACGTGCTCATGGGCGTGAATTCTTTGAGAGCAAGGAAGTTGTTCCAAAGATCTCCTACCAATCTAATATGCGTCCAAGGAAGAAGTTACAAGGAAAGGTTATAATTGGACTAAGTATGAAATTCCTTCCCATATCTTAAATGTGCCTAAGACCAAGATTGAACGAAAGCAATGAATTTGACTAAGTGTTGGGTAATCCACCTCCATATCTAATGTGCACCTAAGGTTAATATTGCAATAAACATCGATAATTTGACAAAGTGTTAAACAATCCACTTCCATATCTAATGTGCGCCCATGGATTGAAGTGGCATGGAGATAAATTCAAAAGCCAAAATAACATCTTTTAAGAGCAATAAAGGTAGTATGCCACATGGAGTTCAAACGTGAGTGATTTTTAGCAACATGCGCCACCAAGATGACAAGTAAGATTCTCCCCAGAATAGAAACTTGAGAGATATTTTGGAAAGCATTAATGAAGTTGCTAAAATTATCCTAGTGCCAACTTAGCAACTGGTGGGCAAATTCTTTTTTTTAAGGGAGAGTTTCATTTCATTTCACACAAGTTGAAGAATTCAAGGCAAGAGCTTGAGTTTTGAAGAAGAGAAGTGATTTGGAGTATACTTGAAAGTCAATAAGTTTTCTTCCTTGAGGTTCAAAATCATTACAATTCTGCAATGAGAAATGTAGAAGTGTTTTATGGTATATTTTCAGTTTTGAATGCCATTCTTATGTTAGTTATTTTTGTCTTGTAGGAATAGATAGTAGAATCAAGACGATTGGGCTTGTCAAGGCAAACTCATCAAGAACGAAATCAAAGTACTTCTTCCACAATCAAGGGTTGTATCAAAGTGGAAGGAAGTTGATGACACCAACTTAGGAGGTCTCAACTTGGATGAATTCAACAAAAGAATGTATGGCTATGCACGATATCCTCCATCATTCCTAGCCAGGAAGATGACAAGAAGTGGAGTTGTGATGACAATTGGTTTCTTTCCTACCATTTTAGTGCCCAGAGTTGATTGTGGAATGTGCAAAGTCTTATAATTTAGAGCAGAGGGTAATTCTGGCTCCAGATGGCAAGTTGTTGGCGAATTTCACTCTAGAAGCAATTGCTGAAGCTTTTGGAATTCCAACTTATTAGTCTATGGTGTACAAAACGAAGGAGAGGTCGTTAAGAGTCTATAATGCTGGAGCTGATAGTTGTGCAAAAGTCATCTGTCGGAAGTGGTTGCAGAAGTCCAAGCCCCATCATTCCAAAATGCCCTAGTAGCTTGTTGGGATGGACTTCGAACAAGAGTATCACGACTGCAAGGGTTCTCTTGTAATCCCTACAGGCTTCCAAGATATCCAACTAATAAGATGGTGCTACTGAAGGTGACAAGGCAGTTGACATCATATGATGAAATTCATAAGAAGAAAAGAAAAGGTTGAATTGAATTCCCAATTATTATGGGAACTTCTGATGAAGTATTCCCTTCACTATCGGCAATAGAAAGTTAGCAGAGGAATTGTGGTTCAACCATCTATCATTTCATACAGCAAGGTCACACTTTGATCCCTATAATAGAATAAGAATGGTGGCTGGCAGAAACTACAGACATAAGATGCATCTTGAAGACTATTGGGTCAGGAAGAGAATGTATTCTAGGATACTGTTGATGGGTGTTTTATGACCACACCAACATAGAATAAAGTGTCAATGGACATTTTATCCTCTCTTGAACAAAGACCTGTCATATACTAAGATTGCAAAGATTATAGAGGTGACTCCAAAGTTCTTACTGCGAACATGCGACTTTGTGATGGATATGAGCTCGTTTGACTTGATGTATGCTGGTAACACAAAGGACTTATGTTTGAATTGTTCTTCACTTCTTCTGCAATGTTGGTTGGAACTTCTTCATCGGTTATTGCAATCTCGTGATGCTTATCCTTTGAACAAACACAACTAAAATGAACTAAAATTAAAGGGGAAAAGGGTTAGACGGATCTAAATCTACTCCTTAGGACAATGATATCAATGGATAGAGTTCTAATGGACGAATTCCAAATAAACCAAGTTCTGCTTTGCTAAGCTTAGCAACGACTCCACAGGAACTAGTGCAATCTTCCAAGGGTTATGCAAAGATTTTTCATATCATAATGAACACCATCATAACGAACAATGAACATTCGATGATCAAAGTTAAGCATCCATAAAAAAGAGCCCAGGCTAACTTTACATTGCAACTTATAATCAATAAGATGCAACAATTGAGAAATTGGAAGATTACCATGCAACAAGTTGAAATAAACATGAATCCACCATATCTTCAATGGAACCAAATTTTATTTCTCCAAGTCTTACAACAATGTCTTTTCCTTCTCCTACTCTTCACTTCTAATGAGCTAACTATCTATCTATATATTACAAATGAGAAGGAATGACCTTTTATAGAGTTCCTTCTACAAATGAACGACTAAGATTCATTCAAAATCAAGGGTCAAGATTACAAGATGAAACCCTAATTAGGGTTTTACTAACAATAGCTTTTGTGTCAAAGTAGCAGGGCCATGTGGACCAATAAGAGGACAAGTCGCCCACCAGTAAGAGAGTAGGACAAGTTGACAAATGAGGAGACAAGTCGCCCACTAAGCATTTAATGATTCATTGCTTAAAATAGCCTGTCCTTTATTCTTCTCTCTAAATGCAATGAATTTGGACATATCGACTTGAAGTCCTTTGATTAGGCGGTGAAGATGACTGGGCGCCATGTCAGCATGTTGGGTGCCATGTAGACTCAGTAACTCATCACGGGCAATGTTTTCTTACCGCATCATTTTGTGACCATGGTTCTAACTTTGCTCAACTCTTATAAAACTATCTCTCCTTTATCATTTTCTTCCTTGCATGGACTTGATGGGGATTTCACCTTCTTGAAATGGATTGGACTCTCATGTTGACAATCTTGTTCTTGAAATATTTCCCACTTGAACTTTCTGACTTTTGATGGAGGAAATTCAAGATGTTGCATTCTTCCTATTTATACTTGTAGTACAATGTTTTGAATCTTGAGGTCTTGAACTTATTCTTCTTGGATTGGATTGTTCGGAAGTAGAATTCTGGAATTTGAACGCCTTGAACAAGATTTCTCATGTTGTCCTTGTACTTCCTGAGATTGGATTTCTTCATCCCGGATCTTTCTTGCAATGATGTCTTTCATTCTCTAACTTGTCAAGATGCCATATTTCTTCAAAATATCACCTTAGACATTAAATTCCAAGCCTCATGTCATTTCTCCACCTTGGGGCATATGAGACAGGTGGAAGGATTATTCTTCAAGTCCCCAATTCCTCATCACCGTGTTTTTGCGCTAAGGAGCGCATATTAGACTTGGAGGAGGAATTTTCCAACATTTAGCCATTTTTCAACGTTTTCATTCTCTTTCACTTTGTGGGCATTTGAGGAGTCAAGGATTTTTCTTATACAACCATTTTTTGATCTTTCCTTGTTCTCTCCAACTTGGGCGCATATTTAGACATGGAGGAAGAATTTTCCATTTTGAAGAAATTCCTTGCTCTCTAGAAATTCCTCGTCTGCAAATAGAGCATGGAGAAGGATTTTTCCATTTTGAAGAAATTCCTTGCACTCTAGGAATTCTCCCTCTTGAGCACAAATGGAGCATGGAGAAGGATTTTTCCATTTTGAAGAAATTCCTTGCACTCTAGGAATTCCCTCTCTTGGTTGCAAATGGAGCTTGGAGAAGGATTATTCCACACAGCCACATTTTGTTCATCTTCCTTAGCCGCTCATTCCACTAGATTTAGAATTGGATACTCTCTGCTTCTCTCCCAGTCAGTGCTCTCATGTTGCCAAAAATAGACTTGCCAAATATAGACTTACTAAAAATAGTTTGTCCAAACAAAAAATTAGGCCATTCAGAGACGGTGAAACTAAAAATAGACACTGATAAAAATAGTAAGTTGTCAGAAACACTCAAAAACATCATTGGTAGAACTATTGAATTTTTTTTTTCCTTTTCCACAGTCAAATTTCGCCTTTAAAACCCCTTTTGATCACAAGCACAAATCGCCATTTTATTTCAAGAATCGGTAGACAACATTGACTGCAAAAAGACTTAGCTTATTCAACGAAAAGAGGGGGGCCCATTTGCAATGGGGCGATGTGTGCAAAGGCCACAACATATACCACTCCCAATGATCAGAACATGTAGGATTCATCCAGTGCTAGATCAAGTTGAAGATTTGAACATGGTTCAGCCTGAGTTCGAGAACGAAAGAAATAAGTCCATCTAGCTGCCCAATTGGACTAGGTCTTAAGAAATAGACCTTGATATGTGTTGTGAGGTTTCACTACATTGCCCCAATCCTTGGGGACCCCCCTTTTTAAGCTTTGATTGGGGAGTTGTTGAAAAGTGGACTTCCCCCTTGGCTTTGAAATCTGATCCTTGTTTGATGAATTAGGGAGTGGCAAGGTTGAGATTGGATTGGCACCTATGCTGGGCGGAATTGTCCAACACCTTGGACATTTCCGCCATGAAGGTAAATTTTCCAGCTTTCTTTCCTTTCTCCCTCCAAACTCCTTCCTTCTTGTCATGTGGATGGATGCTTTAAACTCAAAGGCTTCGGTTCGATGGAGATGACCGTGTTTGGTGTTGGCAAGTTTTGGATTGGATTAAGTTTTGGATAGGTGTCCAATGTCTGGGCGGATTCCGCCCAGCCCTTGGACAGGCTGTCCAAGGTGGCCCTGTTTTCCGCCAACCTTGTGAAGATGGGGGGGGAGAGTAGGTCTTTGGTTGATGGTTGAGATGTTTAGTGGTTTGCAAGGATATGTTTAATGGATAG
>MU224469.1:4396994-4414716 GCA_018584345.1 Thuja plicata
GCCGAGCTCGTTCTCGCTCATTTCTTAACCAAATTGCTCGCCGTTTGTTGCATTAGGATCGTTGAGACTTGTAGAATCGATCCATACCAGTCTTCGATCTCTGCCTGAGAAAGAGCATCAATTGGAGCACAAATCTTTGCCGGGTTGGGATCTACAACCTACCCAAATAATAAGACTTCAGAACAACCCGCCCGGCTAAGAGAAAGAAAGGCAATGACAGGGAAACCCGACAAAGATAGCCTACCTAAGAAAGACTTAGACTTAGACTCAGACTGACTTGACATGACCATAAAATCCTCCACTTTGACAGCATGGGTACAGGATGAAAAGTGGGGCAACACATTGTTCTAATGATTGTGTTCATTTGTGGTGTGAAAATTCTTAGCACAACCTTTGAAGATTGCACCTCATTTGTGTAGTTGATTTGGCGAAGCAAAGTGTGGTAGATTTCACCTAAGCAATCGTTGTCTTTCAAGTTCTTAGGATTAGAATAGAATCTCTCTCCTTATCATCTTTGCTTTTAGTACATTTCGTTAAAACATCTTGAAATACTCTTCGTTGCCAAATCATTCGAATAGTTCTCAAAGCTAAAACTATTAAAGCCTTCTTGAAAGAATCACGTAAGTTCCCCTTGGATTACCAACATACATCAAGCTAAACAAGCTCATATCCATCAGAAAGTTGCATGTTTGTAGTAGGAACCTTAAGAGTCACCTCTCTAATCTTCGCAATCTTAGTATACGAGGGGTCTTTGTTCAAGCAAGGATAGAGTGTCCGTTGGCACTTTATTTTGTGTTGGCGTGGTTATTAAACACCCATCAATAGGTCCTAATCACAAATGTTAAGTTTACTTAGGGACCACATAGGAACATTCTTATTTTAAGTGAAATTCCCACCTTTAGTAGAGTTATAATATCAATTTTCTACCTTATGTGGATGATAAGTTATCGCTTTATATATCATATCATAAGATTAAGACACTTGTCATAATCTTATGCTATCCTATGTCTCACCTTGGCCTACATAACCAAGGGGCCTTCTTTGTATTCTCTTTCCATTCTATTGCATTTTTGATGAGAATACAATTTATTCTTGTTATATTGATCTTCAATGTTCTTGTGCTTCCCATTAGGCCTCTAGATCTTGGGTGGCTATCTAATAGCTAAATCTTACATGAACTATGCCTATTTATGATGCTAAACACAAGCCAAATCATAAATCTTGATGTTGTCTAGCCTTGCGGATTGAGCCTCCCTAAAATATATGGAATGTGTTGACACTTGGCTCTTCTACACACCCATTTTGGTGGCATACTCGCAACCCAACCAACACTTTGCCAATATCATAATAGTATGCCCTTAATACTCCAACCTCGTGACAAAACTTGAAATCTTCCTACCTATTTAACTATGTAGCTAACATATTTGAAGACTTTGAAAGCTCGAATCCTTTGACTTCTTATAAAGCACCTAGGATTCTGTATAGACATTGCAATATTCTTGTTGCTAAACTGATCCATTAGCAACATCTTTGACAAACAAACTCAGAAGTCTGCATGAGGTACAAATTGAGCCAAATTCGTGACAATGTCACCATGAAGTGTTACTTTTGGCTTTCTTCTTCTTTCAAACCTCTATCAACCAAAACTTATGGAAAAACCCTAATGTTACTTTTGTTGCATAGTTAAAATCCACCTTGGATGATTATCCAACATCAAGCCATGAAGCTTGATACCCTTACTGCACCCAAGTTATGCTTGCTTTCCTTTCTTGCAAACACCAAATAACCACTGTCACTTACAAGAAACCCTCTCAAGTAAACAAACACCAAAGCTACATTTCCCAATTGCAAATCATAACCTAATAGTTCTGTATAGAGGCTCAACGCTATGGAAAACAGAAATGCCTTTATTTCCCATGCGAGATTTTATCTCTCCTAGAGCTTATTAGATTTGAATCAAGCACCAATCCACTAAGGACTTGAGAGGAACATGATTTACATGCATTGTTTCACCTTGAATGCTATTTTAAAAAAAAAATATTCCTTTGGCAGTCCTCATACAAGATTAAAATGAGAATTCTAAAATGAAATTGAGAAGTACGAAATGCCCATCTTATTTAGTAGAACACTTTCTGAATCGCGGAGGGTGATGTCTTAAGTAATCAGCTACTGCATTTTCAAATCTTCAAAAATTGAGAAAATCGATATCAAAGAAATTCTCTTTCAAACCTTACACCTCTTCAACTGTAATGTCCCCTTGTTGAAGTAGGATTTATTAATAAATACTAATAATAAATTAAACTATAAAAGAATGGTCAAAAGGCATGAAATAAAAAGTTGGGACTCCCTCAAACATGAGATATAAAAGGGAGAGAAAAGAACTCTATTTGAGGGGAGGATATGAAGGAAGAAAGAATGGAGCAAAATAATTAAGGAAGCATTAATGGAAGAAGAAAGGGATGGGAAGAAGATAAGGAAGTGACTCTTTCAAAGGGGGAGCAATGATGAAGGGTTGTGAACCTTTCGAAGGGTGGTAATTGTGAAAGGTTGTGACCATATGAAGAAGTGTGACTTTCCCTCACATTGGAGGATATAAAAGGGAGAAATTTTCATTTGAGGAGGGTAAAAAAGGGGAGATCAATTTGGAATAATATATTATTCTCAAAGGCAACAATGGAAAGTGGCGACTCAACTCTCATGAAAGGTGGTGACCCTTCCACCAACAAAGTATAAAGGGGAATTCATTTCAAGCATTGAAGGGGACTTATCAATCATCACTCGCCCATACCTCAAGGCATCAATCAAGGAAGATCGAACCAAGGAGCAGAAGCACTTATGCAAAAGAACAACGATCAGCATCTCAAGAAGGAAGCAGTATTGAATAGTCTAAATTGCAACAGCAGTCTGAAAATATATATAACCTGCAATAATTCTATATTCTACATCTATAGTGGTCTAAATCCCAAAAGTGCCAATTTGGGCTAAAACCTCTTCTTTTGAGCATTTATCATTGTAAAAGAGTCTCTTTAAATTTTGAGATATTGCCACCCCAATTTTTTTGCTATTACTGCCATGCATCCCAAATTGATCTCAACAAAATGACTTAGTACAGCAACAAAACCCAAAGCTCAATACTCTCGTTATACAAAAATAATGAAGATGAATACACAATGATGCAAAAGAAATAACCTATACACATATCACATCTCCATTATTTTGGATGAGCTCCACGACGATATGTGATTGCTCCTTATACTCGTATCACTATTTTAAAAACATAATGATAATGGGTGGATAGATGATGAAAATGGAAGGGAAGACCTCCAATTTATGGATTTTTTCATGAGGAAAATTGAAGGCCAAGATGTATTGTTAATGCAGGGCTAGGATTTAAGGAGAATGGAGGCATGGATTGAAGTTGTAGTCATGTGACAAGTGTCAAAAGAGGGAAGGAGAGGATAAATGTGAAGACGTGTTCGATGAGGTAGAAGGGTAAACATTTACATGTGTGAGTAAGATGCCTTGTGTGGGAGATATGCTCACCCATGTGTGAGCAAAGAAGTGGGGGTACATCAAAGGGTCAATTGGTGATGTTTAGCCTTAGCATGCCTCCAAGATAACATGCTCACACATGTGTGAGCAAGGAGTGGGATAGGGTTGCATGAGAAGGATAGGGACACATGGAAAATGGTGGTGAATTTATATTTTAATCCATGTAGATGGATTTAATGCCTAGGTTTAGAAGGCTAAAGATTGTGGAATTGAATATTTGGAAGAAATGGTAATAAGATTAATCAGTGTAAATCAATTAATTTTGTAGGTATTAATTAATTGATTGAGTTGGAGGATTTGGAGACTAAAGCTAATTAATTTAGTTGATTTAATTAACTGTTAGGGTAGAAGTGGAAATTAATGGCAAAGGTAATTAAGCAAATTATGGTTTTTAGTTAATAACAGGAATTTGATGAAGTGACAGATTAGGAGAATAATTAATTAGTCAAAAATTAGTAAGATGAGGGTTAATGGTGAATTTGAGGAATTTACAACCGTGTTCCATTCTGCCTTATTATTGGATTTGCTACCAAAGAACACATAATCCTCACATATAAATTGGAATCTCCCAAAGGGCCAAAATCAAACCTCAAGTTGCTGTATCTAGATTTCCTTTAGAAGCCCCAACAGAGTTCAATTTTACATAACATTCAGGTGAAAGAGACCAAAGCTCCTCTTTTGCATCCAAGCTTTTCTTTTTATTTGTTTCGTGCAATTTTCTGGAGTTTTTTGGTTCTCCTCTTATCCCTTGAAGGGGGGTGTATGTGATGATTGTTAGACATATTGGTGATCTCAAAATACTTTAAGACTATTAAAATAATATTATCTCAAAAATACTTTGAGACTAAGAATTGAAATAATATGGGCCTAACTATGATAGCTAGAAACAATAATAAGCCAATGTTTGCCTATAATTAAAAGCTTGAGTTATGACTAGCCATTTAAGTTGATCACTTGACTAGAAAAACTAAATTCTGTTAGCATAAATGAGAGTACTATTTTGAGGTTTAGATTTTGTGCACAAATGTTTCATAAGGCAAGAAAATAGGTGGCAAATTCCGTTACACATGGTTGAGCTATTATAGAAATTGATTATCTTGAAATTCTACAAATTCGTTAGGACCATAAGACTTGGAAAGAAGGTCTTTAATTTTGTCCTCTACACAATATTGCAGCAAAATTGATCTATCTTCTACATGTTGTCTGATGAAGTGACAATGTTTTTTACATGTTTGATATGCTCATGGAAGATTGGATTCCTGCGAAGTTTGAGTGCACCTTGATTGTCATAGAATAGGGTTGTATGCTTTTTTATATTTTTTTCCATGTTGGAAATAATTCTCCTAAGCCAAATTGATTCAATGTTCCTTTCAACACTTGTAAATATTCTGCTTTAGTTGAGGAAAGGGCTACTGCATGCTCTTTCTTGCTGGTCCATGTTTGCACCAATTCCAAGTTAGAATTCTATCATCCGTAGAAGCTGCCCAATTTGAATCTGTAAAACAACCCAGCCAAGGATCTTTGCTTCTGCTATACAGAATGCCAATGTTAACTGTCCCTTTCACATATGTCAACACCCTCTTTGTCGCAATCCAATGTTCTATTTTTGGGGCCGTCATGAATTAAGAATTGGAACTTGCGGTATAGCTCAAATTAGTATTAGTGGTTGTAAAATTAGTTCATATGCTGACTCATTAACTGTCTTAGAGTTAGTCTTGGCCAGAAATTTAAGCCTTTTTTCTATTGGTTTGGATGAAAAATTTAGAACCACACAGATCATAACATTTTCTCTAATAAACTGCGCATTATTTTCAGTCCAAGCTTGTGCCAGTATCCCAAAGTATGGAAAGAAGTATACTGTATTTTAGATGTGCACATTCTTCATGATGGTCAACAACAACTTTACAAAGGCATGGAATGATAAATAATATTTTTTTACCAAGGTCAAGATTTTTGATATACTTGGAAAATCATGTGGCCTATTCAAGGTTACCGGAAATGCTACCCTCCTAGTCCTGGTACGTGTACCATTGTACCTTGTATGGATACAGGTACAGTACAACATGGATATGATGTGCATACCATATCAACTCGATTCCATAAAAAACATATTTTAAGCCTCTCCTGATGAGCCCGGATTCAGGTGTCCAGAAAAATACCACGAATCTGAGCTCTAAAATTCTGAAAATTTGAACAAAAACTGATATTAAAAAAATATAATTTATAGAAAGCCTAGCCGTGGTGATACCCACGGTATTCACAATTTTTAAAGCTGCAGTGACTCCATTATACTCAGCTGATTGATCTCCATGTCATCCAGGGATTGTTGCTAGATTTTGACTTGTAAAATTTCCCGCTGTGTTAAAAAACTTATCTTCTAAAATTTGCCTTGCGCTTGCGCCTGGTAAAAATTATAACGTTAGCCTGACTCCTAATTTGCCTTTTGCATATGCACTTAGTTTTGCATGTTTTGTTGGTTTATATTTTTGTAATAATATTTTATATTTTTATTTTAAATTAAAAAATATAATTTGTTTAAATATTATTAATTGTGTTAAACATAAAACGTTTTTGAAGTTAAAACATATAATTATATTTAATATATTTTAAAACATCAACCAATTTTTTTCATTTAAATTTAAATATTAATTTATATTTTTATAATTTATATTTAAAAAATTATTTAAATGTAAATCATACATTTTTATTGATATTCTATATTTTTATATATAGTTTTTGATCGGTAATCACTTTTATCTGGAGCTTTTAACCAGTGGGGGCACAATGGGGGCCCCCATCCCTGTAGTATTCATTATGTCGAGGTATGAACACCTCCTTGATTTGTCTCGTGCTGGACTCTATGTTTGTATCTCCTTATTGCTCCAATCTCCTTATATCTCTTAACCCCTTATCTCTCCAGATGGCTTCCTCCTTATCTCTCCGACTCCTTATGTCTCCCTGACTCCTTATCTCTCCAATCTCTTCAAACGTCTCCTTATATCTCCTCTGTTGCAGACGAGACCCCCTTATCTCTCCATTGTACTCGCCGCACGCACCCTTATCACTCCATCCACCTATCGTCTATTCTCCATACACCGTCACACTTACTTACATTTCCGAACCGAATGCAATCCCTGGCGTGGAAGAGTTTCAAACCTTTATCTCTGTATCAACATGACCTCGCAACAACTGTTGCGCTGCGGGGACGCCTCCCCTATATTTTTACAATTTTTCTTTATTTCAAATTATATAGTATAATTTGGTTAAGATAGAAATTTAGATTATTTCTTAAGTTAAAGCATATAATTATATTTCATATAATTTTGAAAATCTATCTAAATTTTTATTTAAACATAAATATTTTTTTTTTTTACAATTATATTTAAATATAAACATTTTTGAAATGTGGTGACTGTGTCTATATTGTTTCTAAAGTAATAAAAATATTCTCTGTTAGCTTAGAAAAATATGTTACATAGATGTGCATGTGTATTTTATGAATTCTGTATCTTGCTGTATCCATATGAGAGGTTTTGTAAAATGGCCATGTCCGTTTCCAATACAGTATCTGTATCTGTATCCGTGTCTGTATAACAGTGTAACTTTGGTCCTATTTGAAGATAGTGTACCTTATTTGATTTAAGTTTTAATGGGTTGGAGATAAAAACCATTGCATTCAAATATAGTCAACAACTTAAAATCTTGTTTGCATGCAACGTGGAATAGTTAACTGTAAAATTGAGACAACTTTCTCCCACCCTGATAGACTAACAAATACCACATGTTATCCTTGTTATATTCATGATTTTTTGCTTATGTTTTTTGTGCATCACAGTTGTATCTTGAAAGGCCTACATGTTTGATTGGATATTACTGTTACATGAATTTCATTATTTTCCTGTTTGGCAAGTCAAAATGGCACAAGATAAGCACTAGGTCTGTTTAAATAAAAGGGTTAATTGTATTTTGTTCAACAGCAGTGCTTCTATACTATCAGCTAGAGCAATACTTAAATCACTTTTCTCTATTTAACTATGGACATGTTTCATTCATTTGCAATATCTCATGTTTTCCTTCCCTATTTCCCTTCTGTGTGGTTATATCCTTTTTTAATGATGCTCTCATGGTTGGTTCTAGGTATTATTTTTGAGCCATCCAAAGAAAGATGTAAGGGATACCGCTGTTTATAAACCTTTAAGAAGGTATGATCTCTTGAAATGTGTTAATTGCATTTTATAGTGATATCTTTACCAGTAAATTTATCTTATAATAAACCAATAAGATGTATACTTTCTTGCAGCAAGCTAGGGCGTCCCAGAGCACTACGTGATTTGGCAGCTGAAGTATTGGGCGTGAAGATCCAAGAGAAAGAACATAATCCTGTAAGATATATATTCTTTATCTCTAAGTTTCCAAGTTAGTTATCACAGTGATTAAGGGAATTCCTGATGTAAAAATGAGAACTAGCTAATTAATATGGCCAGTATACGAACCAAACCAAACAATTGTTGATGAAAATGAGATTTTATGCTTAATGTCATAATGCCGCCACCAAAATTTCTTTGTTTAGGTGTAGAGCTTCTCACACAAGGACAATTAGTAGAGCTAATCATATTTTTTTTCATATTATAATAATCAAATTCTTCTCCTTGTGTTATTTCTTTTTATCATGTTACTGCTTTTGGCAATACAACATAAATACGACCTTGAGTTAAATATTTGGAAACTTAAGAAAATTACTGGTAGTTTTTTTATGGTTTAAAAACATGACATATTGTATACCCCTTGCTTTAAATAATGTAAGAGATTTATAAGAACTTCACCCAAATTTAGATTGTTTTATAAATTTTAAAAAGGAGGAACACAAGTTGCGAAAAACATGCTATTTATGTTTTTATAATGGCTATAGAAATAAGTTTGTGTTAGGTGCAATTGAATATTTTTCTAGATGACTAAGCATTTGAAGGTTTAGTATGGTTTTAAAAAAGCCTATATAATTTTATATTTTCAAATGATTTATTGTATTATACAATGAAAGAGGTACAACAAACTTATGCTACAGCAGATCAGCTTGGGCCATCTTTCCTTGGAAGTACATGAAGACAGACACTATTATAATAGTCCACAATCAAGAAAGCAAATGGAACATCGCCCCATCCTTAACAACTAATGACTGTAAATTAAAATTAGTCCTATGTTTTAATATGCATAAAGTGTTATATGAATATCCATCCATTCTCTTATTCATTTGAAGTTGATAAACACAGGCACACATGCACATGCACATGTATCCACATTAATACACACAGACCAGTGAAACCCATAAATGCTTCTCCAATACAAAAATGGCTGTCCACACCAAGCAGTATCATTCCCCTTCTTCATTACAGTTTCCTGAGTTAAAAAACAATATCCTGTTCAGAAAAAGTGAGAAAAAAATCAAAATAAATTGACAAAAGCTAGAGTGTATCACTGCGACCTGATTCTAATTAGCAGCCAGTGCTGAATTTCTTAATCTCATATGTGCACCTTAAAATTCATATTTTTATGTATTCTTTGAATTTTAAAAGTTATTTAATAATTTATGCATTCTATACTAATATTTTTATTGAAATTTACAAATATATTCAATAATCAAAATAATATATATATTTTACATTCATATTTGTCCTTGCCTCGTGGTGACCTCGGTGTACACGTCTACAAACGTAAATCACCAGTTTGGACACAAATATATGCACACATTCACATTTGTTCATATATGCAAAAAATATTGGAGAGACACAACACTCTAGGGTTGTGAGTTTGTTGTTTCCCTCATAGTCATAAAACTCACCAGAAACTCACGAGCTACAACTGCAGCAGAGTTACTTTATTATAGACGAGTTTAAGTGAGTTATAGGCAAAAACTTGCCTGACACCAAGTTTTGCCAAGTTGCGACATCTGGATCAAAATTGAGTCTGCTGAGTTTTTGCCGAGTCATGAATTTTAAGACTGGTTTCCCTGTATCATGATCTACCTTAGAAGATTCCTTGGAGGCAGGTATGCATCTGTCCTCTTTCATTCAAACAGGTCATTTAATGCCTAGAAGAAATTGAGATGTTCTGTCCCTGGCAGTTTTGATGCTTAAACAATTGGTTGCATTCCACCACCCACCTGTCAAATATTAATTTTTAAGAATAGAACAAATTTGTTCAATCTACACATGAATGATAGCTCTATTGCAGGTGTCACTGTAATTGGACATGCAGATTTGGAGAATCTCCGCGACTGCCTGAAGCACAGAAAAAATAGCAATATGCATGCCAACTTTTCGACCTTGGTGGTTCCCATGTGCATCCATGTGATCTAGAAGACTCACTAGCGCTCTAAATTAAAGCAATAGTTTCCAAGGAAAACAGTGACTGAAACTCTTGGGCCTTCCTGGTTCCCTTACACAATCATCTGTGCAATCCATTACTCCTGTCACCTTGCCAATGTTATATATGCCTGCAAGACACTCCGTATCTAAAAGTTTCTGCATTGGTTTTCCCTGTTAATGTCTTTGCTTCTTGTTTGTTTTTACCTTTGCATGATGTATTAGTACCAATCAGTTAATCCCAAAAGGTCTCTCACTTCCAAGGTGTTGCAAACTTCTGACACTGTAATTGGATCTGGATTTGGAGAATCTCTGCAATCACATGAAGCACAGAGAAAATAGCAATTTTATTGATAAATTTTGGAACTCAATCCTAATCCAGGTGCCCGACTTTTTCATGTGAACTCAGTATCCTGATTTGCCCTTGATTATCACTGAACATTAGAACCTTGTCAGCACAAGGTTGTATCACCTTTGGAGAAGTTTATGTTCTTGCAGGCTTCAACTCACTTGAAATTTGGCTCAAAATTCCCCTAACAAAGGAAGTTATAGAACTCAGTGTCAGAGATGCTCTCAAGCTTTAACTGCGTTTGGCATACTTGAACAATAGGCTTAGTCTTAAATGCAAAAGGGTTCTAAATAATCTCCTGAGGTTTGATTTTTATCAGTCATATTGGAGACATGATCACTTTGTTGCACATAATTGCAGGTAGCAGAAAATATCCTTATTGTTACCATCAATTTGAATCCTGCTACAAAAAAATGTAATATTTCACAAAAAACATCAGAAGTTCTGTTATAGGATATATGTTTTCTAGATGTTGATATACCCAAGATTAATTCAGAAGAATTCATGGAGGTGGAATTGTTTTATAAACTGGTGATTAGTGAACTGACAAATGGATGTTTAAAATTGATCTTTCTCTGAAGGATTAAAGAGATCAAGTGAGTATAATGATGTTGTGTACTCCATTGATGATATTACCCACACTGCCTCTCATATATTGATGATAGAAACTGGTATGCTTTGAAGATTATAGAGCCTGAATTTCGGGACATTAAAGATGATTTGATCAACAGACCTATATCCCATTGCAATTCCATAAATTTTACAAATGAGAGACATAGTTTAGCATGTTTGACCCCCTGATGTTGATAAAGTTCAGGAACTAGTCAAGCAATTCATAATTATCGGTTGAATAAGGATGCAGCTCTGGATTAGCCCATAGATTCAAAACTTGGAGATGCAACTGGGTCCCAGCTTAATAATGTGGAAAAATCTGACGAATTAGTGTTTATGTAGAGATGGCGATACAGTGAATTTCAGCTACAAGTTTTTATTATAATCAAATGCTTAGTTACCGGATGCGCACCCTGCTGGTGCACACTGGGTTCAGATGCATCCTCCAGATGCAGCCAGAATGTGCATTCCGGACTGTGGATGCGCTCGGATGTGCAACCAGCACATCCGGTGCGCATCCACAGGTCAGGATGCGCATCCGGAGTGTGCTTGGGTGCATCCACGGCCCAGTCACATTTTGTGACTTAAAATACATTAAATAAAGTGTTTTTTTTTTCTTTTTCTTTTTGCTCAAAACCCTAAAACGCCCCTTTATGAGGCCATTCAAGCTATAAAACATTTTGTTTGGTCTTTTGCTCTCATCTCATTTTGTTTCCATTTTGGCATTTTGAAGGGCAGGTTGTTTTTTCCAAATGGGATCGTTTGTGGACCTAAAACAGCCCTTTATGAGGTCATAAAATGATGTGTTCCATGGAGTTCTGTGTGGTTTTGAAGGTCTTAATTTGGTTTTGGTGGCGGGGGCTTCACCCCTTGACCTTGCCCTATATTGCAACAAGGAGCGCGCCCTAAGTGCTGCCCTAGGACCTCGCGAGGGGCGCAGCCCCTCGACCCGATGGGGGTGCTGCCCCCAAACCCTGCAAGGGGCACTGCCCCTTGACCCCGATGGGGGTGTTGCCCCCAAACCCCATTTGATTTTTGAAGTACACTACAACTTTGAGTTTGCACAGTATGTGTATTTGATGATGTTATTGTGTCTTTAAGGTTTCAATTGACATTTAATATTTATCTTCTGCATTTGGCATTGATCAATGATGAAGTATCATACTATCAAATGATTTAGTTCTACAATTTTGTATATTTCATTATTTTTTTTGTATATATATATATATACACATACTTGAATGTACCCAAACCCCAAGTTATTTTTTGCACGTAGCCACGTACGGGGTTCTTATACCCGTACCCAAACTGGCAACTTAGATCAAATGTGTAGTAGTTGTATAACTTTAAGCTATGGGCAGTAATGGTGGTTTGTAACCAATTCTAGACATGCTCAAGGGTAAAAGGCTTTTTATCCTATGCTAAAGGACAAAAGGCCTTTTATCCGTTTAAATTTTCGTTGGATAGTTATATGTTTTGAAACTTTTTGTTTGTTTAGGATTAATAACGATGTGTTCTATTTGCTTAACCCATTGAAATTACTCGCTATGTGATAATTCATTGTATTATCTTCATTTCCAAGCAGTTATTGTTGTTGAAATTTGTGTATGGGTTCAGGATTTGGGTTGGCCAGTATAGAAATTTTTCTAGCCATCCTATATATATAGTCATAATTTTATTGCCATTAACTTTGAGCTTTATTAATTTGGGGAAATTTAAATCATCATGATCTATGATTCAAGTAAAGAAGATATCTTGGTAAAAAACATATGGTTTTTCTATTCTTTTTAATCACATTTGACTTTTCTAAATTTCTGAATCTTCTAGTTCTTATGTGCGTTATAGTTTAATGATTTTGCTGAGCAATTCTGCATTCGTTCTTATGGCTTAGTGCTGTTTGTTAAGGACCATCTCATGTTCTAACATTAACGCTGGCTGCAATTTGTTCTCTCCACGCATCACAGTTGATTACTTCACTTGAATCTTGTAGGCACAAATTGATTAATCTTATTTTGCCCAGAAAATGATTAAAATGAGGACTGATTTTCCCTGACTCCCTTTCCCCAATTCCCTTTCCCCGAGAATACGATGAAGCAACTTCCTCAAAGCAGAAGCAGCACACACCAGAAATATTATATTCCAAGATTGAAAAGTTCATCAATCAGAGAAGAATTTCAGATATCTGCTAGCCATCCACAGAATGAGTGAACACAAGAAAAACTATAGCATTGTTAATCCCAAGCTTTTATGATACTACAGTTTTTTTAAGCAGTTCCACAGAATCAAATGACCCAGATCATAGTCTTCCCCAGTTCTGGTGTTTATTTCCCTGCAGACTTAATTATTCCTGTGTATTATATTTTAATCTCATCTGCATTTTTAAAAATTTAATTATGCAGTTGCATATTCATTTACTTTCCTGTGTTTTCATCTCTTCTGCGCCTGCCCCCTCCCTTGTTTTTTCATTTTCTTTTTTTGCACTGTTCTGGTATGTTGTGGGTTCTCCTGGATTCGGTCAGGGTGCAACCCTGCTGTCCCAAAGCTGTAGCCAATCCCTTTCCCATTAGGTATGGGGATGGGGCCAATTCTTCTAGAGACTGGGTAACTCGGGTTGAATACTGTAAAATGACAAGCTTCTTCCAGTTTTATGCTCTTTGCATGTTAACCATATCTCTGCATTTACGTTGAAGGACATTTAACTTTTTTCTTTTCATCTATTTTCCACCTAAAATTCAAAATGGAAAAAGGTTTTATATATTTTTGAGCATTGTAATTGTCTTGTCTTTTTCTATAAATATTTAGTTAAAAAAAAAACCTGATCTGATAATAAAGGAATGATTCAGTGCAATATGCTCTTTTGTGACAAATCGGCTGTTTGTCCTAGATGGAGACAACCAAACCATCATTGGATGGGTAGACTCTTCAAGGTATCCCAACAGCTGATTTGGCTAGGAAACAAGAGCTGCCTATTCCTTCTCTGGTAGTTTGTGAAATTATTTTCAAATGCCAAATCATTCATGAAGCATCTTCACTGGATTCCATGAAGCTTTAAAACTGCTTTTGACCTATAACCACACTCTGTTAACATAGATCCTCCGTGTGTTGGTCTACAAAATAGCTTATCAAATGTATCTGAGGCTTTACAGATGGTATGATATTTGAAACTATTTCGTTCTCTTGATATCCACATAATACCTGTGTAGAGCTTATATGTATCTCTTGATTTTTGCATGCATAAAACTTGGAGAATATTATTTGGTATTGTAATAAGTGCACTTTTTTGACAATTGTGAAGTTTGTTTGACTACTCGTAGGTTGAAGATGCTCGGGCAGCTATGTTCATATATCAGAAGTTCAAAAAGGAATGGGAAAAGAGCATTAGGTACAAGGGCATGAAGGTGAAATCGCAAAATAAGTGAGCTTTTGAAGATTTTTTATCATTTCATCTCATAATGTAAGTGGGTCGGTTAAGAAGATCCAAGTCATTGGGAACCTTTGACAAAGGGTATCGACATTCTAACAATAATACCATGAAAAATACAATGATGCATTATCTTTCTACTGTCCGCATTTGAAAATGAGAGATGGAAGCATCTCTGCTTCCAATTAGGAAGTTGAAGAATGCAACGGCAGTTGCCATGACATAGAAAAGAAAGAGTCTTTAGAATGATTATCCTGTTCTCATCTTTGATATAGATGAGTTTGTATTATATGATCTTCTGTTTTGATAAATCTAGACCACATTTGGGTAGAACATTGTCATTTGTCTTTACATATTCTAGTCCATCTATTAAACTGAATATTTTTTCCCATGATTCTACTACCTCATTTCTGACCAGAATTTTTCTTATTGTACCTGGAGGGTGTTATTTTGTGGTCTAACGAATAGTTTTTTCATATATTTTCCATTTATTGTGTGGAACTAGAGTGGAACAAACTTCTTTCATATTCCTTACAAATTAAATTATTTTCCAATAAAATTTATTTGATGTTGAATTTGGGTAGCATAGAAAAGATAGTATTTAGAATGATTATCCTGTTGTCGTCTCTGATATAGATGAGTTTGTATTATATGATCTTCTGTTGTGATAAACCTAGATCACATATCCGTAGAACATTATCATTTTTCTTTACATATTCTATTTCATCTAGGGGAGAGGGACCAATAGGTGATAGGGGTACCAATGCATGTTATAGTAGGTGGACAAATAAGACCCTATAGTTAGTGCACTAAAAATTTCATGTCAATGTTTATCCTCAAAAAGATCCCTCTCAATTTCAAAAACTAACTAATCATGTGATGCCACATCAGCGCACCATTAAACATGTCTTTGTGCACACCTATTGGCCTTATCACCTTTTGGGACCATTTTGGACACCACAACAAAAAAGCATACTGATGTGGCATCATATTTCACCATGTGGACTTGAAAACAATTTTTCAAGTAGGGGACTTGACAAGTATATTGCTGTACAAAATTGAAATTAATTTGAAATATCCACATATGGATTTTGAGAAACACGAAGTTCAGGTGCACATGTATTGAACCCTCTCTCCTGTTAAAAAAATATTTTTTTTCCCAAGATGCTACTAGGGGAGAGGACTCAGTAGTTGAGCCTAACTTCACGCTTCTCAAAATCCTACGTGGAAATTCCAAATCACTCCCAATTTTTTACAGTAGCTTACTTGGCAAGTCCCCTGCTTATAACTAAGGTTTCAAGGCCACATCATCAAATATGATGCCATATCAGCATGTTTTTTTGCCAAGGTATCCAAAACAGCCCAAAAAAAAGTGAGACCAATGATCGTACAAAGGGACACCCATACTTGTGCAGCTGATGTAGCATCACATCATTGGTTGTTTTTTACAAGGGTACATTTCATTCACTTATGGGTAGTTATCATAGAAATAGCAACTTTAAAGTCACAACTATTGGTACAATATTATCAAAAAAATTAGACATTAAATCCACAAGTGTAGGTATTAAATCAACAATTCCTATCAGAACCATTGAAACACGTTCAGGTACTGGGTCCTCTCCCCTATCTCATTTTTAATAAGAATTTTTTGTACATGTACTTGGAGGATACTATTTTGTGGTCTAGTGAACAGTTTTTTCATATATTTATTCATTTATTATGTGGAACTAGAGTGGAAAAGATTTCTTTAATGTTCCTACAAATTAAATTATTATTTTAAGAAAAATTATTTGACCCTTCATTCTTTTGTTCTCCAAGTATGTAGATTTGGACCTTGCTCTCGCTAAGTCTGCATTCCATGCTATCTTGTGCTTTATAATGCAATATTATATAGATCACATAGCTTATCATTTATATATTATGTTCTAATTTTAAATGCTGAATGCTTGACGCAATAAATCTGTAGAAGAAATTGTCTAGAGTCTGGAAAAAACCGATTCAGTCTCTTCTCTCAAGTAGCCAACTAAGTAGTTCGGTTCTTAAAAAGATTTCTTGTATAGATAAAGCATTTACGATGATGTTTTTAAATTCGATGCAAGAACTTATGATTATGCGTTGAGCTGCTAGTTTTCATTGGACTTGTAGAGATCTGCTCTTTGTTTGCCCTTTTAGAACGACATTTTCATCGGCGTTTGTCTTTTTTTTTTCTCCATTTTCTCTAGCTAGCCATTTTTTCTCCTTAAGTTGGAGTATTCATTGAGAGTGAGATGTTACAAGGTTTACTTATGGTACATTTCAAATTTTGTATTAATTGTGAGATTTTCCATGACATCGCAAGGTTTATTTTGCTCATGACAGTGGTAGCAGGTTTGCATCGTTGATCTCAAACATCAACGACATGCACGGTTGTTAAATATTGTCATTCCATGACAACACTCTTTTTCTTTATTACGCTTCTGGTAGATAACTAGCACTCGCATCCAAAGAAGGTGCAAGAGTTACGCTGATAGACAGTATAAATAAGTTAATATGTTAGAGGGTATAATTTTATATGTGCACAATTATACATAAATTTAATTTATACAACAATATTTTTTCTTCATTATAATTTTGATATAAAGTCTTAAGTGTAGGTTGATGATTTGTCTTCAAACTATCATTTCTTAAACCTTAGTTATAAGTAGTGGACTTGTCAAGTAAGCCGCTGCAAAAAATTAGAAGCGATTTGAAATTTCCACATAGGATTTTGAAATAACATAAAGTTAGGGTGCTCAACTACTAGGTCATCTCCTCTACTTGGTTTTGCACATGTTCATTGTTATTTTACAATTCTACATGATTTATGATGTCACCATGTTTTTATATATTCCATGATTATGATGCTACTTCCATGCTATGCTGTGCTTATCTTTACAATGATTACAAGCTTCTGCTTCTTATAATTTTCCTATCCTTCATTTTGGTATTGGTTATTATGCTTACACATTTTGATCTTATGACTACATATCACATGCTCCTTATCATATCTATTCATGTATGATTTGATATTTATCAAAAATTTATCTTATGATGCAAATTGCTCCATCACCTTTATTCTTTATTACGTTGTGATCTATAAGCCTTATCACGTGATAGTAATTTTTATCATTATTTTGTCATTTATATGTTCAAAGTTTTGAATCACTCTTCGAGAACTATCTTATTGTTTGAAATTATACTGGGGCATTATGTATCTTCCTCATGATTATATTCCTACATCTTAATCAATTCAGTTTTGAATTTTATTCCATTTTGAAATTTGAAATGAATGATTTCTCTTGAATTAAATTACTATGCAATCCTAGGTTTGATGGGATAACACACTAAACATCCAAATGATCTCTCTCTCTCTCTCTCTCTCTCTCTCTCTCTCTCTCTCTCTCTCTCTGT
>MU224469.1:4414815-4454877 GCA_018584345.1 Thuja plicata
TTTCCATTGCCATATTCCTCTCTCTCTCTCTCTCTCTCTCTCTCTCTCTCTTGCAATATTCCTTCCTCATCAAAAATTCTATTGTGAATGATTAATATTTTCTTTTTTATCAATTTATACAATTTGTAAGCCTTTACAAACCTGGTCCTATTAAATTATTAGAATTTTGACATTTGTTTTTTTGTAAATCAATTGCAATCTACAAAAACTCAAATGCCATGTACTAAGACTAATCTTCTAAGGCAATTTTGAGAAAAAAAAGAAATGATTTTTCATCTTTGGTTCCAACTTCTTTGTTCCTATTGGTGGGTTGGTGGGGTTTTTTCTTGCCCTGGGTCTGCTATGGTGGTGAATGATGGCCCCCCAAAGCCTCTCTCTACTATTGGTGGATGAAGTTTTGTTTGTGTTGCCAAATTTACTACTGCTATTCCTTCAAAGGAGAAATTTCGACCTTTAGCTTGTGCCAAGACATCCATTGTGGTGGTGCGTGGCTCGGATGTGGTGGATAATGTAAGTTTCTACCAATGTTGTGGGTTGGTTTGTGGATTCACAGGTCTTCAACCCTCTCTTCTGATCTGCATCGCTAGGTGACAGATTCTTGGAGATCTCTAGACTTATTGAGCTTTGCCCTTGTGCAAAGGGGTTTTTTTTTGGCTGCTTTTACTTTTGTTGAAATACGTGATCTGGCGCTGAACAAATTGTGGGTGCGGTGGAATCACTCTTTCGGCCAAACCCTGGACAATCTCCTTTAACCCCCTTATTGAACTGCTTAATGTGCGTCTAGTGTGGGTTTGTCTCCCCAATCTTCCCCTTCATTTTTGGGAGAATTCTTGTTTTGAAGCCATTGGAAACTCTATTGAATGTTTCTTAAAGGTGGATGAGGCTACGACAACTATGGGCCTCTTTACATTCACTCACATTCTAGTTGACATTGACATTTCCACACCCCTTCTGTGGGATGTGGTTCTCATGGTTGGGGACATGCCTTGGACTCAATCATTGGATTATGACGGCCTCCCCTTGCAATGTTGGCAATGCTTCTCTATTGGTCATCTAGCTACAAATTGTTCTCTTTCGTGTCGTAAAGACATTGCTAATTGGTAGAAGGATACAAATGATGATCATTTGACCATCTTGGCTGCTGATTCTTCCTTTGATGATTCATCATAGGCTGACGATGGCTCCGCTCAGGGCGATGCTCCTTGTTGTTTTGGCCTCCTCAGACCCGATGGACCCGATTCCATCTCTTGCTGCTAGTGCAGTCCCCTCTGGCTATGTGTACTCTCTTGCGACGACTCCTCCTGATCTGCTCCAACCATTGGCTGTTGAGGTACAACATTGCCAACATTATGTTTCTGGCGCAGATTGTCTTGCAAAGAGGGTTCCAGCCCCCTGGTGGTGGGGACCCTATTGAAAGTATCTCCTACATGTTGTTCGTCGACAAAGGAAAAATTACCCTGTAGTCCCTCATTCTCCTCCCCACGATGTGGATGAGTTGTCTTCCCACTGTTGATGTGAGTTATTGGTTATGGTGCTAGTGTCCTATTAATTGTCTTTTCTAGACCTTGTTTTGCTGCTTTTATTATAAAAAACAAATTGTATTTTACGGTAGGAAAATAATAAACATTAATGATAACTTTATTCTCACTATTCTTTATCTTGGTTGAGATGTCATCTTTCCCATCATTGCTACTTAGTTATTGTTGAATCTATTTTTTCCTTCCCACTATATTGACACATCTATTATAGAGAACATATGTTGTTTCCTTACATGTGATCATTGCAAGTTCCACTATCTAAAATAAAACATCTTTTAAAATTTCTTAGCCACATTGCAAGTGAGAAACACAAAACCATGTTCGTTTTTGCTTATTTTTATCAAAACACATTTTCCTACATTTAAATTGATAATGACCATATTTCTTACAATAATGACACTAAATGCTTAATTTGTCAATGATTTAATTACCTTTGTTATATTTGTTACCCCTTCCTTTCCCCAACCTCTTGTAAATATTCTTCCTTTATCTTTGTGTATATTTGACGAGGGGGTAAAAGTACAAAGTTGTGTCACACTTTAGGCCGACTTATCAACACAACACAATTAAAGTATTTCTAAATTTTTTTTTTTTTTAGTGAAACATATGATCTAGTTGGATTCATTCTAGCAAAGTTAGATATCAACAATAACTTTTCCAATTAGAAGTGTACTAAATACATATTTTATACCACTTTGGGTCCAATTACCAAAAAATAAATTCATTTGAAAAAATCAACGTTTTAACCACTCCTCTTATACAAAGTAGTTTATTAAAAATATAAGAATGCCATTTTTAGATCTATAAGTGATTTTTTCTAAAATATATATCTTTTAAAATTTTAGTTAGTTTTTATATTTTATATTTTAGTTTAAGTGAAAGTAGTCATCAACACTAAAATATGAGATTGATTATCTTGTCATGTAAAAACAAAAAAAAAATATTCATTTTTTTTGAAAAAAATATGATGCAGTAGAGAAAAGAATCTATGCCAAGACGATATAATTATTTTTTATTTTGGATAAATAATCAATTCAAAAGATTATTCCAAATAGAAAGTGTTATATTTCAAAACATGCAAGTTTTCAAGTTTATTTAAAAATATGTATTTATAGAAATAGTGAAAAATATATCCATGCACTAAAGTTTCCAATTATCTACGCACACAAAAGAATTGAAGAAAAAAAGATAAAATTTACCATATAAGAGCGATGCACCATGTAACTTCGATTTCATCATTTTATCAACATTTTTTTTATCGATAATAGGCCAAGGCCTGAATTTTTTATTAACTAAATAAGTAAATTACAATGATTCTCCGTTCACTGCAGGCACTGGTAAGAAAGAACACAAAAGAAAACCTCTAGTCTTGCCTGAGATGTTAGTCCATAAAGAAATATACAAGATATGTGATGAAGACATTCCCTCATTTACAACTTTTATAATAAATACATGTAGCAATCTTTGTTTGATTAGATACATATCCGTAATGCTTGCTGCTGTTGTAACTTGTTATATGGTAATCTGCTGGGACCCTTCTTGATAAGACTTGCAAACTTCAATTCTCAAGCTTGACAAAGATCCTTGTTAGAAGTGTAATAAGAAACCTGCTTATGCATATTAGTTTTATTTATCCCTATTTGTTATAACATTATTTGAAGGCATAACTCAATGTTAATGAATGATATGATAGAACAATTTTATTCTCATAAATGATACAAAGGAAAATAATAATATTTCTAGGTCATTAAGATCATAAGAAACCAATCATAACTTGTTAGATCGTCTTAAGTCCTTGTAGCCTTGTATTTCTTGTATCTTGGAATCCACACGGACCTAGTGTGATGTTTTCAAAATAGGAGATTATCAAGGCTACAATGACATAAGGGAGATTTAATTAGCCATCCTGGATGTTTTCCAGAACCTTCCCATTTTTTATTGGATTTTGATGAAAAAATATATTTGAATATATGAAAAAGGTCAATGCATTTCTAAAATATTAAGTGTTTATCTAAAGATGATTATAGATCCATATATTACATTCCCATTTTCCTTTCCACTGTCTATACAAACTTTACTAGCTTTGTCGCTTTCTTGATTAAATTGTTGTTCTTTTCTGAACATTGTCGGTTCATTTATTATTTTTAGCTTACCCTTAATTCATAATGGGTTTGTTATGAAGGTGGTTATATATTTTAAACTCATGATTGAAATATACTGTTGCTTAACCAAAAGTAGTGTTCAAGGCTTATACAATATTACTGTTACTTCACTTATTGAGACTCTTATTAAATCAACTAGATAAATTGAACCTTATTAAGGATATAGTGATGAATGCAAACATAAATCATATTCATGCCCTCATGGAACTGAATTTAAATATCCATATTTTGAAATGTAAATTATCAAGAGAAGATTGATAATTAACAACAATCGAAGTGATGTCTATATATATATATAATGTTTGCGTGTTGCTATATATTTAATAGTAAGTATGTTTATGAATACACAAGATCAAAAACTTTAGATAAATTCTAAGATTAGTCTAATCATAATCTGAATTTGTAGAAAATAAGGAAATGTAAACTAAATCCTAATTCCCATTATTAGTTTTTTTTTTCAATTCTCATTTTAAAATTTGTTTAAGAATTGTTGTTATCTGTATTGTTCTAACAATACTCAGACTATAACCAAGATGTAGCCTAATTGTTACCAAGTTACCACCACACTGTAAGTGCTAGTAATCTAAAAGAGGATTGTATGAAAATCTTTTAATACTTGAATAAAACCCATCTAGTGATTATATAAGAACCAATATAGTATAGTGCTCTGTTAAGTTTAATAATGTTGTAAAAAGAGAGATACAAAGAATTAAACTAATAACAAAATGTACTGAAATATATATTTATATATATGTACATATGTATGTGTGTGTGTGTTTATACAAGAAAGGTGAAGCCAAGAAAAGCCCTGAATAGTGAGAGTGACTATAATAAAACATATTAGTATAATAATATGATCATAAGTGCCATAGTTTTAGTTGTTAGTCAAAAGGCTAATAGTGAATACTAAGTTTGTGCTGTGAGAATAGAACTGTAACTATCATTATCTATAGTGTTATGCATAAAGTAGAGTATCAAACTAGACTAGGTTTATTAATGCTTAATAACTATAACGTCTTCATCAGAATCTTCCTCTGTCTCCCCTTCTTCCATAATCATTTTCCCCTTTCCTCTGTCTTTACTTTTGCCCGGACTTTTATGGGTCCAATTTTTGTTTATAAACCTAGGAGGGATGATCTCGATTTTGTTCAGTTCCATATTTTTGAGTGAGGGAGGCACATCAAAACCTTCAACAAAGTAGTGATAAAGCCATTTAGTATCACTGATAGGAATAATATGTGTCCAGCGGAGAAGGAAGTGTAGATTCATTCTAAGTTCTGGCTAGTGAATGTCGAATATGATTTTATCTTTGAAGGTCAAGATTGACCTTCTAGCAATGTGTTCTTCATTCTCCAAACTACCAAGATTGGCCAACATATAATCCTCTGGGAACATAATTTCATTCTTCCTATTGATGCTATAGACTGCTTTCTCAAGTCCCCATAGGATTTTATCTATGAAGATTTCCCTGCATAGGGTCACTATATCTCTTTTGCGAATGCCAACAAGAGTCAAACATGATATGAAAGTACCTACTAATTCACCGTTGGTTCTGAGGGTAAAACTATATTCAAAACAGTTTTCCCTAAAGGAAATCTCAATAGCTCACCTAGACATGTCATCGATGGGTTTCAAAATTTGGCTCCACCTTTCTCGCTTAATGCCACCTTGGAAGGCCATGTATCTGTTGCTAGAGGAGTGGAAAGTATGCACATTGGAATAAATTTTGCCTGCGACATAAAATAGAGACAACCAAATTCATAGAAAACTCAAAGCCATGTAAAGTGAAAGACAAAGCATGGGATGCGGATAATTTAGAGAAAAGAAAAGACTACCAAACCTGAAAAGATACCACAGACGGAGCGAACCAAGGCCACCTAAAGAAGACACGGTGCCAAAGATGGTGATGCACATATAAAGGAAAGGGGAAGGAAGTCATAAGATCAAATGATGGGAAAGCTACCGCATCAGATTAATAATTAACGGACGTGGGAGTTAACAAGGAGAGATAATAATGGAAATAACTGTAAAAAGAAAGGACAAATAAGAATGATAGATGATGAAACACAAATCCCACTCCTCTAAGCACACCGATTAATCGAGCAATTTGGGGGAATAATAGAAGTTGAAGTGATAGCTACACACGAACCAAATCTAAAATGATACTAAGATTGAAAAAGAGTAAATGATGGAAGGATATGCACGAGAGAGGGATAAATCGAAGAGGAACAAAGAAGGCAAGGGAAAGAAAATGTAAGAACAAATATCAATTGATATGTATACGTTTATATACATATTTTAATATAAGTGAATGAGAATATGTTGATGTATATGAATAAATAAATGTATATATATGTATATATAGATATAGATACACATATTGTATCATATTTTTCAGGTATATATATGTATATATACACATGAAAATATGATAAAATATGTGTATCTATATCTATATATAAATATAAATACACATATTTTATCATATTTTTATGTATATATAGGGACTTATAATATAATAGATAAATAAATAAAAATGTGATTGTATGTGTTTATTTATATGTATATATATCCCTATGTGTGTATATGTATATGTATTTTATTTATTTTATCTGATGTATAAGTATATGACAGAATTATGAGTCACAAATCTAGATGAGAGATATTAGAATGATGCTAGAAGATTTTAATATCCATAATGAATGAATAGGGGATTGTAAAACCTGTAAGGATAAAGCTCACATAGAGTGATTATGAGGTAGATTCTTATTAGTTCAAGGTGTATTTGTATATATCATTCGATGTCGGCTGTGTAAAAAATTTAGTTGAGTTAGGACTAGGAAGTCATGGATTAATTTGAGGATGAATAGATGAAGGTACCATCAGCTCCCAAATTGGCTAATTCATCAACCTCTTTGTTTCCTCCCCTATAGATATATTTGCATATCACTAGTTCAAAGTAAGAAAGTAAACTCAGGGCTCCTACTAATTTTTGAATTTAATGACCAGTTTGGAGTGACACTTGTTCTTGTTGCATTAATTATAATTTGGGAGTCTCCTTCTATCTCTAGCTTTTTTATACCCAATGATTTACTTAGCAAAAGATCTTCAACAAGAGATTCTATCTCAACTATTTTATTAGTGGTGTGACCAATTGGTTTAACTATTTTCCCATAGAACTTTTTCTCCCAGTCATGAACAATGCATCCAATGCTTGTAGTTCTAGGATTGCCTCACGAGGCACCATCAAAATTTAATTTAAACCAGTCTTGTTGAGGAGGGCTCCAGATGCACTCTTTTCTAGCTGTGTCAGTCTCCTTACCCCCCTTCCCAAATTAAGGAGGGATTATAAGACCATACCATTCTTTTCTCATTAGGTTGTCCCAATGAGTGAAAATGCCTTCTTTAAATCTAAAATTTTAGTCTATTATTTGCCACTTCTAGTAAGATGGCCACAATTTTATTAAGGAGGCTTTTCATCTCCATCTTCTTTTCTTGGGAAATCCTGCGATTTCTTTCTTCCCAAATTTACCATATCAGAATGGAAGGGGCTATTTTCCATAATAGGTTATTGCATTTGGGCATAGGCCTGCTACTAATAAATGATGTTGGGAATTGTAATTTTTGAAGTAGTCAAAGCCAACAGTTTTGTGCATAGGGGCAAGTAAGAAGGATATGATCCATCATTTCTTCGTGGGATTCACAAAGTAAACATTGAGAGGGACCTTCAAACCTGATCTTATTGAACCATTCAACAGTTAAAATTCTCTTTTGAAGGGATGCCCACGTGAACATACTTGGTTTTGGCAGTCATAGTTTATTCCAACATAAGTGTAGGGGTAGATCAATTTTCTGCCAATTCTGATTATTTACCAATAATTAATAACCTTCTTTTACTCTATATGACCCTGTTTTAGACCCTACCCATACTAAAGAATCATTTTTGTTTTTAGGTGTTATCTGGCTCGAAGATAGAATTTGATTGAGTTCCTTTTTCTCTTGGGTAGATAGGGGGTATTATCTAATGAATTCCATTTCCATTTTAAGCAGGGATTCCCCTCCATAAATTCTATATAATTGTTAAGAGTTGCCCCCCATAGATTGACGAGTGTGTCTTTGATTTGCGGGGAGATTGAGTCTGAGAGAGGGCTGTATCCTCCCTAGGAATCATCCCAAAATAATGCCCCATTTCCAGAGCCTATGTCCCAAGATAGATTGTTAGTTATAATGTCCCTGCATTCTAATATGAAATTCCATGCCTTGGAACCTTTAGGGGGGTTGGCCATTCTAAAGATACTAAGTTTATTCTCCAGATTAAGATATTTATGAAATAAGATCTTTTCCCATTTGCTGCGGGGTTCCTGATACATTTTCCAAACGAGTTTTGCTCCGATGGCCAAGTTTTGCCATTTTAGTTTTTTGATGCCTAGCCTCCCATTTTCTAAAGGTTTGCATATTTTATCCCAACTGATTAGTGTCATTTTTTTGTTATTTAAAACACCTTTCCATAGAAATTTTTTCATTTTTTTTCTCAATTGAGTTTTTGGATTTTTGAGATATAAGCATGCATGACCTTTGGTAGGTGGGGAGAGCAGAAATAACTGATTTCAACATAGTAACCTGTCCTGCATTGGTGAGCCATTTCCCTTTCCAATTATTCATCTTATTGTCAAATTTGGTAATAAGTGGTTCCTAGGCTTTGGAGGTTCTATTGTCTTTGTCTAGGGGCATGCATAAGTATTTGCAGGGGGAATTCCCTTTTTTAAAACCCAATATTTGACAAATATTAGTTTCTAGAGTAGGAGGAGTATTTAAGAAGAAAATTAATGATTTATCTGCATTGACTTGCTGTCCTGAGGCTTTCATATATATGTTTAGGATTTCTTTATGTTTAAGAGCTTCATTTGTGGAAATTTTGGCAGGGATGATGGTATCATCAACAAATTGCTGGTGAGTGATGTTTGCCACCCCATCTGTTACTGTGATTCCTGGAATCTGGTTGGTTTGATGCTAGCGGGTGATCATCCTACCAAAGACATCTCCCATGATAAAAAATGGAAAGGTGAAAGGGGTCTCCTCATCTTAAACCTTGAGATATGTTAAAAAAACCTTCAGGAGTTCCATTTACTAAAACTGAGATTTTGGGAGAGGATATACAGTTGAAGATCAAATTGATCCATTGCTTCGAGAAACCAAAAGCTTCCAAGCATTTGCATAGGAATCGTCAATCGACTTTTTCATAAGCCTTCTGAATGTCTAATTTAATAATCATGCTTGAATCCTTTTTTTTTACTGAGTGAATAAGTTCTTGAATGATTATAATACCGTCAAAGATCGAGTGTCCTGGGACAAAACCCCTTTTCTCTTTAGAGATTAAGCTGGAAGAAGAGTTTCTAACCTATTTTCAAGAGCTTTAGATAATTTTTTTAAAATATTATTGCAAAGAGGGATTGGTCTAAAGTCGCCAAAATGCTCACTTTCAGCTTTCTTTGGAATGAGTGCAAGGAAAGTGTTATTGATTTCTTTAAGTATGTTCCCAGGTTTCCTGATATTCTCAATTGCTTTCCATAAATCCTAACCTAAGAAATGCCAACACTTATGGAAAAATATAGCTTGAAAGCCATCAGGGCCTGGGGCCTTTTCCGGCTTTATCTGGAAAAGAGTTGTTTTGATTTCTTCTAAGGAAAAGCTATTGTTTAACCTTTTATTATCTTATGGATTTACTATCTTGGGAATGTAATTTAAAATTTTCTATTGGGAGTGAAGATCTGAAGATTCTCAGTTATTCAGTGTATCGTTAAAGAAGGTTACCGCTTCTTGAGCTATTTATTTGGGATCTTCTAATAGTATCCATTGTTGTTTTTGATCTTAGTTATTCCTATTAATGTTTCTTCTTTTTTTAGTACAGTTATGAAAAAAATTAGTGTTTTTATCTCCGTCTAATAGCCAACTTTCTCTGGATTTTTGTTTCTAATAGATTTCCTCTTTAGAGAGAATATTTTCATGTTTTTTGAGGAGCTCTTTTTCTTTGAAGTATTTGTTTTGATTAAGTAAAAACAGGTTTTGAAAGGACCTAGAACCTTTTACAAAAAATCCAGCGAAAGATAGAGCATTGAAAGGACAAACTAAAACTGTGAGGCACCACCACACAAGTCAAAGGGAAAAACCAAAAGTCCCCACAAAGAGGAACATAGACTAGACCAACAAACCAACAAACCAACAAAGGGATATCACGATTCACATTTTGGTCCAACCTTTTGTGATCATAAATTCATATCAAAAGAAGGCATAGACGACTTAACTTTCTTTCCTTTAACTATTGTCCATCCATCTACCACCTTCTCATCATCATTCTGCCAAGCCAAAGAATTAACAGTAGAAACCTGAGAGACATGGCTGGCCACACCAACATCCATAGATGGGACAGGGACAACACCACCACCTATCCCCAAATCCCCCTTGGAGAAACAGGGACAACAGAACCTGCAACACTAGCATGCAGGATAGCGAAACCAGAGACAACTTCAACAATCCATCCAGGAGTAGCAACAACACCCGAAAGGACAACAACACCAGGCTGAGCCAAGGCATCACCTTTTAAGTATTTTTTGTTATCCATTCTATTTTTAATAACATCTTCATTTAATAATTGAATGTCTTTCTCTACTTCCTCTTTTTCCTCGAATATGTTCTTGAAATGTTGATTGTTCCAATTAAGGATTTTGATTTTTAACGCTTTTAGTTTGGAGACAAAGAAATACATTTTTGACCCTTTAAAATGTTCTTCTTGCCTCCATTTTTCTAGCAAGGTTGTAAAGTTATTGTCTAAGAACCACATGTTTTCAAATTTAAATGGGTTTCTTTTTGGTCTAGCTTCTTTAATAACCAAAGTTATTGGAAAGTGATTGGAGCCTGATAGAGTTACTTAAGACGTGGAGAGGGTATAATCAAAGGATGCTAATTCACTTGCAAATAAAATCTATCAAGTCTTTAAGTTATGTTACAAGTGCCATCTCTTCTATTTTTCCAAGTGTATATGTAGTTGTTAGGAATTATATCTTTGAGGTTGTTTCTTGAGATCCATTCATTAAAATATTTCATTGATTGTGATATCTGTTGTATTCCACCTTTTTTTACTATGATCTTTGATTGCATTGAAATCGTCACCCAAAATGTAGTTCCAATATATTTTTTGCATTATAAAAATTATAAAAATTTCTCCATAGTTCATTTTTACCATAGGTAGTAGTAGTAGGGCCATAAATGTTGATAATGAAGAAGGTTGCATGGTTGTGAATTCTTTTTACGCACCCACCATCCAATTGGATTCTTTAATTGTGCATTCAAATTTGATCTTCCTCGGATCCCAGATAATTGCAAGTCCATCAGAGGGTGCTGTGATCTCAGTGGATTCAATATGCCATATCCCTAATTTTATTTTTTTAATTTACCACTTTCTTCATTATTGATTTTTGTTTCTTGAATTTGGATAATATCAAAATTTAATAATTTTAACCCGCATTTTAATAGATTTTGTTTGTTAGGGGCATTCAAACCCCTAAAATTCCATGAAGAGAGCCTCATTTCACTATGGGAAGGTACTTCCCCTTCCACGCATTAAAGAGATTAAATATTTTGATTTGATTCTTAGCTTCCCCATCAATTTTCCTTAACTCTGAAGTGAATTTCCTACCTCTTCTCATCAAAGTTTTACCACAGTTAGGGGTATCAGCCCCTATGATGTTACAGGAAATACCTAGTTTGTTATTGGTAGAATTGGATAACAGACTCTGGTCAATTTAATTTTCATCATCTACTGCTAGATTCTCTTGTAATCTATCAATTATGACTAATGAGGAATTCTGTGGTTGATTTCTCAAATCTGTTATTTCTATTCTAGTTTCTTCTCCCTCATATTCTTGATAAATCCTCATCATATCATATACGAATTCCAATTCTGAAGGTATGTCCTCATTCTTGAAAGGTGAGGATGGGTTAAAATATGTTATATGTTGAGGTGTTGCCATTTTATTTTCTGTATTTTCATGAATCATTTTGAGTTACTCTTGGAGTTGATGCCATGTTGTTAGCATTTAACTCACCTCATCCTGAGTAACTATGATTTCTTCCATTAGTTCACTCAAAAATTTCATATTATTTTCCATTTTTTTAATGAGTTCTTCCTGTTTTACTTGCTCTTTGTTGAATTTTGTTTCAAAGTTTTCCACCATCTTATCCTGTTTTGAATCTATAGAAGCCGACTGTGGTAAGAGTTATAAATCTATCAGAGAAGGGGATCTTGGTTTATGAATATTAACATTATTATGAGGATTACCATTATCCATATTTTCCTACAAATCAATCAGAGGTGCCAAATCTTTCTGTTCTATCATGTCACAATCTGTCTCGACCTTAGATATCAATGGTGAGTGAAGGGTATTGTTCTGAGTTGGGGAAATATTCTATATTGCAATAATGTTCTCCACTATTTATCCTTCTTCAGATTCCTGTTATGGATTAGTGGATTTGAAAATGAGAGTGTAAAGAAGAAAATGACGATGGTTGATTGGGGGTGTTGATCTCCTAAACAATATTTGCAATAGAGATGTTCATATGTAAAAGAGACCAATGTCATCATTTAATGCCTTACATTTAATTTGTATTGAAAGTATTTGAAGAATGTATTGAAATTGGGAACAAAGATTAATGAGGTAAAATACCAACCTTACATCATAGCAGATCTGAAAATACCATTTTCTAAAGCCTGTGTTGAGTTTCAGGAAAATCTGAGACTTGATCTGGAATGGAAATACAGAAACGAACAAAACCCATAAATATTTTTCCATTCTGAGACAGTTCTGATTTGCACCCTCAAGTCAATGTCACCATTTGCCAGAATTTCCAATTGCTTCCTAGGTCACAATCAACCTAAAAAGTCTTAGATCAAAATTCTATTTTCGGATCTCAGAAGTTTGTTGAAAAGGGTATCCAGATCTTTACTTTGTTTCACTATTCCTGAATCTGTAACTCCCAAAAAAACACCTGCAAATATCTGAAAAAGAGGGGTTTTGGGGTGGCTATATAGGGTTTTGCCTTAGTCAAACCCCCGTTTTGGTGATCTTCACCTTCATGAATAACCGAATATAGTAGAATTTATGTGTGTGTGTTTCTTTTGGAAAAGCTTTGAATGTGTAATGTCAAGATCTAATCCTCTAGATTAAAAAGCCTAACATGAATTGAAAATGAGAAAGCGGTGCATAGATTTGAATGTGATAAAGAAAGCATACCAAGCCCCCAAGGCTAAAGTACTCCTACCAAACTCACAATCCATAATTTCTACCCCATGAAAATGTCCTTTGAATGCTTGAAGGTTGAGAATGGTGGATCCAAGAAGAAGGAAAGAAGGAAGATGTCTCTCTTGCTCCAAAGAAGATCCACAATGGCTTGTCTACAAAATGCTTGAAAATGTATTAATGCATCATCATGTCTTGTCCTTCTATATCATCCTATTTCTTTCTTGCTTCATCATCATGTCAAAATCGTAATTGCATCATATCCTCTTACGATTCTTTGTCATGTCCAAATGAAGGCAAAAGAGAGTGTTTATATAGAGATCTCAATATAGACCTCTTAGGGCAATGCAAGGGACCCAAATTAAAATTTCACCTTGAATTATGGTCCAATTACAATCACCAACCAAGGAGGGGATTTATTAATCTAAATATCGGGGAAAACACTTCCACATTCAGACCTGGGGACCTATTTTAAGTTTCAGATCCCCGATAGGCTCCAAATTTGAAAGCGGGGACCATCACCTGACATGGGTCAAGGTCAACCTCGACCTTGACCTAGGTCAAAGATGACCTTGACCTTGACCTAGGTCAAGGTCGACCTCAACCCTAACCTTGGTCAAGGTCAACCTCGACCCTGACTTAGGTCAGGGTTGACCCCAACCCTGAACTGAGGTTTCAGGCTGGTCACCTTGGGAAATCTATAAGATTCCTAGGTCAACTGGGGACCCAGGAAGGTGAGAAAACATATCAAGATGTTAGATAGAGGTACAAAGGCCAAAGAGTAAGTGTGATGAATATTTAGGAGAGCCAATACATAGGTTCTACCCAAAAAGATGGAACCATAGAAAGGGAGATTAAGGAGGTCCTCCAGGACACTAACCCTAATTTCACCTAGAAATGTAGAATCAAATGCATGTGCACCCTAAATGCAAATCTAATATGAAAATGTACTAAACGAGGGTGATAACATACCAAAATGGAAGTGCTTCCATTTTAAGATGATACATTTATCCCCTACTTTAGCTTTGGTATGACACTACTTGAATATGCAAGCTAAAGTAAGAAAACATTGTAAAGTAAAAAGGATATAGCCAAGTCCTCAATGTGGAGATTCGGCAAGAAACCGTTAGTATCTGCCACCTACAACAAAAGGTTAATGGAAATACAAAGAGCACCTAAGCCTTACTAAGATGGTTTTGAGAAATGCATAGAGCCCCTTATGCCCCCTTGTTTTGGCTTACAAATTCAAAAAGGTGAAACGAGGTGATAAAGTTAGATCTATACATTGGATTATGTAATTTTTATGAAAAAGTCCTTTCCTAAACTATTTAGAAAGATTCAAAATCTTCCTAAACCTATTTAGGAGTTAGGTATCTGAATCATGATTCCAAGGCCACTGACGACACTGATGACACTAAAAACGGAGCTACCAAACTCAAGTTATGATGAAAAGAGTGAATGTTTATCTAAATGCATGTAAAAGGAAATTTGAATTTGACCTAAGTAAATTCAAATGAAACCCTAAGAAAACCCTAAGGAAACCCTAATAAAACCCTAATTTTAAGCTATAAATAAGATGGAGAGCACTTACCTTCTCATTATACCATTTGTAGAGCTTGGAATTGAGGAGCAAGATGCGAAAGAGAGAGGAACTTCGAGCGAGTCACGTGGAGGTCCTGAGAGAGCGCTTGGCTAGTGGATAACCACTGCTTGAGGTAGGTGCCTTGCTTTGATGTTTTAATTGAGAAATTCCTATTTTTATAAGGAAGGTTAACCCTGACCCAAAAAGGTCGACCCTGACCCAGTTATGTCGACCCTGACTTTTGCAGGTAAACCATAACTGGGAAGGTCCAGTCCTTTCTGGGGACAATGTCGACCCTGACCCAAAAAGGTTGACCTTGACCAAGAAAGGTTGACCTTGACCCAAAAAGGTCGACCTTGACCCACCCTGACTAGGTCAAGTGAGAATTTTAGTTATTTGATGTTAGATCATTGATATGATGTTTGTTTGTGCTACAAGATCTTGTCCATCTCCGAGAGCATCCCTTTGGTGGGGTTCTATTAGCTTTCAAAGAGAACCTATCTGAGTATAGTATGAGGATATATAGTTACTGAAAGATGTGGGATTGTACTGGGTAGAAAGCCTACCACAGATGAGGTTCCACCGGTCCATGATATCGGCCATGATAGAGAGATGGGACATGGACACTTGTTCCTTCCATCTACCATTAGGAGAGATCACGATCACATTGGAGGATGTGTACAGGATCCTACAACTTCCAGTCTGAGGTGAGCCTGCTAGACCAAGAGTACATCGGGGTCCACCCGAGGTGTTTGCAGATGGAGAGTATTGTTTGGGACGGGTACCACAGATGCAGACCCAGTCAGATCAGATCACCTTATCATCCATACTAGCACGTATAACACCTTTGGTATGGAGAGTGATGCTATGTATAATCTTGTTGGTTGTGATACCCAACACGAAGGGTACATTTTTCTTAGCACCATTCACCGATATCGTGCCCAAGATGGAGGGTGAAAGAGTTTTTTTCTCATGGGGGCGCAACATGATAGCCCATCTTTACCATGAGTTGAGTCAGCTAGTGAGATTATAGCGATAGATTCTTATGGTATGCACCTTGTTACAGGTTTGGATGTTAGAGCATTACGCATGTACTTGACCACATGGTGTTCCAGTGATAGTAGATGCGAGCACACTGAGAGCCTTTGCTTATCCGCTAGGAGATGTCTGGCAGTACGAGGATATCCTCTTTTGGAGGATACTCTTTGACTGTATACCAGGGGTGGATGTGATATGGAGACCATGCTATTGGATGAAAGGATGGTCAGATAATCGACACCAGTTGAGACACTCCCAGCAACACAAGTTGCTAGAGGGTCCTACTAGTCATGCGGTGATGCCATATTATTATGATAGAGTTATGAGGCAGTTTGGTTTGACACAGGGAGTCCCTCAAATAGTACCTCGGTATGGGTATCTGACGAGATATTACCAGAGACCCGACGCCATATGCAGACCTATAGTAGCAGATATTGTTGATAGCGGTACATATGAGATGGAGGATATAGAGGTGGACCCTACTGTATCTCATCTAGGGGTGAGAAAAGAGTATATCAAATACTAGAGTCTACAGGGGACCCATCCCATCTTCCCTGATGACTACCCTACAGGTGATCCAGGTCTTTCAGAGAGGATGCACTGAGGTGGTGATGTGCTAGATGAGGAGGAGGATCATAGAGATGAGGAGGAACCCTTCCCTGAGGGAGATCTCATGGAGGAGGAGAGAGGAGAGGAGAGAGAAAATGAGGGAGCATATGAGAGAGCAGAGGATATGCCCCTAGGTGGTAGTACTGGTGCGAATGATCAGGTGACCCATGCCATTCCATTGAGATCACGACGACCTCCCTGTGCACACACAAAGACACCACCACCTAGACCTAGATGCAGTGAGCGAGGAGAGGGTAGTCACTCCATGCCCCCACCATCTAGATCCTTTGATGATACTTAAGAGGGACATCCAGGTATGATTTATGTATTTGATAAAAATATTTTAAGTAAAAGTTTTGCTAGAAGTACTAAAAGATAGATATGTTTGAATTCTGCAGCTAGCGTAATAGAGTGGAGGAGCTTTGTATCTGAGGTTCTGAAGGATACCTGTTTATCCTACTGACTACCAGCTAGCGAGCGAGAGTCCCTTATTGGATAGAGAGATCCTGACCGACATGCAGATATTTTTGCATGCGTCCACCGAGAGTTGAGGTTGTGCAAAGAAAGGGAAGAGAGATTGATGGTTGACCTATAGAGAGCTCAGGAGTGCAACCATGAGATGATCATATCAAGGAGTCACACACGGACTGTTGTATCGAGATCTTAAACATCACACCACAGAGTAGAAAGAGCTGGGAGCCACCGACCCTCAGAGCATAGAGATAAAGATTGATAGCCATGGCATTTGTGCCATATATGTACCAAACTCTTGGATATTTATATATGAAAATTTTGCCTATCGAGTTAGTTCTATGATTGGTTACTTGTTCTTTTCATCAATGCACAAAAACTTAACATAAAGAAAAGAAATGAAATTAATGTATGAATGTATTCAAATCATATAACCTATAAAACATACATAACCATTCTATAGGGAATACATAAATACATAAAGAAAATTTGATGTATTAGGGATAATAACGTTTGAGATGCATAATATTAATAGGCTCCTTAAGGGGAACACCATTCATATCAGCAATCTTATAAGCACCTGAAGTAAAATCCTCAATAACCACAAAAGGTCCAAGCCAATTATGGCTAAATTTCCCTTTTTCACCAGGTAAAGCATTTACATTCCTTTGATTTTCATATAAGACTAAATCACCTACCAAAAATGACCGTTCAATCACTTTATGATTGTACTATTTTTGAAGTGACTTATGATAAGCCTTAATATGTTCCAAAGAATTTATCCGTTGTTCAGCCAACATCTCTAATTCTTGCAATCGTTGTTCTCAGATAGTATCTTTATCAATTATCCCATGGAATGAAACACGTAAAGAAGGTATTTATAATTATAATGGAATAATAGCATCAGTACCATAAACAAGATTATAAGGAGAAGTACCTGTGGCAATGCGGACACTAGTCCTATACGCCCATAAGCATAAGTAAGTTGAGTATGCCAATCTTTCACATGCTTATTGACTGTTTTCCTTAGGATTTGTTCAATAACTTTGTTCAATGCTTCAACTTGACCATTAGATTGAGGATAGTAGTGAGTAGAAAATCTATGTTGAATATGATATTTTTCTAAGAATTTCATGACTTCTTTATTTTTAAAGGATGTACCATTATCTGAAACTATCGTTGAAGGAATACCAAATCGTGCTATAATATGATTAAGAATAAAATCACAAATAACATCCACAGTGGTAGAGCAGAGAGGAATAAAATCTACCCACTTTGTAAAGTAATCTATAGCTGTGAGAATGAACGTATGTCCTTGAGAAGAAGCTGGTGAAATGTTTCCAATAAGATCAAATCCCCAAATGCTAAAAGGCCATGGAGCAACTTGATTACAAAGCTCACGAGCAGGAGCATGAATTAAACTACCATGTTGCTGACACTGAGGACACTTCTTAACAAATGTAAAGGAATCTTGTTCCATTGTTTTCCAATAATATCCCATTCTAAGAAGTTTATTAACTAAAGATTTCCAGCCGAAATGTCCTCCACAAGAACCACAATGAGCTTCTACTAAAGCTATCGGGACTTCGGTTCTACCAAGGCATCTTAATAGAAAACCATTATAAGAATGTTTTTAAAGAGTATCACCCAAAATGATATATCATACAACGAGCTTCCTAATATGGTTACACATGTTCCTTGTTGCCGATTCAGGGAATGTATTGTCTTTCAAAAAGTGAAAGATATGCCAATAGCATTCATCCAAATGAAAGTTACAACAATCAACATTACCCTTATTAGAAATTGCAGGTTGTTTAAGAGTATGTATAGTAAATTGAAAGTCTTCAGCATTATTTTCCAGACACACCAAGGAAGTTGCACTTGCCATGGTGTCTGCATGTCAATTATCTTTCCTAGGTAAAGTCTGAATTGTATAAGAATAAAATTGTGAAAGGATATTAAGAGCCAATTCTTTATGTTGTGACATTTTATCATTCTTAGTCTGATAACCCCCTTTGGTTTGTTCAAAAATAAATTGCGAATCCCCATATATTTCCAAGTTTTTAATGTGAAGGGATGAAGCTGATTGTAAGCCAGCTATAAGAGCTTCATATTCCGCAATGTTATTAGTACAAGGAAAGGTCAATTTATATGGCATAGGGATTGGTTTATTTGTAGGAGGGAACAAGATGATCCCTACACCAGAACCTGTCTTACATCTAGAACCATCAAAATATAATTCCCAAACATCTTCTTGTTTAATAGCTAAAATATTCTTATCAGGGAATTATATTGAGGCAAAGTTCGTATGAGAATGAGGACAAGGAGCTTCAGCTAGATAATCAGTTAAAGCTTGTCCTTAAATGGACTTTTGAAGAATTAAATTAAGATTGAATTTAGTAAGTAACATCACCCATTTAGCCAAGCGACCAGAGAGATCAGTTTTTGAGAAAAGGTGTTTGAGAGGATCAAATTTTACAATTACATTAACCTCAACATTCAATAGATAATGCCTGAGTTTTTGACAAGCATAAACTAAAGCCAAGCATTGTCTTTCTAAATCGATATATCTTATTTCATAGTCCAGTAAAGTCTGACTAATGTAGTATACCGGTCTTTCCTTACCTTCACTATCATGTTGAGCTAATAATACACTCAAAACATGGGAAGTGGCAGAAGTATATAGATAGAAGGGTTTATTGAATTGGGCAGGTTGTAAGATAGGAGGATTAGCCAAATACTCCTTAAATTGCTCAAAGGATTGTTTACATTCCTGGTTCCAAGTAAAAGTAGTATCTTTTCTAACCAAAGAAGTGAAAGGAACAACTCTATCAGCTAAGTTAGAAACAAAGTGACAAATAGATTGAATTTTTCCTTGTAAACTACGTAATTGAGAAATATTCTTAGGAGGCATATTAACAATAGCATCAATCTTTTCAGTATCTACTTCTATGCCTCGCTTAGAGATTATAAACCCTAATAATTTACCAGAATCAACTCCAAAAGCACATTTCTTAGGATTTAATCTCATATTATAACTCCTAATCCTTTCAAATATTTGTCTTAAAATAAACACATGGTCTTTTTCTGTATAGATTTCGCCAAGATGTCATCTACATAGTCTTCTAGAATCTTATGGATGTAATCATGGAAAATCAAGGTCATAGCATGTTGATAGGTTGCTCCCGCATTTCTTAATCCAAAAGGCATCATGACCCAACAGAATGTTCCCCAAGGTGTGATAAATGTGGTTTTAAGTTGATCTTCAATAGGAATAAATATTTGATTATAACCTAAAAACCTATCCATAAAAGACAATAAAGCGTGACCTGCTGTTGAATCCACAATCATATCAATATTGGGCAGGGGAAAATCATCTTTTAGGGATGCTTTATTCAAATCTCAAAAATCGGTGCACATACTTATCTTGTTCTCTCCTTTAGAAACAACCACAATATTGGAAATCCATTCAGAATAATCGATAGAACGGATGAACCCGACACCTAATAAATTTTCAATTTCAGATTTTACCAGCAAAGCAATGCCTGGATTCATCTTTCAAATTTTTTGTTTCACAGGTTTAACATTGGGTTTAAGAACAATATTGTGAGTAAAAATCTTAGGATCTATGCCCGACATATCTAAATATGTCCAAGAAAATATATCCCTATATTCAAGAAAAAGGGAAACTAATTGAGCATGTTCATCTTGGTTCAAACATTTTCCCACTTTGATTGTTTTTTCAGAGTCATTCTCATCCATTTGAACTTCCTTAGTCTCAGTTATTAATAAATTACTTTGTATGGGAGAATCCATTGGCAAAGGAGAAATATTTTGTTCATCACATTCTCCAAAATAGGCTTCATTATTAAAACAATAAGGCTTTCATATTTTATGATGAAACGTAGGTAAATCTTGATAAGCTCCTAAAAAATCAGCAAAGGCTTCATCCTCAGGAAAAATATCCAAGCTAGGTTTTTGATCCATGTCAAGGAGAAGCGGATTAACCAATTTTAAGTGTTCGCCACAGATATGATTAACATTAAGAGGAAAAGCTGATGGTTGCTTATAAGGATTGAATCCTAGCCCATAAGTATAATCATAAACTTCATTGTCCAAGGGCACTTCTATACCTTGCTCATATTTTCCACATCCTTTCCCATTGAATCCGGATTTCCTAAGTAAATGATAACCAGATCCATATCTATCAGCCATATCAAATTGAGTTAAAGGAGCGGCATATGTCACAATGTCATAAAAATCTGGTTTTATTGTCTCAGTTGTTTCTTCAAGGGAAGCAACAACAAAGTTACTTTTTAATTCCCCATAAAGTGGAGAAGGAATAAAGACTTTCTTTTCAAACCCATTTTGTTCCTTCATGAACTCTAAATCAGAAACTTTGTATTCCCCTATAAAAGAAGGATTAAAATCCAATGTTCCCCAATCATCTTCAGTTAAAGAAGAGGATGGAAATTCAACTTGTTTAACTTCAGGAGGTTTCTCAGGTTCCTTAGTTGGTTGTATGGGTTCAGAGATCTTAGCATATTTTGCATTCAAGCAAGGGTTTGGTGTATTATCCGCATGTAAAGTATACATCAGATTATTATAAATGAACCTAACGTTACGATGTAGAGTAAAAGGAATCACATGCATAGTATGTAATCAAGGTCTTCCTAACAAAATGTTATAATTGAGAGGTCCAAGCATGACATGAATAGGTGTGTGAAGAAGGACTGGACCAAACTTTATAGGTAGCGTAATAATACCCAAATTTTTCTTTGCAATGTTATCAAATCCACGAATAGGGATATTATCCGGTTGGATGGTCGTAAGATCGGCTTTAATAGCGTTGAGCATATCCATGCTACAAAAATTAAGCCCAGATCCATTTTCAATTAATGTTCTATGAATGATACTCTAATTAATAGAAACAACAACAATAAGAGCATCATATTGATTCTACACCTCAACAGAAGGTAAATCATCATCAGTGAATACAATAGGAGGTACATAAGGCATAGTATGCACGCACTCTAGAAATTAATTAATGTTCTCTTGATTAGGAGGCGAAGCTAGAAGAATAGATAAAGATTTTTGTAATGCCTCATGATATGTAGGAGAAGTTTGAAGCAATTCCCATAAAGAGATCTTGGTGTGACTAGCGCGTAATTGCTCGACTAAGTCATACTCCTTAAAGGAAGAAGGTAACCTAGGTGCTTGAGGAAGCACAGGTTGAGAAGGAGATAAAGAGACTGGAACAATAGGTTGAGGATTATTCCATGTACGATAAGTATGTGAAACAAAATTTGTGTTATCAGAGAAATCTAAAGGATCTTTAGGTTTACCCATAATAGTTATTCGAGGACATACTTTTACCGTCATTAAAGGTTTAAGGAATAACATTCTAGGTGTCTCAATGTTACAAATAGAGGAGTATGAAGGTAACCATGCACACCTCCTACGGTAAAGGTCAATTGAAGAATTTGTGGAGGAGGATGAAATGGGAATAGGATCCATGGATATCGCATTCGAAACATTTTCATTCTAACTTTCACGTACATCATTAAGGGATCTATTCTCTTGTACAATAAAATCTTCATCAAAGTATTCAAAACAAGAGTCATACATATTGAACACACAATAAAATAACAAGCATGTAAATGTTTTTGTGTTTTAAAGAAAATTTATATATTTTTATGTATATATATATATTTTTGGAATATAAATGCAAGAGCATAAAAGAAAACCTACTTCTATATGCATGCAAGATCTTAAGATGAAATGTAAATCTAAAACCAAAGAGAAAGTGTTGTCTATCGCGGGTTCACCAAAATGTAAAGAAGAAAATGATGATGGTTGATTGGGGGTGTTGAGCTCCTAGATAGTATTTGCAACATAGATGTTCATATGTAAAAGAGACCAATGTCATCATTTAATGCCTTACATTTAATTTGTATTGAAATTATTTGAAGAATGTATTGAAATTGGGAACAAAGATTAATGGAGTAACATACCAACCTTACATCATAACAAATTTGAAAATGCCATTTTCTGAATCCTATGTTGAGTTTCAGGAAAATCTGAGATCGGATCTAGAATGGAAACGTAGAGATGAACAAAACCCAGAAATATTTTTCCATTCTGAGACAGTTCTGATTTGCACCCTCAAGTCAATGTCACCATTTGCCAGAATTTCTGATTGCGCCCTAGGTCACAATCGACCTAAAAAGTCTCAGATCAAAATTATGTCAGATCTCAGAAGTTTTCTGAAAAGTGTATCCGGATCTGTACTCTATTTCACTGTTCCCAAACCTGTAACTCCCGAAACAACACCTGCAAATATCTGAAAAGAGGGGTTTTGGGGTGGCTATATAGGGTTTTTCCTTAGTCAAACCCCCGTTTTGGTGATCTCCACCTCCACGAATAGCTGAATATAGTAGAATGTATGTGTGTGTGTTGTTTTTGGAAAAGCTTTGAATGTGTAATGTCAATATCTAATCCTCTAGATTAAAAACCCTAACATGAATTGAAAATGAGAAAGCAATGCATAGATTTGAATGTGATAAGGAAAGCATACCAAGCCCCCAAGGCTAAAGTACTCCTACCAAACTCAAAATCCATAATTTCTACCCCATGATAATGTCCTTTGAATGCTTGAAGGTTGAGAATGGTGGATCCAAGAAGAAGGAAAGAAGGAATATGTCTCTCTTGCTCCAAAGAAGATCCACAATGACTTGTCTACAAAATGCTTGAAAATGTATTAATGCATCATCATGTCTTGTCCTTCTATATCATCCTCTTTCTTTCTTGCTTCATCATCATGTCAAAATCATAATTGCATCATATGCTCTTACGATTCTTTTTCATGTCCAAATGAAGGCAAAAGAGAGTGTTTATATAGAGATCTCAATATAGACCTCCTAGGGAAATGCAAGGGACCCAAATTCAAATTCCACCTTGAATTATGGTCCAATTACAATCACCAACCAAGGAGGGGATGTATTAATCTGAATATCGGGGAAAAAACTTTTGCATCTGAACCCGGGGACCTATTTTAAGTTTTAGAACCCCGATAGGCTCCAAATTTGAAAGCGGGGACCATCACCTGACATGGGTCAAGGTCGACCTCGACCTCGACCTAGGTCAAGGTCGACCTCAACCCTGACCTAGGTCAAGGTCGACCTCAACCCTGAACTGAGGTTTCAGGCTGGTCACCTTGGGAAATCTGTAAGATTCCTTGGTCAACTGGGGACCCAGGAAGGTGAGAAAACATATTAGGATGTTAGAGAGGCACAAAGGCCAAAGAGTAAGTGTGATGAAGATTTAGGAGAGCCAATACATAGGTTCTACCCAAAAAGATGGAATCATAGAAAGGGAGATTAAGGAGGTCCTGCAGGACACTAACCCTAATTGCACCTAGAAATGCAGAATCAAATGCATGTGCATCCTAAATGCAAATCTAATATGAAAATGTACTAAACGAGGGTGCTAAACCTACCAAAATGGAAGTGCTTCCATTTTAAGACAATACAAAGAGGTTGAGATTTATCCTGTGATAAGAAGAAACCCCCATTATTTGTATTAAATTTGATGGTGTATCCATTGTTGAAGTTTGGTTTAAGAATTGCATCATTAGTATGGTTTTGTTTTGAGTGTCCTTTGGTGATTTGGGGAATTTTCAGAGTTGTTTCATCTGGATGTGTTGGATTATTGAAAATAATTTTAGTGTTTGACACCTCTTGGAAAACTTCCAGTTTAAGAGTATATGTTGATCTGTTCGTTATTATTTTTATAGATTCGTATTTTAAGTTGGGATTGGATTTTATCAAAATTTTAACCTCACTTGATTTAACAAAGTTTTCTTCCAAACCCTCAAATCCTCCTATCATATCTCCAATCCTACCTAAAACATGACTATGTAGTAATTCCATAGGGATATTTGGTATTTTCACCCATTGAAATTTGGAGATAAAGTTATTCGTAAAAAGATCAAAATTTTGTGTCCAATTTAAGACTTTGATAAAAAACCCTTGTAGTAAATGGGAGGGCCAGATAAAAATCTATGTTTCACAGTTATATCTTGACAATCAACGAAGAACAAACCATTACCAAGGGAAGTGATACTTTTCTGTTTTTAGAAGGAATCTTTGAACCATTCAAAGATGCAAGATCCAGAGATACCAAACCCTTCCCATTTCATGAAAACCCCGTGCCGTTTGCAATGCTCCTAGAGGCCCTCTGAATATATATTTCTAATAATCATAGTGTTCTCCGCGTTGCAAGGGTTTTGGTGAGAAACATTTTTTTCCAGAGATTTTCCATAATCCAAACGACGTTCGTCCTTAGTGAAATTCACAAGATGTGGAGTCATCCTAGGTTTAGTGTGCCTGGTGTGATGGATTTGACAACCAGAACCCTTCGATGAATTATTCTCGAAATCTATTTTTCCCATAACAATCGTATTAGCCCCTGTAGAAAAGAAAGGGGTTTCACTTGTGATGGGAATTGTCTAGAGATCTTTATTCTTGACATGGGATAAATCCTTCGAAGATCTTCTGATCTTCCAGCCCTGAACCACCTGCCATGCTTTTGATTCATTATAAGGATCCTTCTGTGATGCCCTAGGAATATTTTTGCGATAATCAACCGAACACGTGAGGGGAAAATGGTTGACAACCGTAGAGGTCTCCTTCTGTGTTGTAGAGAGTTCTGCTACTGAAGAATCTAGGGAGGAGAGACCATTTAGGGCTTCGAAGGAGTTATGTAATCTGAGATTCTCAACTTGTCAAAAATATTTAGTTTTAGAAAGAAACTACAATTGTTTTTTCGTGTGCAGAGCAGAGTATTTTGAATTGCGAGCCATTTTTTCGTCACAATGTATCCCTTTTACAATATATACATATCTCATATCAAAAAATAAATTTTAGTACTTATTTTATAAAAAAATATATATTTAAATAATTTTAAAAAATAAAATTACAAATGTAAATTACACCAAAAAATAAACATTTTGTTAGTTTAGGTCATTTTAAAATTCAGAAAATATAAGTAGCTTATAGTGATCCAATTTATAGATTTCAATCAACACTGGCCATTTCCTTTATAAAATTGTGACACAAGTTTGTCTACAATAGGTAAACTCTATTTTATCTTGACCTATAGTATAGAAAACAAAGAAAACAACCATCTATATTATCTTGCTAAATAACAATCATATATAAATAAATTATGCACACTAAAACATAATCTCTTTATTCTTTAACACATAAAACATGTATAACACTCTTTATATATTAGATTCTCTTATTAAGACATAACATACTTCGCATATTCTCAACATGTGAGCTAGTCTAATGGTAATGATTTGTACTCTTGAAAAAAAGGACACAAATTCAAGAATCTGTATATCTCAAAATAAATATTGTAAATTATAGAACACAATTAATTTTAAATAATTGTTTTTGGTTAATCTCATACAAAACATGTATATCACTCTTTATATCTTCTATTCTCAAACTATATAGCCAATTGATAAATACCCCTACTTTACTGAACTTTCATTACATTCACCAAATAAATGCTATTTAAGTTATGACCAACATATCTTAGGTATTGATAGTAGATCCAGTTTCAAATACAGAGAAAACATAGCAATGAAATTAGCATTGAGGGATGTGGCCTTTTGTAGCAAGAAACCAGGAAGTTGCGCACTGGGCAATGCACGTTTCTAAAAGTGCAACAAAGAAGCCATCAAAGAACAATCTTGCGTGGATGCAATCGACTCATAGTGAATGTGAATAAGACAAGAACCAAAATGATTGTGTAAAAAAGAGAAATGAATATGAAAATATCATGGTTTAAGGGGGGATTGTGTAATAAAAGAGAAATGAATATAAAATATCAGGGTTTAAGGTCTCACACACGCAACCAAAATACATTTTGATTTGAAGATCTAATATTAGATGCGAGTTAGACTTGGTTTTAGGTGTCAAATGAGAAACTACCTTGAAGTAGTCAAATTTTCTTTCAGGCATGAGATGAGAAACTACCAGGAAACAATGAACAATGATTGGAATTTTGTTTAACGACATACTCCCTATAATGCTATCTCTGAAAGTTGTTTGATCTATTTGAAACCACTTGGAAGCCAGATTTTTGGCATGAGATAGGTATAAGCGAAGCCCCACACAATATAGCCTATCGGTTAATTAACCAAGGTTAGTTCAAGATTTTGTTTCCTATTGATTTTGTTTTATAAATTTTGGGGACGACTAGCGGGTGCCGAAGGGGATAGCTATATAAAATATAAGGGAATTCAAAATATATAGAGAAATTTTAAATGTTCCTATAAAATCATGGATAAACCATGCATATATACAGTATATTCATATGAAAACATGAATAAAGCATCCATATATGCATTATAGAACCTTAGCATATAAGTTTTGTGTTCAATTGAAACATTAATTCAAAATTTCAAACATTAATACTTAATTCAAAGTGCTTTCAAAATTCATTCTCAATATGCATATGATAATAAAAATAACATTCAGGTTATAAACTCATAACAAGATGCCCAAAGGCTTCCATATAGTTTCACTTTTAATTACAATATAAAATCCAATAAAAAAAAAACTATAGTGTTGGCCCTAATCTGCATCTCCCAAAATTGCATCAAAATCAATATTTCTAATATTCATAGAATTCAAGGCCAGGTATTTTAATTTTATTATTATAATTTTTTCTTAAAGAACATTATACTGCTTGTGGTTATATTGCATAATACAAATCCCTACTATAAGCAACTTGTTCTTGTGCCGAGTTCCAAAAACTACACATTTATTTGGCATTATGGTAATAAAATGCTCCCTCCCATTGTTCAACAATCAAATAAATATGCATTGAGAATATTCTATAGTATTTTAAGATCTTTGCATGCTGTAATCATTTCTACAAAAATACTATTGACAGCTTGAAGATATATATGCATAGAGACTTGCTGTGAGAACAACAAAACTTTTGAAGACAACCACTTGCATAGCCTTCATACTGAGTAAAGTCAATTTTAACCTCCTATAATTTTTAACTCTCAGGAAAAAGTGTGTGCATAAACCAAGTAACAATAAAAGACTGCGTTCTTAAAAAGACCTAAAAGTGACTTTTTAAAAAAATGCACGCCTGATGTTAGGGACATCCGGTCATCCTCAGGATAGTTGGGAGGCATCCTGCATATCTCATACCATCTGTGAGACAATTGGACATACCTGATGTCAGGCCTCAACGTCCCCTAGTTTTGGGGATGTTTTCTATGAAATTTGGCAAAATGGGGACTAGGGGACATCCCCTAGACATCCTTGCATTTTTGGGTTGTCCTGAAAATAGGGACAAGGTTTTTAGTCTTGGGGATGCATCCCTGGGTGACAATAATTGATGCATTGGCTTGAACACATTACTAATCATAGTGAGCTTCAAAAGGGAAATGAATATATGAAAGAAAGATTTTAATGATATCCATCAAACTAATTGATTTAGGGGACTGAGAACGTCATTTTTTAATTAATCTTTGATCTTTTTTCGATGTCAATTCTCCTACTATGGATCTTGGCCAAGAAGTTGGTCGTCTTTATGATCTTTTCCCCCCTCAAATAGCTTGTGAAGGTTTCCAATTTTCAAGTTGCTTTTGTACTGGGTATGTTTTAGGCTGCACACTCTATGATAAAGTACCATTTTTTGTCCCCCCCACCTCTTTGTTACCTAAATCTAGCATTCTTTACTCCCAAACTTCTTTATGTATAGTTCAACATAAGAAGATGTTATCTAATCTTCAATTATGCGATTAATTACCTTCTTATCCATGTTTTCAACGTTATTTAGATAACTTGGAAATCAGATTCTTATTTCCGCCTCCAACAATAAGGTTCCTGCTTTAGAGAAATAAATATCATAAGGACTATGGTTTTGACTTTGAGACAACTTGCAATTAGATACTTTTGGATTCTTTCAACTTTTCTCTATGTATGGTTTGACATGCTACTTCCTCATACTTCACAACCATAGAGGATATCTTACTCGATCAACAAACCAAAAAGAGTTTTCTTGGGTTTATTATCCCAAAGTTCAGTTTTTTTGCATGTTGGAGTGAGTAAGAAGCTTTCCATCCTCATTGTATACTTTTTGTTGGACAAGTCTCCAAACTGAGCTTCTAGTGAAAGTCAATGCCAAGACATTTGTATTTTTTCACTATTCTCATGGACCACCTTAGAAAAGAAATGTATATTGTTTCTCTTTCTTTTTTGGTGAAAAATGTACAACTTTTGTCTTGGTGGTGGTCACTTGCATCCAAACCTATTAGAAAAAGAGTTCCAAGGCCCTCAAATATTATCTCACTCCAAGGGAAATTTTTCGAATTAAGATAAGATCATTAACATATAAGAGTAGTTTCACCTTTCCATTTATTTAAACCATTGATCTCACATAAGAGATAAAATGATCGACACAACATTTTGAACTTGTCTATCTGGAAACTTAGCGATGTTGGTGGTTATCGTTTCATTAATACTTTTAGTATTTATAGAAATTAAGGCAAAACATATACCATATAATTTATCACCTCGACACTTACCAAAAATATGGTCAGTTTGGAAAGATTTTCTAGCTATACCATTGGCCAAAGATGACATGGTGATTTAAGTGAGTCCCTTATTTAGATAAGAATTAAGAATTGCAAGGTGGACTTTGAATGCAATTCGAATTGTTGACCGCCTCTCAGAACAATTACATCTTTTAGCTGAGGTCAGTATGTTTCTTGTGGAGGCATCCACAATAATTTGTTTGTTGAACTATTTAAAGAAGTTTGAAAATATAGATAAGCATCACTGCACCAAAAGTATTCTTTAGGAGGAATCAAAACAACAAATAAATGGACAAATGGGACATTAATTAACAAGAATATCCTATAAGACCAATGAAGAGATAAAAAAGTTGATGTTAGAGAAATTAAGAATGGTCATATGGCCAAAATATATTAGTTGAATAAAAACACGCTATGTCAAAGAATCTAACCCTACATGGAAGTATGATGAAATTTTTTATTTGAGTGCAAATTAGGGGAAAACTAAAATTTTAGTCACACAATTGAGGGCTAGTTCTCATCATGCTAGATGTGAAAAAAGTAGGTGGACAATCCCTAAGGAATACTAGGAAGAAATAATTTGCATCTTTTGTAACAAAGGGTTGGTTCAAATTGAACAAAACTTCATCATAGAGTGTGTAGCATATGAGGATATTGGCATTGTGTCCAAAAACTACTTGAAGTGGATGTTTGAATGAGCTATTTTACAAGATAGGGCTTCACAAAATGAATTTCTTGGACATGATTCATTATAGAAGAGTTGATATTGGAATTAATTTGAAAATTTGTTAATTTTGTTTTTTTGGTACGTGAGACAACTCGGTCTTGTGGATGTGATTACAACTTTTCATCCATTCATTCAACATGACACCTCAACGCTCCTCAAGTATACTGGTAGGATTGACACATGCTATTTGATACACTATTAGTGGAGAGTAAAATTTGTACAAGGCAAATGGAATTTTCAGGCCGTTTGATGTGGTTTTGAAGATTTCTATATAAATAAAACTTAAAAAAGGGACATGCCATGCATGCTTGAATTATGATGGCATGTGTGACATTTTTTTCAATTTTAGATTGTGTATTACAACTGAAAATTTATTGGATCTTATAGTTTGAATTTCTATATTAGTATGTCATATATATGCCACTTCAAATTACTAATAAACTATAAAAAAATATTACATAGATAAATATAATATAGTATTATTAGTTCTTGACCTTTCATACAATATCTTTGTTTGTTTTATGTTTAATTCATCATATAATTTTATATATCAATTTAACATAAACAAATTATATATTGAAGTGTTATACTAAATTTACATTTTATACTATTTATTGGTAATCTTAAGAATTATGATTCTTATTAAAAAATTATATTTTTTACCGTTTATTGACAATCTAAAGAATTATGATTCTTATTTAAAAAACTTAGTTAACTTACGTTATAATAATAATTGAAACCGCTAATTCCCAAGAATTATTTCCCCTCAGCAGGGTGGTTTTGTTCCAGGTAGGGAAACTTCTGATGGAGCTCTTGTTTCTCTTGAAGTCTTGCATTCCATTGAATCTCATTGTATTCCTTCCTTTATTGTGAAACTTGATATGATGAAAGCTTATGATAAGGTCCGATGGTCTTTTTTGCTAAAAGTTCTTTGTAAGTTTGGATTCTCTGACCACTGGTGTAAATGGATCAAGAATTGTATATCTGGAGCATCCTTTTCAGTTGTTATTAATGGATCTCCTTCAAGTTTATTTTCTGCCTCTTAGGGGGTTCATCAAGGTGACCCTCTTTCCCCATTCTTATTCATTATTATGGCTGAAGCTTTAAACAAGACTATTCATAGGCATAAAGAGTTAAATTGTTGGAAAGGTGTGACTATTCCAAATACACATATTACAATGACTCACAATTTTTTTGCGGATGACACTTTATTATTTGCCACTTCATCAATTCATGAAGCTAAGAATATCAAACAGATTTTGGATGTCTGCTCATTAGGTTCTGGTCAAGTAATTAATCCTCAAAAATTAAAGATCTTCATTATCCACACTCCTGAGATCCTCACTCGGAAAATTGTTAGCATTTTTGGTTTCTCCTTGGATAACCTCCCTTCTACTTATTTAGGGATTCCCTTTTTTGTTGGCCAGGTCAAACCTTAATATTGGGAGAATGTCATTTCCAGATTAAAAAATAGAATCTCGGCTTGTAAGGCTAGATGACTATCTTTGCCTGGTAGAATACTTCTTATCAAAACTATGCTTGCCGCTATCCATAATTATTGTACCTTAGTTATTCAAGCTCCCAAATAAGTTATCATCCAAATTGAAAAATTTATTCGTTCATTTCCATGGAAGGCTAATATGACCAATGAGAAGAAACTGCCTCTTGTCTCGCTACATAAATGATCCCTTAATAAATTCATTCGTGGTGCTGGTTTGCATAATATTGCTATTAGAAATAAAGCCTTTGGAGGAAATCTTGTCTAGAACATGTACTCTAAACCTGATTCTCTTTGGTGCTAGATTATGAAATCCAAGTATTTAGATTCTTCTATCACAAATAGAATCTTTACAATTTCTAATCCTCTTGCTGGTTCTTCAACATGGAACTTTATGATTTCCTCTAGGGAGGTGGTCTCAATTTATTTGTCTTGGCAAGTTCATTTTGGAGAAGATGTCCTCTTCTGGAAAGATTCTTGGAATGGATTTCATCATATGAATACTATAGCTTCTTTGTCAAGAGTTATTGATGTTTTCATTCAGAACTGGGGAATACAATTGTTAGATTATATTGACTATGTTGACATCTTTTCTTACAGAGTTAGTTGGAAGGATTCAACCTCTCTCCCTCTATCACCAACATAGGTTCAAGAATTTAATTCCATCCTTCTAAATAGGATTTTATATTTTCCAAAGAAAACAATACCTCACTCTGGTTCCCTTCTAAAAATGGGAAGTACTCTGTGAAGGAAGGACACAAGGCTATTCAACAGATAGAAAATCAAAATATTTCTCATCAAAATTTTTTATTTTGTTGGAATGGTTCTGTCCTTCCCAAAGTAGGTTTTTTTTCCAGGCTTGCTCTTCAAAAAATAATTCTTACCAGTGATAGATTGGTTAATCAGAAAATTGCCCCTCCTTTTTGTTGATCTTTAAGTTTTGTTGTCTATTAGTGTCCCACACTTAATCATATTCAAGGCAGGCTGGTTGGTCATCACTGTGACTGAGCCATCTCACTAAGGATGAGAAAGTTAGAGGCCGCTGAGTACTCAATGGATGCCAAGAAAAATGATTTCTGAGTTGCATAGAAGAGTTAGTGTTGAGCGACAACATACAATTATGCCAAGCGACACAATATTGACCGAGCATCATTATTTTGTTATGCCGAGTAAAATAGATTTTGTATGTGTTTGGAATGGCACAAACACCTAGGTAAACTATACTGGCTGACTTCTATGGAGCATTTAATGATCATGCACTGAGATTTAATGCATTACGCGGTATTTTTATGATCATGGATCCCTATACAAGCCATGCAACCAATCAAAATTAGGGATGCCTAAACGATAAAAGATGAAGGATCTAGATCGTTAATCTTGATCTGGATGGTCTATTTATGAGATGCTTCAAACCCTAATCTTTGTGTGTGTAAACACATATGTTTGGATGCAGATGTGAATAGTAGAGATCAAAAGTATATGCATACTTTTCATATCTAAAGCATTGACCAGACAAGGTGACCGAGCAGAGCAGTGAAGAGAAGAACATAGATAAATCAGATTGAGAGATTAGTTAAGAGTTTGAAAGAGGAGATTCATTATCAACATTTGTAGTGCAAGCCAAAGGATTAAGTACTGATAGATTCTAGCAAGTGAATCAGGGTAAATCTCTTAACGGAGTGGTCCTAACAGACCTTTGTAAATCTCTTAAATGAGTGCTTACTTTGTTGTAAGTTTAAATCCTTTAACAAGGTAGATTGTATAAGTCTGAAAGCTCTTAACATGGCATACCCCTCATAGGGTAGATCATCAGAAGTGATCAAAACTTTTTAGCCCTAACATGCACACTTTATTACTGCAGTAGTGAATATTTTTGGGTGTCATCCCCACCGTATTTTTACCTTCAAGGTTTTATGCGTTACCAAAATCTTTGTGTTGTGTGTTCATGATTAGATGTTAGATCTTTACAACATTTTAGTTTATGTTTATGAATGCGTGGTTGAATCAGTTAGAGAAGAATTGGTAGAATTTTTATAGATCTGATTCACCCCCTCTCAGTTAATGCTTTCCCATATTAGACTTCCAACAATTGGTATCAGAGCTAAGTTCTCTTAAAATAATTCTAACCACTTGAGAGTTAAGATCTTGAAAATGGAGGCTTATAAGTTGGGAAAGGTCATTGAAAATCAGAAGATTGATATTTAGCTGGCACAATAGCAGCTTGAGACAGCTAGAGAAGAATTAAGGAAATCCTTAAAAGCTAGGAAGGATTTGGAAACTTAGATGAAATATACTCAATACAAGGAAGAAGACACTGAAGGTCTATTTGACAATGGTGATTCAAAAGAAAGAAATGTAGCAATTACATATCTATTGGAGAAGAAAAACACACTGAAAGAACAAGTCAAAAGTCTGAAGATAGAACAAGAAACTCAATCAATATCACTATGTGAGGTGATTGATCATAAGAAGAAAGATGAGGAGGACAAGACAATCATAGAAGAAGACAAGAGACAGATGGCTACCAGACTTGATGAAAGGACTAGTGATGTGCAGAAGCTCACAAACATTCAGTTGATGGTCAACCAACTATTATTTGCAAATCAAGAGATAAACATAAAAGAAATTGAAGTCACATATATGAGATCTGAGAATAATCAATCGAAAAATGAGTTGAGATCTGAAAAATAATTCATTGAGAGGATAAACAAACTGAATGAAGCATTGAGATAATTTAAGGAACTAATAAGATCACCAAGAAGGAATAGTGACACATCTGGACTTGGACATACCAAGCACCAATCTTCCACTGAAGAAGGAGAATCATCAAAGAAAGGAGAACTAATGAATGAAAATCCAAAGAACAACAAGCCTACATGTATCACTGTGGGAAACCAGGTCACACAACAAACATACAATGAAGCAAGAATAGTAAGTCAACTCCTAAACCTAATTCAATGGATATTTTTTTAACTATAAAAAGCATGGACATCAGGCACATGAATTTAGGTAAATGACTAGCAATACACCTTCTTCACCTAGATTCCAAGGACATTGCTACAATTGTCAGAAATTTGGTCATAGAACCCAAGATTCCAGATCCAGTGAAAAATCCAAATGGAAATCCAAGAAACAAGGCAATACACCGAGGAAAGGTAACACATTCAATTGGGATTATAATACAAAGCACAATTCTCATTATTGCAATGAATATGGTCATGTTGCAGAGAATTGTATAAGTACACATTTTAGAGGTAAATCCAAAAGTTGGATGAATGGAAGTATGGTCTGCTATAGTTCTCACAAGATTGCTCATACCAAGAGAGATTGCAAGACCAGAGCCCCGACACTTACTATTGAGAAAATAAGGAATCAGATGAATTTGACATGGAGAAAGAAAGAAGAAGAAAGCAGTAGTGGATCCAATGAAACCAAGATTACCCAATCCAATGGATCAGGTGATCACACTACTTCAAATTAAGTAGAAAGGTATGTAAGGAACTATTTTCTCTAATGCCATATTTTACATGAGTTCCTAACATAACATGTATTAAAGTCCATATCTACATAAGTTAAGATGCATTAGGACATATCTGAGACAAGAACTAATAAAATGAATTGTAATGAATATTTGATGTCGAGCATCAGTATTAGCACATGCCGAGATTTCATACCGAATGAGCTGATATGTCGACCGAGTGTTAGTCAACCAATTGTTAGTAGTGACTAAGTCACTTTTCTGACTGAGTGGGGTGTGATAATGGAGCTACTTAATCATAGACCGAGAACAACTATTATCCACCTACCACTGCACAAAAAATTTAACGAAGCCCTAATCCAACTGTTTGAGGGTATATATTCAATTCAAGTGCTCATTCTTTATTTCACACAATGATTTAGAGTTTGCAAAGAAGTCTAATGGGATTCGAGCTAAGATTGAAAAGATTCCACCTGTGTACCGTCGAAAAGTGCTAAGAAATTTGAAGACTCTTTGTTGCTGAGTTACCCAGAACCTGCTTTGCAAACCCTAACTTGCAGAAATGGAAACCAGTTCATCCATTGGAAGTAAAAGAAAAGACAAGGCAATAATGAATTTTCAATTAGTCAAGAGTGATGCGTGTGCACTGCCAAACTTTCGAGTCCTTCCTAAAATTGCAATAAAGGGAGATCTTACGGGAGCCCTGTCATCAATTCCACCAAAGTTACTTATGATCCATGATGTGCGAGCTTGTTATGTGCAAATTTGGAGAAGTTGGAGACTTAGAATTGAGGGAAGTGTATGAGAAATTATGTGAAAATGAAGTGCTAAAGGTTGATCATCAACATATTTCTGAGAAAAGGCTAGTCCGTGCCGTAGAATTCCCACGCAACTTTAAGGTTGAATGGATAAGGATTGTGTTGAGAAGAACACATGACATGTGTTTATGGTTGGAAAATGGACTGGTAAAGATTACCAAAGAGATTATTCGTTGAGTTACCAGTTATCTTGTTGTGCAAGGGAAGTGCACAATGCATTGTAAGAAAAAGGAAGATATCAAAAAGTTTACTCTGGTTGAGTGGAACAAACGAGGGATGACAATTTCTATGATCAACGATCTATAAATTGACTTTGAAGTCAGATTCATTGCACATAAATTTTATCAATCCAGTAAATCAGATAGTGTTCCATGTGTTGTAGTCGATCAGGCATGGAAAATAGTAAAGAAGGATCATACCTATGATCTTGCCGAGTTATAAATGACTCAACTTACCAAGAAATTGTCAGCAACAAGGAAGGAAAAGAACTCTATGTGTAAGTTTGGTTCCTTACTTGTTTGTATATTCTTTTATGTACAGAACACCTTTCCTACAATTGGAAATGTTGTATGGAGTCATGACCAACCGATAACAGTTCAGATAAATGAGTTTATTCAGAAATTAGGAGGAAATTTTTGATACTGTTATGGACAATTATTTTGTGGAGTTTGAGAAAAAGATGAAATTAAGGAGCAAAATCCTGGTATCACTAGTGGAGAAACATTATAATGATGTTTTCTTTCTAGTTGATATTGATAACACCTATGTACAAGATGTAGTACCAATGGTAGCATGGATAAGGCCATTACCCTATGAAGTAAACATAGATGAAATAAAAGAATGATGCTGAGGTGGCTACGGGTGGTCCATGCTCTAGAAACCGAGCAAGAAGCAAGAAAAAGTCTCCCACTGTGAAGAAGAATGTGGAAGAGCTGAAAAGTAGTATCATGAGCTTGGATGAAATTTGGGCCAAAATGGATGAAACCTTGGAGGAAAAAGATGGCATTTTAAATTATGCCAGCTGATTTGGTGCTTTGGCTGGTTTTTCATCTTTTGCTGGTTTTTGTTTCCCTTCTGTGGGTTGATCATTGTTGCCATACTTTTTTTGGCTGATCCTATTTCTTCCTATCTACTGCTTTGTGCTTTGTAAAGGGTTTCAGGTCCCCTTCAAAACCCACTTTTACCAGTAATCAAAACATAGACAAAACATCTGCAACTATCACAACTCTACTTGCAGAGAACATTGATATGAAGGCCAAGAGATTTGGTACCTATGATGAAGCTAAATCCAAGATAACTTCAAATTTGAAGTCTGCAACAATAGAGAGGAAAAGAAATAAAATTGTGAAGATTCTTGAGAAGATACTTAGAGGAGAAGAAGAAGATGATGAACCATTCCAGATCACGACAGGTCAAGGAGAGAACCAATCTAGTGATTCTGAGGAAAGTGAGGATGATGTGGAAGTGGGAAAAAAGAGAAAGAAAGTTATGGTTGTTGAGCCAACCAAGAGGAGGAGTTCACAACAAAAATCTACTCCTCTTGCCAAATCTCGACTGAGAACCAGGGAATAAAAAGTTAGTATAGCTGTCGAGCCACCAAAGAAGAAATTGGTAAAGGATACTGAAGGGGTAAGATCAAGAAAGAGAAAAAAGTACAAACAAATCTGAGCCAAGTCATCCAAAGAGGAAATCGAGAAGAAAATATATTATGGGTAAAGATGAAGATGATGAAGAGTTGATAGAAATCGAGGATATCAAAAAGTTTAAAGTTGAAAAGCACAAACACCCTACCAATGTTAATGAAATTTGTCACAACATCCAGAATTCAACAGGTTTGTCAGGTTTTAAGTTTATTAAGTTTGAGAAGTTAAGAAAAAATGATAAGGCTAAGATAGAAGAAGCTATGATGGATATGTTAGTAACATACAAGATGACACCTTTGGAGATTGGGAACCTAGTTCCTGATGAGCTATAAAATAAAATTGATGAGAGATGGTAGCATGACATGATGATAGAAAGGAAAATCAAAGGAGCATTAGCTCAAATTATGCCTGAGTTAACAAAGAAGCAGAAAGAAAAATTTATGGATCAATATAGGAATAGATTCATTCCTAAATTGAGAGCCTATTCCATATTGAAGAATGATATAGAAGATGTTTTTGAACAAACCCAAAGGATATGGAAGGTTATATTTGGATTAATAGTTCAAAACAATAAAGATGAGGGAACATCTAAGAAAATTGAGCTTGACAATAAAGAAGAAATCAATGAACCAGATAATACTGAGGATAAGACACATGATGATATTGAAGCTAAAATGATTGACATTATTGAAGAAGAGTTGAAGGAAGATGTTGATGATGAGGAGAAAGATAAAGTTGAGGAAGAACTGATTGAAGATTTGACCACTGATGAGGTAACACAAGGTTTGAATGCTGAGGAACAAGGAAAAGATGCACTCTTAATTCTAGATTCACCTACCGAGGTAAAACTTGAAGACACTATAGAGGGAGATAGAAGAAAAGAAGAACAAGCAGACAAGTCTGCACTAGATATCTCCAAATCACTTGAAGAAGTCACCGAGGTGACCAAGAATTTTGAGACGAAGGAGAAAAAAGAACCTAAGGAGGAAGAGGCAATACAAGCATTAGTAAAATTACCTAATTTTTCTCCTCTGGTGTCTACTGAAGTTAAGAGAGATGATACAACTACTGAGAAGATACTCAATACTCAGAAGGAGATAGTATCAATTAGTGGTGATACTAATGTTTTGAAAGATGAGTATAAATTGAGTAGCAACTCACTTGAGCCAAGCAAGAAGAAATCACATAAGAAGAAGAAGAAGGTTAAGAGCTCTAATGTTACACTTGATGAAGTTATAGTAATTACGAAATGGGATACTGATAACTTATCTTATGAACATATGCTAATCTTGCAGGACTTACTAAACAAGAAGAGGAAGCAAGAAGAATTGAAACATGAACATCAACAGAAGTAGGTATTACATGAAATTAAAGAAATATTTGTTGATGCATTTGAATTTAAAGACCTAAATGACCAGACACATATCTTGGAACAATTGGTTCACATTTTTTAGAAGGTGAACATAGATGACATAAATGCAAATAAAAAACTCCTACAAAGATCAGAGAGAAAATTTGAGACCAAGGTACCTGAGAAAGTTGTAGAAAAGCTTACCAAGAGGCATGTTGCACTTTCTGATTTGGTCAGCAACTTAGAAGAAGTAATAAAGAATGTTCTCTCTTTTTACAAGAAACTATGTGATACTGAATTATTTTCAAAGGAGATTCAACAGCTTCTTCAGAAGCTATAGACAAACTTGAGGTCAACAGGAAAATAACTGAGCATGGATGCAAGTTCAATATCTTTTCACTTTAGCAAGTTGACACATGCCTAAGGGAGATTAGATGAGCTTATGGATAATGATGGCAGAATAAGGGTGAAATTGATTTCAATTCAGACAATTTTGATACCTCACTGGAGGTTATGCAGAAAGAGGTGAAGGTGGAAAAGGAAGTATCACAACAAGAACCACCTATGAACATTGCTGAGATTCTGATTGATCTAGCTTCCAAGCTAGAAATAAAGTTTCAAGTTTTGGAGTCTTTAAGGACAAGTTGGGACAATTCTTTAGCTATGATATTATAGATCCATAAATCATTTTTGGATAAGTATGGTTTAACCCCAACGACCCAAACAGAGAAAAGTGACAAGCATGACAAAAACAAGGGGGAAATGTCATAGATTCAACATGGTAAATGTTGGAATTGTATTGGAATGATGTACTGAGAGGGGAGGGGTGAATCAGTACCTCTAAAAATTTTCTTGGTTAGCCCATTAACCCTTAATCATTAGTTTGTAAATTATCTTATCTAACTGTTCATCTTTCTTTATGTATATGCAATCATATCATAAGTTCATTTAGTATGTAACCATAACAGAAACATTCATGAAAATAGATAACACATAACACAAGATATGATATCGCAGAAAACTCTTGTTAGGAAGTAAAAACTGCGGTGGGGATTGTTACCCACAAGACTTCACTATCTGCAGATAAGAAGGGCCTGGTTAAGGCTTACAATTGGTCACTTCTGATGACCTACCCTGTTAGGAGTATTACAATGGAGACCTATTAAGATCTACTTCGTTTGAAGCTTTAGCAACACTGTTAAGTGTGCACTCTGTTAAGAGAT
>MU224469.1:4457719-4470919 GCA_018584345.1 Thuja plicata
GTGGATGGGGCTTGCTGGTACTTGATCATTTTCACCATCCTTTGGCCAGTCTTCATCTATAATGTCAGTCTATTTTTGGCCTGTTATTTGTACCTCTTCACTGTCTAACTCAACTGTTGAGTTATCTATTTTAGTGACTTTATCCTTCTCAAGACTGCTCTCCTTATCAAGATTAAGTATCTCACTTCATATCTTATGCGTGTCTTGTTCAAGCTCTATAAGCTTCTCTTTAAGAAATTTATAAGCTCTCAACTTGGGTGAGAATTTTTTTGTATATTTATCCATGAATTCATTGATTTCTTCTCTCGTTGATTCAGGAGGCATAAGAGAGACCAACACTCTTTCTCTTATCCTTTTCTCCTCATGAAGTGCAAAAGTGAATCTAGAAGAAATTCTATATAATAGTTCTTGAGGTACATCTCGGGTAGTAAAATGTAGTGAGACATAGTAGTGTCTGCACATCTTAGCAATAAGTGCATCTTCAATCTTATTCTGTTCGACAGTATCCCATCTTAACCATTTCCTAATCTTAGGATGTGCAACAGATGTAGCTTCAGAAATGTTCTTACATATTTCATCAATGTTTTCAGTGGGTGATGTAACCTTTGCTGTCACCTTTGCTTGTTTCATAGTGTCAGGTTCATCCATAGCTGAATCCTCTAAATCCTCATCAGTCTGAACATATTTCCTTCTTTTTGCAGTTGCCCTAGCTGGTTGTTTTACCTTTTGTGTGTCAGGTTTCCTCCTATACACCTTCCCTTTTACCATGGGAGAAGGAATTGCATCTTTTGCTGTTTGACTCCTTGTTCTAGACTTCTTAGGTGGAGGAGGAGGTGGTGAATCAGACTTCTCTTACTCTGATTCTTGTTACTCTTCTGTATCACTGATGGGAAGTTGATCCTCAATGATTTCTTCCTTACCCTATTGTTCCTCTTCACCTTCTTCTTCTCTTCAGAAGATATTTTCAAGTTCTTTTTTAGATTCTTCACCATTCTTTTTGACTGTTTTATAGCCTTCTTGACAACAAGATTTGTCTTAATATTCAGTTTGGCCTCTTCATAGGTACCAAATCTTAGTTGTTTGTTGTCTATTGGTTCATTCAATAGTGCCTTAATGCACTCATTGGCTAATCCTATTTTGATTTTATAATCCAATTTTGAAAGCCATGATTTCCTTGGAACTATTGCTTGTATGTAAGTAAAATCAGTATCTACCATGAAACATATTTCTTCACGGTGTTCCTCTATCAGTTTCTCAGGAATCCTAGTTCTTTCTTGCAGCATTTCCTTTATGGTTTTGAAATAATCATGCATAACATTATCAAAATCTGTTCCTAGTGATTCTATGAATTCACCTATCTGAATGGTAATGGGTCTGCTTGTGTCCCATATAAATTTTCCAATGGAAGGAAAGTATTCTTCAAAGTAAAAGAATATGCACATTATGAGGGAACCAAACTTACATGTGTTTGTCCTTGAAGACCTTATTATGCACATGTTCTCCTCAAATTGATGTAGCAATATCTCTGCAAGATCCATCTTCTTTGCCTGTTTGATAATCTTGTATGCTGTGCTCATAGCAGTACTAGATATGTTGTTCATTTAGCTTGCTTGGAAGATCTTTTATCCAAAAACACATGCTCCAAACTTCAGCTCGACGTCGGTAATGGTGTTGACCTTCAGTGCCCTTTTATTTGATTTAGCACCAGTTAGTCATTCAACTTCTGCTAGAGATGGATGACTGTGAGCTTGTGGTTTATCAGTTGTAGGATAACCAGTAACCGCATGTATAACATCTTTTGTTATTGCCTTTAGCTTGTTTAGCCATAGAGTTTTGTTGTGGACTTTGCTAAGAACAATCTTTATCCATTCCATTTTGAAAACCTTGGGAAAATGCAGTGCATTTGTGAGTCCCTTTACTTCCAAGTGTTTGTGCTCTTCTTTGAGCTTTCCAACATCATCACATAATGCCCTATAAGAATTATCTAGGTCTAGATCTCCTATTTCTGAGATCTTGCAATGAATATAGGACCTTATGTCCTCTACCAGTAAAACCCTAGGTGGGATTCAGGAGAATGCTCTGGAATCATTAGGTTGTGAAGCTATTTCAGGATGTAGCTTGTATTTAGGCTCAACACATGTGCCTCTGCTGAAAAGATTGAAGGGTTTGTTCTTATCCTCCTTAATTTTCTCAACTCTAGAAAATGATACCATTGCGTTGTAGAAATTTAGGGATTTTCGTAAATAAAGACAGTGCGGTCGGTGAGTATGATTACTTACAGATTCTCTGTGCTTGCCTGCGAATGTGAATTCTTTTGAGTAAGATTGATTCTTGCTGGGTTGCTCTCCAAATTGCTCTCAAATCGCTCTGGTCTGCTCAAAAATCATGGGTACGAAAATGAGTTTACCCGTCAGGATTTTATAACCTCTTTGTACCCTAAGTTGTCATTAATGCTTACCAACTCATTGGTTTATGAAGACAGATTTTTTCGGTAAAGACATTCATAACATCTTCGGTGTCTGTGCAAAGCTTCAAGGTTGCTAGCGGTTTTGGAGACTTTGTCGATGATTGTCATTGAGGTTGCGAAGATAGATTTTGTTGATTTAATGTTCACCGATATCCGTCGGTTTATACTTAGCTTGTGTAATGACCGATATATTCCGGTAAGTAGTACTAAATTTTCTGTGTGTGTTCACCAATGGTTTCTTTTCAATAGTTTAGAAAATAACAATATATTGCATCTTTATTCATGCCTATATTACAATATGAAATAGTGTAATGGAACTGATGCATAGTAAAACTTGTTATAATGCTGTTCCATACTTACTTGTGCAATTTAGTTGGATGTAGTGATGTCACAGGATCCATTGGATGAGGTGGCACTATTTGCATTGCTTGTTCCAACACCTTTAGTGTTTGTGGCTTTTACCCACATCTTGTTTTTCATTCTCTTGATGTCATCAATGGTATTTCCATTGGGATGTGTACTTGTGTCTATCAGTCGGTCTTTGCAATCTTTTATCACATGTCCAACCTTATGACAATGTAAACATGCCATACCTAGATTGGTCCAACCTCTTGACCTTCTGGTCCATTTTCTCATACAGTTGGCAGCAATATGACCATACCTTCCACATGCTGTAAATTTTACCCATGTGTTATAGTCCCAAACATATGAGTTACCTACTCTTGTTGGTTTGTAGCTTTTATCAGTTTCCTTTGGTGTCCATGCCTTGTTGTTCTTTTTCCAGCATTCCTTATGTGTATGACCATTCATCTTGCATGTAGGACAGTACTTGTCCATATAGGTTTTTCTGTTTGGATTTTTCACTTTGGATTTGCACTCATGTGCCTTGTGTCCTTTCTGTTGACATTTATAACAATTACCAATAAAAGTAAATTGTGCTTGAGAAATACCTTTCATTTTGCTTCTGCAGATGTTTGAGGTGTGGCCTGGTTTTCCACAGTGATTGCATGACAACTTCTTGGATCTTGGGGTTGTGAAAGCATTCCTCTGATTTGGTTGATTAGAAGATTCACCATTCTCATTGTACCCTAATCCTATGTAGTTGTTAACTCTTCTTTGTCCATCAAGAAAATAAGCCATCCTTTTGTTGTTATCCTCAGCCTTTTTGATCAATTCATTGTGTTGATTCTAGACTTTGATTTCATGCTTCAATTTTCATTCTCTTCTCTTAGATCACCTATGATCTGTATTCTTTCAATGAGTTCTATATTTAATCTATTTTCTTCTTGACTCATAAGAATTATCTGGTTTGTAACCTCATGGTGATGCTCAGTGAGTCTTTGAATCTCTGATTCTTTCTCTTGTAGCTTCTTTGTAATTTTTCTCCTATCATCAATGGCTAGTGTTCTTTCATTTTCAGATTTTCTTGCATCATTCATGACATCAATCATTTTAACCATTTGAGTCTCTTGACCAATTTGTAGCATCTTGATTTGATCTGTCAGATGTAGATTGATCTCTTGTAAACTTTTAATTTCTTCAACTGATGCGTCTGAAGCTTTGCTCATTGATGATTCCGCTATTTCAAAGTAATCTATTATATCCAATTCTTTGTAGTCTTTCTCATTCAGTTTGGTTGCCATAATCTTTCTTTCATCAAGAATTTTTCTTAGTTTTATTCTAGCCTCCTTGTACTGCTCATAGTTTATTTGCATCTGTAACTACTCATTCTCAATAGTCATGTCCAGTCTGAATTTGTCCATTGCTCCAATCTTTTCTCTCAAGTCTTTAAGCTTTTCAAGAAAGAGACTTAGATCTAATACCAATTGTTGGAATTATATTGGAATGATGTACCGAGAGGGGAGGGGTGAATCAATACCTCTAAAACTTTTCTTGGTTAGCCCATTAACCCTTAATCAACAGTTTGTAAATTATCTTATCTAAATGTTCATCTTTCTTTATGTATATGAAATCATATCATAAGTTCATTTAGTATGTAACCATAACAGAAACATTCATGAAAATAGATAACACATAACACAAGATATGATATCGCAGAAAACTCTTGTTAGGAAGTAAAAAATGCGGTGGGGATTGTTACCCACAAGACTTCACTATCTGCAGATAAGAAGGGGCCAGTTAAGGCTTACAATTGGTCACTTTTGATGACCTACCCTGTTAGGAGTATTACAGTGGAGACTTATTAAGATCTTTTTTTTTTGAAGCTTTAGCAACACTATTAAGTGTGCACTCTGTTAAGAGATTTGTAAAGAATTGTTAAGTCCACCTTCTACAAAAGGATTTTAGATGTGATGCACTTGTTAGAATGCAACTACATAAGTCTTTGATCTGATGATGTATGCAATCTTTAATTGCTGATAACAGATCCTATTAAGCTTCACACATATAAGTAATCATCCTTCCATGATTGAATAATACCTTTAGTTCGTCGGTAGCCTCTGTGTGTTCTTGAAACTGATGTGATCTGTTTCTAAACTTTGCATGAATTCTTCCTTCTTCTCCTTAGATGCTCTTCGTGGCTATCAACAATAATGACTTCATAACTCACAATTGAGTTGAACATCTATTTATACTAGTTATTGGCTCAATTCTTGATTCACGCTTTGCAAGTTAACTCTAGATCCAAGGTTTACAACTTGACCTTGATCTTTAGTTAGATACGTTTTAGATCCGTTAGGATGCTTTAAAACATTTACATAAAGCTTTCTTGACCCTCAAGTTATCATTTAAAACAAATTAAAACTCTATTAATAGAATTAAATTTCTTTATCCGTCGTGTAAAACTCAGATCCACTTTTTGCGGGTTCTTTAACTGACTGTTGGTTCTGACGGTCGGTTTTCTTGGTCGTCGGTGTTGCTTTCTTGAGCTGGTCGTCGGGTATGCCTTTTTTGTTCTGTCAGTTTTGTTCTCAAAATTTTGTCACTGGTAATGCTTGTGCTCAGTGGTGATGCTTATAAATTCCATACTTAGCATTTTTCTTGTGACCTTTGTGTTCTTTCAGGTATGCTCGCTGTTTGCCAGTAATACATGTAGTCCGTCGGTAATGCTTGTAGTCCGCCGGTGATCTCTGTAGTCTGCTGGTGATCTCTGTCAATGTTTTTCACTAAGTGTACTAATGGAAAAATTAATGTCATCAGTAAATGTAAGTACATACATACATATGTTGTATATATAGTGAAGTCTTTATGGAGAAAGACCAAGTCAGAATCCTAGGAGGAGTTCTGAATTTTGAATTCTTTTGAGTACTATATTTTTTTAAGGACTGAAAACACATGACAAAGTGTTTTTTCCACTAATGAAAAAGGGGGAGATTGTTGATCTCTAAGTTTTATTGTCTATTAGTGTCCCACACTTAGTCATATTCAAGGCAGGTTGGTCGGTCATCACTACGACCGAGCCATCTCACTAATGTCGAGAAAGTCAGAGGTCACCGAGTACTCAATGGATGTCAAGCATAATGATTTCTGAGTTGCATAGAAGAGTTAGTGCCGAGTGACAATATACAATTATTCTGAGCGAAACAATATTGACCAAGCACCAGTATTTTGTTATGCCGAGTAAAATAGATTTTGTATATGTGTTTGGAATGACACAAACACCAAGGTAAACTATTTTGGCCAACTTCTATGGAGCATTTAATGATCATGCATTGAGATTTAATGCATTAATTACATGCTATTTTTATGATCATGGATCCCTATGCAAGCCATGCAACCAATCAAAATTAGGGATGTCTAAGTGAAAAAAGATGAATGACCTAGATCGTTGATCTTGATCTGGATGGTCTATTTATGAGATGCTTCAAACCCTAATCTGTGTGTGTGTAAGCATGTATGTTTGGATGCAGATGTGAAGAGCAGAGATCATAAGTATATGCATATTTTGCATATCTGAAGCATTGAATTGATAGAGTGACTGAGAAGAGCAGTGAAGAGCAGAACATAGATAAATTAGATTGAGAGATCAGTTAAGAGTTGGAAAGAGGAGACCCTTTATCAACATTTGTAGTGCAAACTGAAGGATCAGGTACTAATACAATCTAGCAAGTGAATCAAGGTAAATCTCTTAACAGAGTGGTCCTAACAGGCCATTGCAAATCTCTTAATCGAGTCCTTACTTTTTTGTAAGTTTAAATCCTTTAACAAGGTAGATTGTATATGTCTGAAAGCTTTTAATAGTGAAAACCCCTCACATGGTAGATCATCAGAAGTGATCACAACTTTTTAGCCCTAACATGCACACTTTATTTCTGCAGTAGTGAAGATTTGTGGGTGTCATCCCCACCCAATTTTTACCTTCAAGGGTTTCTGGGTTACCAAAATCTTTGTGTTATGTGTTCATGATTAGATGTTAGATCTTTACAACATTTCAGTTTATGTTTATGAATGCATGGTTGAATTAGTTAGAGAAGAATTGGTAGAATTTTTATAGATCTGATTCACCCCCCTCTCAATTAATGATTTCCTATATTAGACTTCCAACGCCTTTTAACTGTGTTCTTTGTAATTTGGTAGCTGAATTTGTGGAGCATCTTTTTGTGCATTGTGGTTTTGCATCTCAGTGTTGGTCTTTTATTATGGATAAACATTATATTTCTTTCCCTATGCCATTGTCACTTTGGGATCTTTTTCAATCCTGGCCAATTCTTTTTCCCAATTCATTATTTGCACGTTTATGGATAATTATTCCCTCTGTCATCTGGTCAATTTGGTGGGAGTGTAACAAGTGTATATTTAGTTAATATCCTTCTGATCTTCTACTAGTCCTAGGTAATAATGAAAAACATATTTATGAGCAAGTCAATGCCTACATGTAGGCCCATTTTAACCCGAATACTATTTTTAGTTCTTGGGATAGCTTGATTACCTCTAAATGGCACCCTCCTAACCCTTCTTTTATCAAACTAAATTTTGATGGTTCCTCAAGGGGAAATCTAGGTATCTCAGGAATTGGGGTATTTTTGCGTGATCCATTAAGGATAGTTGTAGCACTTAAGGCTTCTCCTATTCCCCAAGAAAATAAAAACATTCCCGAAGCTCATGCTCTGTTCGAAGGTGTTATATTGGCAAAATTTATCGATCCCCTATCTTCACATTGAGGGAGACTCTGCGGTTATTATTAATGCCTGTATTCATAGGAAAGTTGATAATTGGCAATTGAAATATATTCTGGAGCGTGTCTGGAAGTTCCTTGATTCTTTTCAAAAATTTACTATATCGCATGTCTATAGGGAGGGAAATGCACTGGAAGACTGTATGACTAATTTAGGATGTGATAAGGTAGAGCTTGATACTTCTAATTCTAACTGACTACTGACAAATATACCAAAAATTCTAACAATTATTCAAGACAAATCTTCTTCATAATTTTATTCCTAATATAATTATTCATATTGGCATGTGCTTAAATATGTATGTGCATTATATTTGAGATTTTACTTGGAAGTTTTTCAAATATATTTATATGTTTATACATATGTTTGGAAAGTGTTCTGAGTTTTTTATCAAATATATGGAGATACATTCTAAGGTGTTGGCTTATATGTATGGTCATATTGGAACTAAAAGATCTCTCAATATTTTTTTGTACTCCCTTGATTGCTCTCTTAATTATGTTATGATTGCAATTTCTGATTGAAAGCAGGTATCTCTTATCTATTTTGTTTTGGTCCTTTTCTTTGATTGTTCTCTTAGGATTTCTCCCATCATAGATGATTTCACAATATTACAACTTTCTTTTCCATCTGCTTGCATATAATTTAGGATAAATTCTAATTTGTGTGTAGTACAAGTACTCGGTTTTGAGTACTTAATGCTAAATGTAGGGGTTGGGATTTATGTATTACTTGTTGGCATAATATTTTTTCTATGATCTATCACATTTCATTTCTGTCTCTGCCACCTTATCACTTTACCTATCTATGATGTTGTCACGTCATTCTTTTGTTTATTGCTTTAATATCTCTCACATGTTTTTTAGGTTTTTTCTGATGTTAATCCGAATGATTTCATTACACAAGTTTTTTGTTATTATTATCGGTGATGGCCTGGCTGTGTATTTCAGATCTTGTGAAGATTTTGCAGGTCTTATGATGTCATGTTGGTATGAGTGATTTGATATCTCATGTTATTCGCTATAAGTGTGAGTTTTAATTCATTTTTTGGCAGTTTTTTTCTCCACTAATGTTATTCTATTTTGGCATTTAGTTTTTCCTTGTTTCTAAGGTATATTGTGGCTATTTATCTTCTCTTGGTAACATGGCATGACACTCATCGCATGTGTTGAGTATTGGTGCTATAATGGAGGGCTGTTCCATTTGTAATGCTCTTCATATGGAACATTATCCTAGGAACTACAGATTATTACTTGAAGTTGAAGATTGGGAGCATCATTTCTTAGGGCACATTACCAATAACCTCCTTCATTTGTGATCATCCACATATTCGAAGGGCTATTAGGAGAATTGTGGGTGATGACATCTTGTTTCCTCAGGGAAAACATATGATTTTTCCTTCTCAAGTTTTGTCTATTTTCCTTTCCAACTTGTTTGACCTTCTACAGTCATCGTTTCATTTGGAAATCATTGTTAATAAGTTTATCAAAGTGGAATTTTTGGGCACAAATAAGTTGTGGAAAGCACTTGAAAAGTATGATCTGTGGAATGTGGTAGCTCTGGTTGGTAATTTATTTCATCACCATGCACTTCTCAATAATCACGCGGTCTTTTCTGTGTACGTGGGCATAAAAAAGGCTCTCAAGCATCATATTTTCAAGCATGTGAAGATGACATTACAATTTCATGATCGACTCCTGAGCTCAAATTGTATCAACAATATTCAACTTATGGTTTATGCTCTTTTAGACCTTCTTGAATATGATGTGAACCATGTTGCTCTCACTTCCATGAGGGTTCCTTCTCAGCATTTGGTCTCTACTCTTCCCTCTCAGTGTATTGATTTGAATGCTGTTATTGAAGGGGCATATATTGAATTGGAGCTTCACTTGGGTTCAAGTGGCTCTTCTTTGGCACTTATGGAGGGTTAACTGCAGTTTCTTATCTGAATTTTGTCTTCGGCCAATTTAGTTCTCTCCGGTATTTTGGTCATTGATTATGTATATGGTCTTCTCTGGTCATGGATTGTAAATGGCTCAATGCCTTGTAGCTTTTCTCTGGTAGTTTTTTTGGTAGGTCTAGTATTTGTACTTCCTTCTGGCTAGTTGGGGGCTTCTTTTCTCTATAGGTTGCTCTTCAAACATACTCTTTTGGGGCATGGCTCCCTTATGTATTTATGGGCAAGGATCGAAGTTTTTATTTCTGGTTCTTTTCTCCGTGAGCCCTCTAAACCAGTTTATTATTAATATATTATTATATTAAGTGGTCCTGCCACTTTGTTTAAAAAAAATACATTTTAAAATAATAACTAAATTATTTGTATTATTTAATAATTGATTTTTTTCTATATTTTAAAATATAAATAATTAAATTATTTTAATATAATTTTTAATAGATTTTTTTATGATTTATATATTTTTTTACAGTGGGGGTGTATTTTGTCAAAATTTCGATTCAAATGGCTTATTTAAGTTTGACCGTGCTGATTCATAGCACACAATTTTGAAATTTCAAATTATTTGCCGACTTTTTCTTACGAGGAATATTATAAAGCTTTATGAAATGTTTATTTAAGAATTTTCACAGGAGAAGAAAATAAATCCTTTTCATATTTTGGCCTTGAGATTGTATTTTGTTAGTCAAGCTAAGTACAATTATGCATGTTTGGCCTTTCATACCTTGTGTAATAGGAATTTTACAATGATATAAATATTTTTATAGTATCTATTCTAAAGGGATTTTTTTGATAGAGAAGGAACGTATACCTATTTTTGTTATTAAGGCTTCAAAGTAAAGATAAAAAGTAAAGTGTACACACACACACAAGTAGGTAGTAAAATAAGGGTGCTAATTTTAACAAAGACTAATAAAAAATGTTATTTATTAAAAGGTCAAAAAAGACCATTAAAAACACACTAGTAGAACAACTATTAATCTACATCAAGAGTGGGTAGAAAAATCACCCACAGTGTGAGGAGAAGATTGAGAAACTAAAGAAGAATTTTTCCTACATCTACGAACAATCATTTAGGCAATACTATCACTATGATTCTCAGCAAAAGGGGGAGAAAGTTGTGGAACCTTCATTCAGAGACTGCCAACATACATTGGAGTGTTGGAAAGTCAACACATCGTCAGCCAAAGGTTGGAGAAGAGCATGAGAAATAGTCAGAGAAGGATGGTCCATGCGGCCAAAGGGGGCTGCCTCAGTAGTAAGAGGTGGAGTAGGATCTATCAAGCCTAAGGAGGTTAGATTAGTAGCATGAGCATCATCCTTAGGGGAACCATCATCATCTTGTGAAGATTCATTAGATGAAGAATCTAAAGCCATAAAAATTAATTGATCATCATTAGTGTCCTTCCACCAAGTGGCAGTGCCTTTATGATGCGAGAGAGGATAATTTGTTTCCAAGTGACCAATAGAGAAGCATTGATGAAATTGAAAGGGGAGGCCCTCATAATCCAGCTATTGAGTCCATGACCTATCCCCAACCATGAGAACATCATCCCAAGGAAGAGGTGTGTATATGCCAATGTCAACTAAAATGTATGCAAATGTCAAGAGACCCATAGCAGTTGTAGTATCATCGTGGAATTGTTTGTTTACGTATGGATCTTCTCTTTTTTAGGAGATTTACATACTGAGTTACAAACTTTTCCTTGCTTGAAAGTGCATGTATATCCTAAAAAAATACTCTTACTTAGGGGTTTAAAGTGTGGTATCCTTCATCAAGAATCCCTTTTTCACCTAGCTATAGGGGGCTAAAAGGGTGCATTCTTGTTGTCTCACCCTCTTAGTCTTGGAGATGTTGTCTTTGTTCAAGAACTCCTCTTGAAGGTAGATGTCTTATAACCAAGATCTCTTCCTTTCAAGGGTATCTTCTCACTTGCAAATATCCTTTCACGATTATCTTGTCATGCCCAAAATATAAGGCAAAAACACACCAACTTTTTTCTAACACTAAAAGTTCACTATGCTCACACGTTAAAATGTTCAATATCTACTAAAGGTTATAGTTTGAGAGTAAGGTTAACTTAATCGGTTAATAAACTGTGATCGGGGCATCATGACCATCCATCATGTGGCTTTCCACCAACATGGTTGAATTAGTCAACCTCCCTCTAAGGTTATTATTCTAGGTCTTAGTTAAACAATTTATTTAATAAAAAGAACATACGAATCCGTCAAGGTTAAATCATTATCCAATCATGGTCAACGAGTTATATTCCCATTTGTATCATAGTTAACAAAATTATCGATACCCTAGGAGATTAATTACCTTATACATTAAATCGTTAAATTAAATTATCTCCCGTTAAAATATTTATTAAAACCTCCCTTATAAGCCTCAATTTAAATAATTCCTTAAGTTGCATTATTAAACCCTTAAGTTTAATAACTCCATTTAATAATATTTATTAAAGTTTCTTATGCAAGCCCCAAATTAAGTTAATTCTTCAAAGATCGCTATTAAATTATTTACTTTACTAACCTCATCATTTAAGCAAGGGATACATTTATCTATTTAACTTTATTAAATTAATAGGTATCATTTTAGTACTTGAATAATGGTCTTCCCTGAGGTTCTTTAATGAAATTTTTGAGTAGCTAATAACTACTTTAATGATTGATGAATAATTTAACATTTTCCTTGTATTAAATAATCTTCCGATAAATACTTTATTAATTTAAATCCAAAATAATTGATCAATAATTTGACATTATTCTTAGAAATCATAATGTCACTTAAATGTCCTTATAAATTTAACATATTTCATTTATTCTAAAGTCAATTAATAAGTGACTATAGTTTAGCATCTCAATAAAACAAATAAAATAACCTTTATTGTATTAAATCCATTAAGTCATTTTATTATTCTAACATTTAAATATAAAGTGTTATTTTCATTTTACATTAGCAATCTCTTTTTTTTTTACCTTAATCTTTAAAGTTCCACTAAGTTCCAAGATTTTCCTTAATTAACAATTAAGGTCACATTATAGTCGAACAACCAATTATAATATGATAGCATATATACTTATATTTTTTTCTAATAATATCATGTTATTTTATTTTATCAAATGTTTATCAAGATATCTCAGCCATTATAATACTGGCATTATAAAAATGTCCTCAAAATAACCTTATTATTTAAATGAATTAGAATATAATTATATTTTACACTTAAGTTCATTTTAATAAAATTAGTTAAAGTCAAAATGTCACATTCAATAAGATTGTGGGGAAAATAAATCCCCACAAAGACTTCCCACTCAAATTTAAATTTCAACTACACTAATATAATAATATTTTATTTTAGAAACCCTAATAGGGTTTTCACACAAAAGGGAGAGAAATGATTTTCATTTCTGATTTTCTCTCTCCCCCTCTTCCTCTTCCCAAACTCTAACCCAAAATTAGGGTTTGGGGAGGAATTTTACCCTGAATTATTTTTCTTCTTCTCCCTTGTTTATGGTTGCAGGTTTAATGGTGGATGCCCATGAAGAGCTTATGCATGATTGGAGGAGGAAATGATTCGAGCATGTATATATATATATATATATATATGCATCTACTTTTTTTTTTTTAAAAAAAA
>MU224469.1:4474181-4484423 GCA_018584345.1 Thuja plicata
GGGTGAATCAGATCTATAAAAGTTCTACCAATTCTAAACAAACTGATTCAACCATGTATTCATAAACATAAACTGAAATGCTATGAAGATCTAACATCTAATCATGAACACTTAACACAAAAATTTGGTAACCCAGAAACCCTTGAAGGTAAAACTAGGGTGGGGATGACACCCACAAATCTTTACTACTGCAGTAATAAAGTGTGCCTGTTAGGGCTACAAAGTTTGATCAATTATGATGATCTACCCTGTGAGGGGTCTACCCTATTAAGAGATTTTAGACTTATACAATCTACCTTGTTAAAGGATTTAAACTTACAACAAAGTTAGGAGATTTACAAAGGCCTGTTAGGACCACTCTGCTAAGAGATTTACCCTGATTCACTTGTTAGAATGTATCAGTACCCAATCCTTTGGTCTGCACTACAAATGTTGATAACAGATCTCCTCTTTCCAACTCTTAACTGATCTCTCAATCTGATTTATCTCTCTTCTACCCTTCACTACTTTGCTTGGTCACCCTATCTAGTCAATGCTTCAGATATGCAAAATATGCATATACCCTTGATCTCTGCTCTTCACATCTGCATCCAAACATACATTCACACCTACATAGATTAGGGTTTGAATAATCCCATATATAGATCAGTGATGAAGCATCCGGATCAAGATCAAGGATCTAGACTCATCACCTTTTTTCCACTTAGGCATCCCTAATTTTTATTGGCTACATGGCTTACATAGGGATCCATGATCATAAAAATAATGCATAATTAATGCATTAAATATTTGTGCATGATCATTAAATTCTCCATAGAAGTTGGCCAAAATGGTTTACCTTGGTGTTTGTGCCATTCCAAACACATATACAAAAATTGTCTTACTCGGCATAGGAAAACACTAGTGTTCAGTGAATACTGTCTCGCTCAGAATAACCATATGTTGTCACTTGACACTAACTCTTCTATGCGAATCAAAAATCATTCTGCTCGGCATCTATTGAGTACTCGGTGACCTCTAACTAGCTTAGAAGTAACTACTTCTTTGTCTTGGCCTTAGTGGGTTGGCTTGGTCGTAGTGATGACCGACCAACCTGCCTTGATTATGACTAAGTTTGTGACACTAATAGACAACAAAACTTAGAGATCAACAATCTCCTCTTTGACATTAGTGGCAAAAACACTTTTTCATGAATTTTTTAGTCCTTTAAAAAAATAGTACTCAAATAGACTTAGAACTCCCCCTAGGATTCTGACTCAGCCTGACTTCATAAATATGCAACATATGTACATAAGGTAAAAAAATATGTTATACCTTACAACTTATTTCACCTTTATTTCCCCTGTGATTATATCTCATGACATTTCCCCCTTCCCTTTGTCACTCTTGTCACTTTTATCTACTGGGGTAGTTGGTGTCAAACCATACTTATCCAAAAATGGCTTATGAATCTATAGTATCATTGCTTATGCATTATCCCAACTTGTTCTTACAGATTCCAAAACCTAATATTTGATTTCTTTCTCGGCAGCTAGATCAATCAAAATTTCTACAATGTTTAGAGGTGGATCTTTATGTGCTAGTTCCTTTGCTACTTTCACCTCTTTTTGCATAACCTCCAAATGAGGTATCAACATGGTCTAAATAGAGATCAATTTTGCCCTTATTCTGCCATCATTAGCTATGAGCTTGGCTAGTCTCCCTTGGGCATGTGTTAACCTGTTAAAATGAACAGAGCTGGAACATGCTCAGTGACTGTCCTGATGACTTCAAATTTTCTTGTAGCTTCTCTATAAGCTGTTGATTCTCCTTTGTGAATAATTCTATACCAAAAATTTGTTTTAATAAAGAGAGAACATTTTCTATTACTTCTTCTAGGTTGCTTACCAGATTAGAAAGTGCAACTTGCTTTTCAGTAAGATTTGCTGTAACTTTCTCAAGTACCTTGGTCTCAAATTTTCTCTCTAACCATCGCAAGAGTTTCTCATTAACATCTATATCATCAGTGTTCACCTTCTGAATAATATGAACCAATTATTCCAAAATAGGTGCCTTCTCATTTAGGTCTTGAAACTCAAATGCATCAACACAGATATCTTTAATTTTATGCAGTACCTACATCTGTTGATGTTCCCTTTTCAATTACTCTTGCTTCCTTTTCCTGTTCAATAAATCCTACAAGATTAGCATTTGTTCATAAGATAAGTTATCAGTATCCCATTTTGGGATGACTATAATTTCATCAAGTGTTACTTCAGAGCTCTTTTCCTTTTTTCTTCTTATGTGATTTCTTCTTCAATGTCTCTAGTGAACTGCTACTCGGTCTATGTCTGGCTTTCAAAGTACCAGTATCACCACTGATTGGAACTATCTCCTTCTGAGAATTAAGTATCTTCTGTTCAGATGTTTCAGCACTCTTGACTTTAGTTAGTACCAAAGGAGTGACATTAGGTAACTGTACCAATTCCTAAATGGCCTCTTCCTCCTTAGGCTCCTGTTTCTCCTGTTTCTCCTTGGTCTCCTTTGTGTCTCCTTCATGTGATTTGTAGATATCTGATGTAGACTTGTCTTCTTGATCTTCTTTGCATTTATCTCCTTCTACATTGAATTCAATGTTTACCTTGGTAGGTGAATATGGAATTATGAGTGTTTCTTTACCCTATTCCTCAACATTCAAACCTTGTGTTACCTCATCAACTATCAAGTCCTCAATCTGTTCATCTTCAACCTTATCCTTTTCCTCATCCTTACTAATATAATTCACTTCATCTTCAATATTATTTGGCTCATCAATATCTTCTTTATTTTCAAACTCAACTTGTCTTGATGTGACTTCATCTTTATTTTTGTCTACTATCAATCCAAAGATAATATTCCATACCCTTTGGCTCTGCTGCACAATACCTTCAACATCATTTCTCAATATAGAATAAGCTCTCAATTTAGGAATGAATCTATTCCTATATTGGTCCATGAATTTTTCTCTTTGCTTCTTTGTTAAGTCAGGCATAATTTTAGCTAATGCTCCTTCTCGGATCTACCTTTCTGTCATAATGGCATGTTTCCATCTCTCATCAATTTTTTTTTCTAGTTCTTCAGGGACTAGGTTCCTAATCTCCAATAGTGTCATCTTATATGAAACTAACATGTCCACCATTGCTTCTATCTTTGCATTATCAGTTTTACTTAAGTTTTCAAACTAAATAAACTTGAAACCTGACAAACCTACTGAATTCCTAACATTGTGACAAATCTCATCAACTTTTGAATTATTTTTGTGTGTAGAAACTTTGAATTTGTTGATTTCCTTGGTTTTTGTCAGTTCTTCATCTTCTTCATCTTTTCCCATAATGTATTTTTTCCTCGGCTTCCTCTTAGGGTGACTTGGCTCAGATTCGGTTTGATTTTTTTTTCTCTTCCCTGAGCTTACCCCTTCAACATTCTTTTCTAATGTTTTCTTTGGTGGCTCGACTAATATAGTAATTGTAGATGCCCTTGATATCGGTCGAGTTGTGGCAGGAGGAGTAAATTTTTGCTGTGAACTCCTCTTCCTGGTTGGTTTGACAACCATCACTTTCTTACCCTTCTTGTCTACTTCCACATCTTCTTCATTATCTTCAGAGTCACTAGATTGGTCCTCACCTTGACCTTGTGTGATATGTTCTGGTGCATCCTCCTCTTCTTCTTATCCTAACATCTTCTCAAGATTTTTCACAATTTTCTTTCTCTTCCTGTCCATTATTGTAGCCTTCAAATTTTTTTGTTATCTTTGATTTTTCTTCATCATAATTACCAAATATCTTAGTCTTTCTATCAACTTGCTTTGCTAATAGAGCTTTGGTTGCTCCAAATGTCTCATCTATGATTACTTCATAGGGTAATGGCCTTAGCCATGCTACCCTTGGTACTACAACTTGTACTTAAGTGTTATCGATATCAACTAGAAAGAAAAAATCATCATAATGCTTTTCAACTAGTGATACCAAGATTCTTCTCCTAATCTCATCTTTTTCTTGAACTCCTAAAAATAATTACCCATGACAGTGTCAAAATTCTCTCCTATTGTTGTATGAATTCATTTATTTGTACTGTTATCAGTCAGTCCAGACTCCATACTACATCTCCTATAGTAGGAAAAGTATTTTGAACATAGAAGAATATACAAACTACTAAGGATGTGAACTTACCATATTCACTGCAATAATGACAACTGTTCCTTGTATTATAATCCCAATTGAATGTGGTACCTTTCCTTGGTGCATTGCCTTGTTTCTTGGATGTCCATTTGGATTTTTCATTTATCTACAATTCTGAGTTTTATGACCAAACTTATGACAATTGTAGCACTGTCCTTCGAATCTAGGTGAAGTAGGTGTATTTCTAGTCTTTGACCTGCATTCATGTGCCTGATGTCCATGCTTCTTACAATTAAAGTAATATCAATTAAATTTAGGTTTAGGATTGGATTTACCATTCTTGCTTCGGCATATGTTTGTTGTGTGACCTAGTTTCTCACAATGATAACATGTAGATTTACTGTTCTTTGGATTTGCGTTTCTCAGTTGTCCACTCTTTGATGATTCTCCTTCTTTAGTGGAAGTATGGTGCTCGGTATGTCCAAGTCTAGATGTGTCACTATTCATCCTTGGTGATCTCATTAGTTCCTTAAAGTATCTCAAGGATTCATTTGGTTTGTTTATCCTCTCAATGAGTTCTCTTTTAGATCTCAACTCATTTTTCAGTTGATTGTTCTCAGATCTTAGATATGTAATTTCAATTTCTTTTCTGTTTATCTCTTGATTTGCAAATAATAGTTGGTTGACCATGTCCAACTGACTATTTGTGAGCTTCTACACATCACTTTTTCTTTCATCAAGTCTGGTAGCCACCTGTCTCTTGTCTTCTTCTGCCATTGTATTTTCTTCCTCATCTTTCTTCTTCTAATCAATCACCTCACATAGTGTTATTGATTGAATTTCTTGTTATCTTCAGACTTTTGAATTGTTATTTTAGTGTGTTGTTCTTCTCCAATAGATTTGTAATTTCTTCATTGCTTTCTTTTGAAACTGCATTCTCAAATAGACCTTCAATGTCTTCTTCTTTATATTGAGTATCTTTCATCTGAGTTGCTAATTCCTTCCTAGCTTTTTAGGATTTCCTCAATTCTTCTCTTTTTGTCTCAAGATGTTGCAGTGCCAGCTAGATATCAATCTTTCAATTCTCAATGACCTTTCCCACCTTATTAGCCTCTATTTCCAATATCTTAACTCTCAAGTGGTTATACTTCTTCTAAGAGAACAATGCTCTGATACCGATTATTGGAAGTCTAATATGGGAAAGCAGTAACTAAGAGGGGGGGGGGGGGGGGGGAANGAGGGGGGGGGGGGGTGGTGAATCATAATTTCAAACTTCTACCCATTCTAAAAAAATTGATTCAACCATGTATTCATAAACATAAACTTAAATGCTATGAATATCTAACATCTAATTATGAACGCATAACACAAAAATTTGGTAACCCAAAAAACCTTGAAGGTAAAACTAGGGTGGGGATGACACCCACAAATCTTCACTACTGCAGTAATAAAGCGTGCCTATTAGGGATACAAAGTTTGTTCACTTTTGATGATCTACCCTGTGAGGGATCTACCCTGTTAAGATCTTTCAAACTTATACAATATACCTTGTTAAAAGGTTTAAACTTACAAAAAAGTAAGCACTCGGTTAAGAGATTTACAAAGGCCTGTTAGGACCACTCTATTAAGAAATTTACCCTTATTCACTTGTTAGAATGTATCAGTACCTGATCCTTTGATCTGCACTACAAATGATGATAACAAATCTCCTCTTTCCAACTCTTAACTGATCTCTCAATCTGATTTATCTTTGTTCTGCCCTTCACTGCTCTGCTCGGCCACTCTATCTGGTTAATGCTTTAGATATGAAAAATATGCATATACCCTTGATCTCTTGTCTTCACATCTGCATCCAAACATACATTCACATGTACATAGATTAGATTTTAAAGCATCCCATATATAGATCAGTGATGAAGCATCTAGATCATGATCAATGATCTAGTCTCATTACATTTTTGCCGCTTAGGCATCCCTAATCTTGATTGGTTGCATGGATTGCATAGGGATCCATGATTATAAAAATAATGTGCAATTAATGCATTAAATATCTATGCATGATCATTAAATTCTCCATAGAAGTTGTCCAAAATGCTTTACCCTTGTGTTTGTGCCATTCCAAACACATATACAAAAACTGTCTTACTCAACACAGGCAAACACTGGTGCTCAGTCAATACTGTCTCGCTCGACATAACCATATGTTGTCACTCGACACTAACTCTTCTATGCGAATCCACAATCATTATACTTGGCATATATTGAGTACTCGGTGACCTCTGACTTGCTCAAAAGTAACTACTGCTCGGTCTCGACCTTAGTGGGATGGCTTGGTCATAGTGATGACTGACTAACTTGCCTTGATTATGACTAAGTGTGTGACACTAATAGACAACAAAACTTACAGATCAACATAAATATGTATGGAAATTGATGTTTTTGATCTATATGTACATACATGTGTACATATATTTAGAGACACACACACACAGATATATAAATTGATTTTTGATCATGTAGTCTATACATTTGCTTCTAGATATATAGATATTTGAACGAAAAATAAATTTGTGCACATGTATAAATATGTTTATCTATACATTTAAGTCTAATTTCAATTTAATTGAAATCTAATTGAAATCTAATATAAATTTAAAACTATCTAGATCAATTAATGTAAACCTAATTACATTCAATTATACATAGATAATTACAAATTACAAAGTAAATCTTGACCAATCTGATTTTGATTGTACCAAAGTATCAATATATTTTATTAAATATAGATCAATTATTCAAAACCTAATCCATCTAATCAATTTCTAATTTCAATATATAACTTAGAAAAATTACACTTGTAATTTTCAACCAAGGTATCTTGATCTATAAACTTTAATAAAAGAAAGCAAACTATCAATCCAATATAATGTAGAGACCTTGGAAATAATTTGAAACCTAATCAATCTAATTGAACAATCTAATCAATTTATTAATCAATCTAAACAACCTTAATCGATCTAAAATAAATCTAATCTAATAAATTGAAAATAGTATTGAAAGGTCTAATCAGTTAAAATTCAAAACCTAATCAATATAAATTCAATCTAATCAATATACCTAATCAATTTAGTTTAATCAATCTAATCAATTTTTAAAACCAATCTAAAATACCAATCTAATATAACCTGATCAATATTTATTCAATCTAATTGAACAATCTAATCAATTTATTAATCAACCTAATATGACCCCTTAAGCCCTATTATGCACCCTTAAGCCCTGTTATGACCCCTTAAGCCCTAATATGACCTAATATGTATATATATCCAAGTTCAATCATGTATTTCAAATTATTTATAGTCTACTTCAAATATGATGTAAGTACGCACGAGCTAGAACTATCAAAACACATTAAAATCCTAAGTTAGCTCCTGATACATGTAGTTTGGATCCTCTCTATCCTTAATTTTCTTGAAAAAAAATTCATGTTTTTCAATAGTCAACTTCCACTTTTGGTTTCCACGTCCTTTTTTTGGCACAGTCTCAAACTACAACTTTGTTTCTATAACCAAGTGACTATAATGTATAACTCTCTGTCCAAGCATGTATTCAATAAATTGAACTCCATTTTTGTCGATCTTAACTTGTTGATAATAGGTTCCTTTAATAACAACTAAACTAGTTAGATGTTGCTGTCCATAAATAATTTCTTGTGGCAACTTGTATTTTTCTTTGGTGCATCTTAGTAGATAATAATCTACACCTTTTGCATTCTTGGGATCCGCAACCACAAGAAAATATCACCTACAAATGTAGAAATGAATCCTACATTTAAATTAATAACAAAACTTTAAGTTTGGACAACTAAAATTTGAACGTCACTCAAGTAAACCTAATAAATTATATATAAACTATAAGTAAAAAAATGTGTACATGTATGTCAAAATGCACCTGTAAAAACTAAATAAAAAACACATTCATAATCAGATGAATATATAGGATCATGGATGTCTATGTCATTGTCATCATCTTCATAAGGAGGCATTTTGATTAACTCTTTCTGATCCCATTGAGAAACATATCCATTTGCAATATTAAGACATTTACTCATTGTGTTTTTGTTAACACAATCTTCACAGAAGCATAATTTATCTCTTAATTGAATCAGTGGAGGCTTGTGTTTTCCTGTAGTCATCAATTGATGTAAAATTATGATACCAACAATTGATTGACAATTTTAAGGATTGGATAGATTGATATCTGGACAAATTAAAATTTTTACATAAATTAGTCAGATCTCAGTTCAATTATGAAAAATGTGAAATGCATGTACATGCTATATATAGACTCAACTTGAACACATGCGATCTATAATTTAATTTTTAGAATTTGAGTTTAAAAAATGAAATTTTAAATACCTATCACTTCCCAAAAGTAATGTTTGTTATATTTTGTGTCTTGAGTAGTGAAATTATTTCGACACCATTCAAAAAATTTATTTTCATTCTTTATCATGTTACCTAGATATATAGATACTTAGTATAATGAGTTTATTTCTAGCAAATGAAGATTAAAGAAAGAGTACACACTATACTACAAACAAGTTGAATATCAAATGTATTTACCTTGAAGTTCATGTTGTCGGAGTGCACGCTTCACACATTCTCCCACTCCATCATGCTCTCCTTTCCCACGTCCACTTTCAAAGAAGTTCCAAAGAAACTTAACATTGTGTCTAACATGTTGCATGGCTAACCAATTAAAGGCTTTTGCAAACTTAAATTAGCCTGCAATTTAAAGTTATAGACATGCACACACACATGGACATTTAACTTATATATATATATATATATATATATATATATATATATATAATTTATCTAATAGAATTGAAAAACTAAAAAAAATGTACTTACCTGCACACCCATCAAACCAAATCTAGTGTTGTAAAGCATTTATTCCATGATTCACAAGATTTTCAAAAAACATGCCAAAACAATGAGCTACATAGCTCCTATCATGAACCCTATCATCATTGATATAGAAATGAACCTCCTTGATGATAATGCGTTCATTTTGATCTATACTTTCTATCTCATCCAAATGGAATTGTGCATGTCTATAGGTCACATGCAAAAATATTGCAACTTTCTCAGAATGATAATATTGACTTTAGAGCTCTGATTGAGGGGAAAATGTATAGTTCTCTGCAAAATCTACAACTGAAAGAATACAACCAGGTGGGAATTTTTTTTTGGAATCATGAAATTGTTTAGTTTTCCATCGTGCACCATGAAAATGTTGGACATGTGGATAAATCATAGATCAAAATCTATCCATGAACTAAAGGTATGATAATTCACTCTCCTTCAATGCAATCATTTTTATTCTTGCCCATATCTAACATATTTATCTTCCTAGTATATCCCTGAACAGTTCTTTGAGATACCTTGAGTAAATAATAAATTGCTCAAACTTGATTTCTATGTGTCAATCCCTTACTGGAAATCATAGTCATCAACATTCTTCGAGTATCATTTAAATTAGGTCCTCCATCCATCTTGTTAACAACGTTCAATGCATCTTGTAAATTTTTAATTATTATTTCTTTTACTTTACCTCCTGCACTTTTCCTATTATCAACACCCAACAAATCCAAAACTGGAGTCATTTCACTTTTCCTGAATAACTTTGCAAACAATTGTGCGTTTACCACCAAATATTTATCCTCAAAATATTCCTTCCACATGTTTTTGAGATTCAATTTAATAGTGATTTTAGGTACCAGGTGCTTCGGTGCTATTTGATTGATAAGCGATTCCTCATTCATCTCCGTCAAATTTTGCATTGTAGGATAAATATGTATACCTTGACTACTACCAATATCCTCCCCTAGTTGAGTTGCACCTTCTTCAACATCGATAGGTTCTTCTTCAACATTGACTGGTTGCTCTTCGATAAGTTTCGTATGACCTTTCATTTTTTCATCCCTTTTACGATCATATTTCCTCCTTCTATTCCTTTTATTTTCCATTGCTCAAATAGAAGCAAGAATTTTTTTTCTTTAATCCTTCTTGACTAAAACAATTGCCTTCACACTCCTCCG
>MU224469.1:4484596-4517743 GCA_018584345.1 Thuja plicata
GTAGCCAAACCCCCAATAACATAAAAAAATCATAAATTTACACTTCTGCTGTTCCGTTCTTTGCTCAAAATAGAAAATGTCAAAAAAGTAAAAGAACCCTTTTCTAGATCTTGGAACTATGATTCTGGACATATAAATTTTGTATTGTTTCAATTACAAAATGTTGAACAAATTTACTAAAAAGTACATGTAGGTATATTAAGTTTTGAGAAGTCGTTGAATTAGAAAATATAAAAAAATGCTAAATCAATTCAAATTTTTTTAAAAATCATATCCAACACCAGAGAAGAGATTCCTCTTCATAAATATGTAATTTATTTGTTTTTTGGTATATTTTTGATAGGGGAAAAGTGGTGGGAGACAAAAACTATTGATTTCAGGTAAGTTCGACTTTGAATACTTATAATGGGAAAACTATAGATTAAAACACTTTTTTTGTCTACACTAGATATACATGTCATCTAAAACATATTATGAAATTGGAGGAAAAACAATGTTTTACTTATAATAATTTGGCGGGAAGTAAACCCCTTGATTTGCAGTATTTTTCAAGAAATGAAAAAAATAGACCTAAAAAATTCAAAAAACATATTAATTTTTGTTCAATTTTTTTTTTAAATTTTTTATAGGCATAATATTCATCCTATTTCACACATTTCATTAGTTTACATCATCTTCAAATTCTCAATAGAAATGTGAGTTTTATGCCCTTGAAGTTTTACAATTTTGGTGTTGTTAACCTTTACCTTTGTAAAAGGGTGACAACTTATTGTGCTTTGACCCATACATGGATTCATATCCTTATATATATGTAAATATAACATGCAATGTGTATGAATATATATTCAAATAGGTACTTTAGAAAGAATTTATTTTGTGTATGTATATATGCCCATATATGAATATATATTTGACATATATACCTGCATATGTTTGTATGAATCTAATGCATATTTACTAAATGTAATTTTGCCAATAAAGTAATTAAGTTTTATCCTTTTCTACACTCATTTTACTTGTTTTAAAATCAGATTGACATATATACAAGAAAATACAAATGTAAAAAGGGACAAATTCAAAAATGCATATTTCCTCTAAATCCTAATGTACTCAATGAAAGTGTAAAATATTTTCAACTCCAACTTGCAACAATATTTCCTACAGTTAGTAACTTTCAGATTTAAGACTTAAGCAAACATTTACTTGCATTTAAAGTAAGAGTTTTTTTTTTGTTTAAACCATTTGAATCAACAAGAAAGATAACAATGTTTAATAAGATAACTTTCATTATTTACAAAAATTTCTCTTTCTTTGAATACACAATATCAAATACAAATAACTAATATTCAAGGGAAGACAATATTCACTAATCTTCCTAGCACATAGTGCATATACAATCTTTTATTTTTCAAAGAGAAATACAACTTCTACAAAATGGAGAAATACAATGATGACCCACACACTAAGCTTGATTCACCCATATTATTTTCAACCTTTCACCATTAGAATAGGCCTGCAATAACAATAAAAAATGGACATGAAAAGCTCTCCTCCCAGTCATAGCCTATTACAAGGCTACCCTTGAGCCTGGAGAACCAATGCTAACCCAAGATACCCACAAAACACAATGAAACACACATAATGTACACATGTAAAACACCCTCACATGGCTTAATACAATGAGCTTGAAGTAAAACTTCCCAAGGGTGAAGGTGGACCAAATACCCCAATGGGAGAATAAGGATATACAAAAAAAAACAAGCCTTCGACAAGACATTCTTCTCACATTTTCACAGTACAATTTATCACCATTTCTCCCATAGCATGCTTAACTATATGGCCATTAACCCTTATGACCCCTAAAGAAAAATGCTTCTAGCCTACCATGGACCCCATAATCCATGGTGCATCCCTCTCTCCCAAGGAGAGAGACTCTACACCAAGAGGGGTTATCATGTTTTCCCTTCACCTTCAAGACTACTCTGAAATGTCCCAAACCGGTATTTTCCTGATTTTTCCACAAATATATCTCATGCAGATTTAAACAAATAAATGCATGCAATAAACCAATGATTCAACAACAATAACCAAAAATATAGTCCATGAAAACCCTTAGCAAATATTATTGCATTTTACAACAATAATACAATAACAGTGGGATTTCTCACAATCCAATCCGAACTACAATATGCAACAAGATATCAAATAACAAAAGAACCTAGAAATGAAATGGTGAACTCCACTGTGAATCCACCCCCGATATGTCTGGGTTTTTGTCCAATCCACCGAGAAAGCCTGAATTTTTCTGTCACCGGGTTTCCGAATCGAAAGCTGAAGCTTCCTGGATTCTCCAAGAGAAATAAATTCATAAAAATAAGCATATCTCAAATGAGCCCCCATTCCTTCTTTTAAAGAAAAAGTTGTGACTCTTCAATTTCCTTTCTTTGTCTTTTCATATTCTCATTTTTTGTCACTTTAAAGTAATACATCCATTTAATAATAAAGTAAGAAATCTTCTGGCATTAAAATGGATGACCAAATGAACTCAGAATAAGACATGTGATAGCTTGTTGGAAAGCTCTCGATGATACGCTCCAAGTCCAATACCAAAATTCCATGAAGACTTAACTCTGACGACTTACTATAAATAGTAAGTATATGGAAACCCTGCGGAAACTACTCTGATTGGCTTGAAACTGGAATTCCCTAGGCCAAATATCATACTGACCCAAGTCAAGCCCTGGTTAGCCTATCGAGCCAAGATAAAATGGCTAATGAGGCACATAAATAATGTGCCCTAAAAAGGGGACATTACAAATCCTCCCTTCTCAAAGATTTATTTCCCTCAAGCAATCGGTATCTGCATGCTGAGACCATAATACCTGGAACCCATACCAACCTCAAGGAAGCTACTCCACCAATTTGTTGCACAAAACTGACACAAACAATTTGTCTAGACTTGTGAATCCAATCATCAAGACCACACATCAATAATGCATTAATCAAACTAATTTCAGGGTCCCAAATCTCCCCATGTGTCTGATCAGTTGAATCAACTTGCCCTATGTTGCCATCATCTGTGAGAAGATCCTCAATCTAATTGGGAGCCTCACTCCAATTGAAATCATAAGAAAAACTAAGGTCAAATGAAGGTGGGAACCTAACATTATGCCAACCAGCTCCCTAAATTATTGCTAACCAAGAGAAAGTTACTCTTGGGTTCCACAAACAAAAGGGCCACCCCTCTCCCCAGCTAACTAAAATATCCTGTCAATCCATGCCCATAATGAGTGAATTTCCCAAAAGGCCCAATTGCCAAAACACTGTCCCTCCAATATGTAACCAAAACTAGAAACTAAACTGAAGAAGAAAACTACCAGAATTGCAGGACATGGCTTTCTTCATCAAGAAGGGAAGTGTATCAAACCTACCATCCACCCCATACATAATAGACTCTATCCAAACATCATCATCAAGTTCAAAACTTGTGATGATAGAGTTACCATAGGCACTGGATGAATTGGTATGATAATGTGGTTGAGTCCCAGCTGTGTGAAGAGGGGAACGAGTGAAGGGATACTCATCAATATTGTCTTCTCCCCTTAGGTATACCTTGGTCATACTGATTACCAAGTCTCTATCCAAAGATGATTTGTAATTAGAATTATGTCCATCTATCAAGAGTGACATGGAAGCTGCCTCCTGGATGCCATCAATACTAGAAATTTCTCCATCAGTGAGAGATAAAGCAATGAAAAGTGTATCACCCATCATGCAATAAGTCACAACTGCCATCCTGAACCGCTGATGTAGAAACCAAACTGCTCAACAAATGAACTCACCTCGTTAATCCAATCCGGTGACCAAGACTCATCTCTAGTAACTGAACCTGGGTCCCAAATTCTGCAATCAACGTCATCCTCATCATGGGGATAGGAAATACCTTCCTTATCTATCTCAAAGAAAGGATTATCAAATGTCAAATCAACATCCATCTCAAACAAGGAATTGTCAACTGCCTAAAAGTTACCTAACTCAAAGAAAATCTGGATGATCCAAAGATCTTTTGGGAAAGCTATCCAAGTCATAAGTCCATTGTATGCTATCAAGTTCCTGAATCACTTCTGGAAAGAAATTAGACCTTTCTTTGTCGTCCTATTCCCTGTACTGACTAGTGGAAACAATCTGATTCCTTTCTTCCTGAAGAACAAGATGTGCGTGCTCCAATGTTTCCTGAGAAACATTAAGCTCTCTGTTAAGCTTATTAACCTTGTCATCTTTTTTCCTTAATTGCTCAGCATAATTTTCAGCAACCTATAACAGGTAGTCACGATCTGAAAGTAAACATAGATATTCTGACTTCCAAACCTCACAAGTTGTTTTGACCCCCTGTAAATCAACACGAGATTCAATCCTTATACCACTTTTCCCTTTTTCCATCTGAGTCTTCTTGAAAGATCCTCAATTATTCTGTGAGTGGTATCATGGTGTATAATAGCTGCAATAACGTCATCATCCTTGAATTTTAGCTAACTCTTCAAGGCATGCTTCTCATCAATGTTATTTTGGAATGCATTACCTGATTGGTCATCCAAATCAACATTACGCATAAGTGAGGTGCTGCTAAAGAAATCACACGATTCCTCATTACATGAATTTCTAAAGGCATCCAACTGGTGGTTACAATATTTAACCATATATTTCCCATCTTTTCTTTGATCATGTGAAGGATAAGAATCAATGGAAGTTGGTGGCTCTTCCCTAGTAAACCATCCTGTAACCTCTATATTTGCTGCCTCTTCTTTAGCTTCTCCTTCATGCATTGATTCAATATTTGTTTTGCAATATATTGCTCCAATGACAACCTCATAATTCTTTTCTTCAATAAATAGTTTATTTTTTTGTTCACTTATGGGTTGATTAATGATAGATGGAAACTCTTCATATAAATTTCTGCACCTATCTTATGCAAGTAGATCCCGAGCCAAATCCTGACACTACTTCTTTGCCATTAAAGTCTTGTGTTGAAGCTTTGGATGAAAGTCCATGAAACTAGAGAAGGTTAAACCTCTCTGAACATGTAGAGGAAGTGTGTTATGCTAATCAAACATCCCAAGTATTTATGTCCTTTTATCAGGTTGTGAAATTTGGGTTAACTACTGTTGTACCTTAACAAGACCCTTCAAAACTTTTTCCAAACCATGCATCTTTCCTAGCTAGAAACTAGTTATCTCTACTGAAGTAAGAAGGGTAGATGAATATGATTGCTTCACCTGCCTATGATTCTACCCAATTATAGAATGCATTTCCCACTGTAATGACTGTTGGGATAATATTTCATTGTTGCAAGTCACCTACTGAGAATTTCCCTCCTGTTAACTTAAAAACATTCAAAAGAAGATGAAACCCTTGTTGTCTGGATGATGTTAACCTCATATGATAATGATAACAGTTGTTGCTAATGCTTCTTACCAAAACAAACTGTAATGATCTGGTGTAGATGTTGAATTTACACAAGCACTAAACTCATAAGGAAATATATTGAATGTCTTAGTCTCAAGGTCTGACTATACCTAACTCCCAAGACCGTTTGGTGTGAAGGTGTGCAAAATGATTTGTATTTCGGTTTGCTTATTATAAATGCCAACAAGAGTTTATAATAATGACATACATCTAGACTAATCAACTAAGAGATAGTATTTGAAATGAATAAACAACCAACTTCTCATAATTAAAATAGCACACTCATTTGGCACTACTCAATAGTTTTGCACATTACAAGAGATTAGACCATTAAGATCAATCTATCATTACATAGAATTTTGGTTTGAAAACTTACCATTTCAGCACTTTCCAACCTTGGTGATGCCAAACTCCTTAGCCTTCTATTGAGTACACTCACTATGTTTTTGGATGTCAAGGCTCAGACTAGAATGCCTGTATGATAGTTTGGAGTCACCAATGCTCTGATTGTGCATGTATGATAATGTTGTTTCTCCCCAAACGTACTGTCCTCCATGGGAAGGTCCAGATGCACACCCTCCACTATTCCTTGTCACCTCCAGTAATGTGTCTCTGCTTTCCATAGCTCACTGCATGCAGGGCAATCCCTTTGAGTTCCTCCCAACTTACCACACTCATTCCTGTGCCATCTGCTCACCCATGAATGCACTAAAGATGACCAACATGCTTTACACAAACTCCTCCAATACCATATTAACTCTTGTTCACTGCTAAAATACTATCATAGAAGTTTCTGTTGGACATCTATCCAAGTCAAAAGTCTGTTGTATGCTATCAAGTTCCTGAATCACTTTCGAAAAGAACTCAGATCTTTCTTTGTTGTCCTGTTCCCTGTACTGACTAGTGGCAACAATCTGATTCCTTACTTCCTGAAGAACAAGATGTGTGTGATCCAATGTTTTCCAAGAACCATTAAGCTCTCTGTTGAGCTTATTAACCTCGTCATCTTTTTTCCTCAACTGCTCAGCATAATTTTCAGCAACCTGCAATAGGTAGTCACAATCTGAAAGTAAACATAGATATTCTGATTTCCAAACCTCACAAGCTATTTTGACCCCTATAAATCAGAAAGAGATTCAATCCTTATACCACTTTTCCCTTTTTCCATTTGAGTCTTCTTGCAAAGATCCTCAATGATTCTGTGAGTGGTATCATGGTTTACAATAGCTACAATAATGTCATCATCCTTGACTTTCAGTTGACTCTTCAAGGCATGCTTCTCATCATTATTATTTTGGAATTCATTACCTAATTGGTCATCCAAATCAGCATTACGCATAAGTGAGGTGCTGCTAAAGAAATCACACGATTCCTCATTACATGAATTGCTAAAGGCATCCAAATGGTGGTTACAATATTTAACCATATATTTCCCATATTTTCTTTGATCACATGAAGGCTGAGAATCAATGGAAGTTGGTGGCTCTTCCCTAGTAAAACATCCTGTAACCTCTATATTTGTTGCCTCTTCTTTAGCCTCTCCTTCATGCATTGATTCAATATTTGTTTTGCAATATATTTCTCCAATGACAACCTCATAAGTATTTTCTTCAATAACTGGTTTATTTTTTTGTTCACTTATGGGTTGATTAATGATAGCTGGAAACTCTTCATATAAATTTGTGTGCCTATCTTGTGCAAGTAGATCTTGAGCAAAATCCTGACACTACTTCTTTGCCATTAAAGTCTTGTGTTGAAGCTTTGGATGAAAGTCCATGAAACTAGAGAAGGTTAAATCTCGCTGAAGATGTGGAGGAAGTGTGTTATACTCATCAAACATTCTGAGCATTTATGTCCTTTTATTAGGTTGTGAAATTTGGGTTAACTATTGTTGTACCTTAACAAGATCCTTCAAAACTTTTTCCAAAACATGCATCTTTCCTAGCTAGAAACTAGTTGTCTATATTGAAGTAAGAAGGGTAGATGAATATGACTACTTCACCTACCTATGATTCTACCCAATTATAGAATGTATTTCCTGCTGTAATGATCATTGGGACAAGATTTTATTATTGCAAGTCACCTGCTAAGAATTGCCCTCCTGTTAACTTAAAAACCTTCAAAAGAAGATGAAACCCTTACTGTCTAGATGTTGTTAACCTCATATGATAATGATAACAGTTGTTGCTAATATTTCTTACCAAAATGAACTATAATTATCTGGTGTAGATGTTGGATTTACACCAGCACTAAAATCACAAGGAAATTTGGCACTACTCAATAGTTTTGCACATTACAAGAGATTAGACCATTAAGATCAATCTATCATTACACAGAATCCTAGTTTGCAGACTTACCATTTCATCACTTTCCAACCTTGGTGATGCCAAAATCCTTAGTCTGCTATTGAGTACACTCACTCTATTATTGAATGTCAAGGCTCAGACTAGAATTCCTACATGATAGTTTGGAGTCACCAATGTTCTGATTGTGCATGTATGACAATGTTGTTTCTCCCCAAACGTACTGTCCTCCATGGGAAGGTCTAGATGCATGCCCTCCACTATTCCTTGTCACCTCTAGTAATGTTTCTCTACTTTCCATAGCTCACTGCATGCAGGGCAATCCCTGTGAGTTCCTCCCAACTTACCACACCCATTCCTATTCCATCTTCTCACCCATGAATGCACTCAAGATGACCAACAGGCTTCACGAGAACTCCTCCAATACTGTATTAACTCTTGTTCACTACTAAAAGACTATCATAGCATTTTATGTGGTGCCTAGCTTTCTCCACGTGCTTCCTTTCTCTATTATAGACCCTGTGTATAACCAATATGCCAAGAATAAGCTTGGGAAATGAAACGAATCGACAATGACACTGAATCCTTCTCAACAATATCTTTTTGCTTGCCTTCACCATATCTCAATGAACTGCACTATGGACTTCTCCAATCTATGATTTCCCAATGTGGAGGATTAACCATGGAAAAGACTTCCATGCCTAGCAACGTTCTGCGAATCCTTTTCTCTCTACGACAGATATCAACAAGAAGTAGTTAACCGTCTTTGGTGTCCTCACGAAAGTCCACTAAAAATCATAGACACCCACAATATTTAATGTTAAATGCAATCATGGAGTTCTCTGTATGATACAAACCTAATGAAATGTATGGGATGACCCGTTCCTTCACTCACACCAATATCACAATTACTAGAATAGTTACAATGCCCAGAATGTAAATGTACATAGTCAATGATACATTTTCTGTTAGAGTAGTCATAGTATAGCTAATAATTAATTCATTTAATTATTAGTCTATTTACTCTATGCTTAAGTTATACTTAGGCAACTTAGTCTTGAGGGTTTTTCACCTTTAGGGTTTCGGTATCCTTTTATAAGGACTCACCGCTTTTCTTTTCATAAAAAGAGATTGTATTCATTATTGTTGTTAATAGAAGCTTTATTCTTTTCAACATGGATTTCACTCCTCTGGCTTTTTGGCCTCCATAGCTCTCTGTTCTCCTGTCTTCTCTTCTGTCTTTGCTTCTAGTTTGTGACAGTCTTGCATGTAGGTGGTCTTGGGTGGATTTTTTTTCCTCAAATCTAACATGGTATCAAAGCTCTCTTGCTGCTCACTGTTTGTGTTTCGTTGAAGCGTGCCAGAAACAGAAGGTTTCCAAGGGTTTTAGAGGTTTTTTTATGTATTTTTTGTTTTGGGTTTTGTTTCTAGTCACTTTGAGCTCAAACGGACATCTTCATTAAGCTCAGAGCACCCAAAAACCCCAGAATACATATAAAACTTGTCCATTTTGGACATCTGGACTCTGGAGGCAAAATTTTTTTGGTTTCCAGTGTCGTACGGGCACGGAAACTGAGAAAAAAAATAAAAAAAACCCTTTTTCTATGGTAGTGCATTTTGTAAAGGCACCACCGGCGCACCGCCACCGCCCCACCGCGGCCCGGCCCCGCTGACAGTGCCTCCCACTGGCTCCTCCGGCTGCACATATCCCTGCGGCCACCGCGCCGCCCAGCGGCCCCTCCGCCGCCCGACTCCACCGCCTCTCAACCCCGCCGCCCTCCGCGGCCCCCCGCCACCTGGCTCCGCCACCCCACCGGACTGCTTCTCAACGTCGCCACCAGCAGCCTCCCGGACCCCGCTGCCTCCCGGTGCTCTGCCTGAACTCGCCGCTCTGCCCGGCCTGCGCCACCGGCGGCATTTTCTTTAGCCCCACGGGCCCTTTAGCAACAGCGGGCGGTCATATGGGCATCCAAGGGCCCCTGTTTAGCCCCCTACGTGCGCCATGCTCCCAAGGGCGCTATTTTTTTAGCCCCAGGGGCTTATTTCTTGGATTTTGAGGCATTTCTGACCCCCCAGGACTGTTTTCACTCTAAATTGAGCATCCGGGGGTCTTTTTCTGACTTCCATATACCGTCAAAAAGATCTTTTCGAGTACTTTCTGATGATAGTAGTTAGGGTTTTGGGTTCTACCGTTTTGACAACATTTTTTTCTATTGAAGTTTGATGTTTGTTTTTGCCTTTCGGGAGTCATATCTGGCTCACCCGGACTCCATTTTTGGCAAACCAGATATCGTCAGAAAGCTGGTTCAGTGAACTATTTAGTTGCAGAGGTATTTTTTCCAGATTCTACTCTAGGTTATCTCTCCTCTGAGTTTGGAATTTTTGCACTCTGGTGGATTGCTTGGGTTTTACAGGTCCTGGGATCTCTTCTACTGTACTTCTGGCTCACTCTTCTTTCTGACTTCTAAGCTTGTATGCTTCTTCTGATGCATCTTTATTCTGTAAACACACTGAGATAAAGTGCCTACTTCTGCATTTCTGGGATCTTGTACACCTTGTATGGTTTTAGTACTTGCACTCTGTTATAAAGTGCCATGGGGGGTTATGATGATTATGTCATTTATGCGCATCCACCTTTGTCAAGTGAGTGTACCTTCTATGACATTAGCCCATGCTGTGTGTCAATGACACCACCCTTTATCCTGTGTTTGTACTTCTATTGCACTGTTGATGTTCCTGGTTCTTTCTTCTGTAGATGTTTCTGGAATTGCATTTCAGTGTTCCTGTCACCTCTCCCGGTTCAACATTATGGGGGGTTCACCTGTTGGTTCTATTGCTTCCTAGTTCGATTGATCAGCTCTTCAGATATTGTCTTCTCTACCTGGTCATGCACTTCAGTGGGGGTTCCAGCAGTCTCTTCTGACAGAGTTTTCAGCTCCATGCTTCGGAGATACTTCTTGCTCATTCTTGTTCCTCTCTCTGGGAATTTCCCTAGATTGAAGGCTTAGTTTCCTTCTTCTAGTTCATTTCTTGTACTTGGGTACCTGATTAGGCGTTGTTGCCGGGACCCATCTTTCCTTCTTTCTGCAGTTGTCTTTAGCTATTTTTGCTTCTCCCTAAGTTACACTTAAGGGGGGGGGGTTAGAGTAGTCATAGTATAGCTAATAATTAATTCATTTAATTATTAGTCTATTTACTCTATGCTTAAGTTATACTTAGGCAGCTTAGTCTTGAGGGTTTTTCACCTTTAGGGTTTCGGTATCCTTTTATAAGGACTCACCGCTTTTCTTTTCATAAAAATAGATTGTATTCATTATTGTTGTTAATAGAAGCTTTATTATTTTCAACATGGATTTCACTCCTCTGGCTTTTTGGCCTCCATAGCTCTCTGTTCTTTTGTCTTCTCTTCTGTCTTTGCTTCTAGTTTGCGACAGTCTTGCATGCAGGTGGTCTTGGGTGGATTTTTTTTCCTCAAATCTAACATTTTCATCCCCAAAATTAACATGATTTTTAACAACAACAGTCTACGTTCTTTCTATAAATCTCCCATCAAAATCTTCGTAGCTCTTGCACTTATTGCGGGCCCCTTTGTTGGTCGTTTTTCTACCACTGACCACACCACCAATGTGCTCAGAACTACTCTCCAGATGGAAGCATGCTCCCACCATAATACCCCACAACACTACCTATTTCAGTCACCATGGTCTTGATGGATCTTACACTATCCATTGAATCAACATAGAATACACTCAGAGTTGAGTTACACCCGTCTTGGCTCCTATTGCCCTTTCACCTTCGATGTCTTCTGACATAGATACATGGGATGAAGCGATCCCTTTAGTATATCAATCATCCTTCCATGAGGTACCACATCACATATCAAACCAACATGAAATTTGAGCTCCCTCCCTGGTAGCTACTTGGATGAAACTGTTGGCAAGTTGACTTCCTGAGGATGCATGACTCATTTTGTGTTGTCATCATGGAAAAAAAGTCATGTTTAGTTTCTGTCATGAAAGACAAAATGACTAAGTATGGAAAATAGGGCAGACATAAATATTCAGTGATCAGCACATTAGCGCACGTGTGAGAGATCAAGTCAGCGTATGTACATTCAGATATATATTGTATGACACATATACATGCTACATCCAGACGTGCATAGTATGGAACAATTGTACGACAAATTTAGAGGCAGATTAGTAGACCAGCAGTCCAGAAGATAGAGCATGGAAGCTGACTACTATTTTGATCAACGTGAATTATTTTTTTATGTAATGGCTAAGCACCTTTGGTTATATGTTTGTAATGATGTAATTAACATTGTAGTAAACATGCTTGAGCTGACTTGTTCGTAAGCGTTGTGTATTTTGTTTTAGGTCTGACTAGAGTCTTATTTTGGGTCGCGCCTATTCGGATATGAACATATAAGTATGTAATGTAAAGTTATGTTACAAGTGTCAATTATTATGTAAGAGGAAGATACAAAAGAGTACTATGATGAAGTTAGTATATGATATAGCTCTTTAAGAGAGTAAGAGCATTCGTGCATACATGGAACTGATCAGACAACAGTGTCATCACAACAGTTCATTTTTGATATAGTGTATATCAACTTTTAGAAGGTTGTAGCCTTCATCCTATTGGGCAGTGAGCCTAGGTAGTGAGCCATATACCTTTAACAGGGTTTTGTAAAAGACTCCTAATAGGGTTAGACCTTTAACCAGGTCATTATACTCATATTGTAAAGACTACTTCTAACAAGGCAAAGGAACTTTAATAGGTTCATTATACCTAGTACAATATTTGTGGGTACTAATTCCCACCAAGGTTTTCCTCTGATCAAGGTTTCCCCATAATCATATCATGTGTTATGAGTTCTTATGTTAAGCTTCATTCTATGTATGCTTGATTTATGTTTAAGTTGTTGAAAAGTAATTAATAGACAAACACTGATTCACCCCCCCTCTCAATGTTTCTAACATAAACATTTATAATTTTGTTGAATGTGCTGGCTATCTATCTGCTAGCTATTTGAATATAAAACTCTGAGGCCTTTGAATAGGTAGAGTCACTATTCGACATGATATTAAAGAATTCTAGAAGTACCCGACTCCTTACTTGCTATATTTAATATTCAGAATATATAATAATGAGTTCTCTTACTCCTAAAACCCTTCTATAAATATGTCTCTGAAAAAACTCCTCAGGCTGGCAAGAAAACCAGCACTGATACCACTGAAATATCCCAAATCGATATTTTCCTAATTTTTCCACAAATATTTCTCATGCAGATTTAAAAAAATAAATGCATGCAATAAACCAATGATTCAACAACAATAACCAACAATATAGCCCATGAAAACCCTTAGCAAATATTATTGCATTAGACAACAACAATACAATAACAATGGGATTTCTCACAATCCAAATCCGAACTACAATATGCAAAAAAATATCAAATTAAAAAAGAACCTGGAAATGCAATAGTGAACTTCGGTGTGAATCCACTCCCGAGATGAACTAGGTTTCCATACAATCCACTGAGAAAGCCTGAAGGTTTCCGTCCTCAGGTTTCAGAATTGAAAGCTGAAGCTTCCTGGATTCTCCAAGAGAAATAAATTCATAAAACTAAGCATATCTCAAATGAGCCTCCATTCCTTCTTTTAAATAAAAAGTTGCGACTCTTCAATTTCCCTTCTCTGTCTTTTCATATTCTCACTTTTTATCACTTTAAAGTAATACATCCATTTAATAATAAAGTAAGAAATCTTCTGGAATTAAAATGGATGACCAAACAAACTCAAAATAAGATTTGTGATAGCTTACCATAAAGCTCTTGACAATACGCTCCAAGTCCAATACTGAAATGCCACAAATACTAAACTCTAACGACTTACTATAAATAGTATGTATCTAGAAACCCTGTGAAAACTACTCTGATTGTCCTAAAACTGGAATTCCCTAGGTCAAATATCATAATGAACCCAGTCAAGCCCTGGTTAGCTTATCAGGCCAAGATAAAATGGCCAACAAGGCACAAAAATAATGTTCCCTAGAAAGGGGACATTACATACTCTGCCCCCCAAGGGTGAGTTTGGCTTGCACAACCCCATACACACAATAATTACAACAACACACACATAGTGAAAATTTTCACAAATACAATACAAGTATTACAACATCAAGTAAATGCAACTACAACATGATACAATACCAACATATCTACATAAAATGCATATTATCAATGTAAATCCTTTTTATTTCATTCACGAAAGCCATATTCTAGAACTCCATTAATGAGAGAGCTTGAAGGCCACCAACCTTGAGAATAGAAGTTATGGTAAGTGTTTGATGAGAGATTTTCCTTTTTGTTAATCCCAATCCTTTGCCAAATTATTCCTCTTTCCTTAGTAGTCTCTAAAGTTTGAGAGTGGGTGATTGAGAGAAACCCTCTCCAATTTCGCCACTAAATTCCAAATCCTCACATTCTCCCAATTCTTGGAAGAGATGTGAGTTCCTATTGGTTTCTCTTCCCCAAACCCCTTAGACTTACTAAAAATTGTTTCTTAAAAAGGTGAGTAGAAAGTTGGACAATATATTGTCATCCAAATGGAAGGTGGTCTACCCAAGGCCATGCTTCCAAAATTTGATTTTCGTCTATCTTGAAAAATCAACTTTTTGGAAGCTTCCGCAAGTCAAAATATGATGTCCTATAGCTAAAAAAACCATTTACCCATAGTTATATGAAGTGGAGTTGTAAAAAATGGGTTAAAGTCAACCCTGGGTGACCATATGACCCCTCAAAAACATTAGTTAAGTTCACCTACGGGTTCCAATGGATTTGACCTCACTTTGGGCTCACAAACCAAGTGGTCCCTATAGAAACACAACTAGGTAGAAGGTGGGGAAGGTGGACACTCAATCTCTCCAAGTGGACAAGACATGCCACATCATTTAAAAAATACATGTGTCAATTGAAACTACATACCACATCACAATACACTTGACATATCCACTTGTAATTATACACGAATTATGAATGCAAATTTAATCAACGTTCACACCACATACACTATACAGAAGAAAACACATCACAATGAGGTTTTTTCTATTTTTATAGATGCAACCTTGGATTTACGGAAGGTTAGTCATGGTTCTTCATTAAAACTCCATGGTCATGATACTTCACACTCAATTAAAATATCAGTAGCCCAAGGAAAAACCATACATAATATCAATGTAAACAATTGGCAACATTCAAGCATATATCTTTTGCTACATTCACATAATTCACCAATTATCCAAAACAATATGTGGAATAAATTTCCTCATGAAAACACAGGCACACATTAAAGCATATGAAGAATCAAATCATCCTACAATACCCAATTGACATCAATTTTACTTTAGAACACAATTCACATTCCAATATAGTTTAATCAAATTGCATCATCATAATAATAATATAATTCCACTAACCCCAATGCATATAATAATATTCATCATAAAATTGTCATTTTAACCATTTAATTTATCCAATCTAATATTTAATTGCATTATCCTATTACTCAATTAATGACCATCACTACATACTCAATCATGATTCAACTCAATTGATGAATTCATGTTCACATACAAATAACATTTAAGCACTCAACATTTATTATAATCACAACTCATCCTATTATGAATACAATTTCCTTATTCCAAATCAATACACGCAAATCAAACACTCAATTGCATTTCTACAATAATCAGTTAACCAATTAGCCCTAATGCAACAAAATGTGTCATAGAGTCATTAACATGAGTAAGGGAACATATAGAGTGCATCAAAATCTAGTCTGATCCAATAAGATATAAACCCATAATGCATCAACATAAGAATACACATACTAGGTTCATTATAATGATAAATGAATTGCTATGATGACCCGCGTAGGGTCTCTCCAAAACCCAAGCACAGCTATAGTGGTAGTCTCAGAATAAAATCAAGGATAAATCGATCTGAGTGGATCACATAAAATCCTTTAAAAAGAATATCATAGAATCAAAAGACCATCTCAGCCAGTCATATCATAACATAATAGGTCCTCACCTCATATCTCAAGTCCAAGGTGTAACTACCCTAAATTGGGTTTCTCTAACCCAAGACCCCCTTTTGTCTTAATTACAGATCTTCCTCCTAATTATGCTAATCCTATTATTTGATTATTGGCATAATTCTTTAAAATCAATGAAATCCTTTGAATCAAGAATTAACATGACTAAATCTATCATGAATTCTAATTGATTAACTTAACCTATTTGATTAAATCAATCCAATTAAATCCCTTGGCTAAGGTAATTAATTAAAATGAATTAAATAAACACTCCTAAATTATAACTCACCACAAAGGGAAAAGTCAACCTATGAACCAATGAGAGTGGACTCACATGGATCACCTCACATGGATAAGGCAAGTACTAATCCTGATCACTCACCAAGAATCAATCTCAACCACTCATTTCACCTCATTTTATTTAAAAGGAGTGAATTTTGAGCCCAAAAGATTCCACAAGTTTAGAATTAGATTTTAAGTAAATGCTTTCATTTTCATACTTGATTCAATTGCATTAAGCTTAGTTTTATCACTCTAGATGCATTCTAAGGTCATTTTAGTTTAAATATTCCATTTTAGAATTGAATTGTCATTGATCTAATGCATATTCTGAGAGAAATATTCACAGATAGATCAAACTCTTTGTAAATAGGAAGAAATATGTCGATTTACTTTGGTTTCTTATACTTTTAAATTGATTTGATGTTGATAACCATTGATATAATGACGTATTGAAGTGTTGTGTCACATTCTTTGTAGGTACAATATTCACACACATATTTTTGGCGCCCACAGTGGGGACGAGCCCCATATTTTACCTCTTTTTGAGCATTTTATGTTATTTTAACTCTCTATCTGATAGTGGAGATCCACATTTGGTGAACAAGACCACATCCTATAAACAAGATCACACCTGGTCAATCCTGGCTTGCATTTGGGAAATATAGGATCACATCTGGTGAGCATCACATTTAGTTGATTCAGGATCACACTTAGGGTTCTTGATGACATTTAGTCAATCCTGGATCACATTTAGTTAAGGCTCACATTTATTTGAATTTATGGATAGAATTTGGTGTTTAAACTTGCATAATTAGTTGATTTCTAACAACTAATGAATGAATTTGATATGTTTGATGGATTTTAAACAACCTAATAGTGTTTGCAGGATGTTTGATGGAGAATACACAAGTCAAAGATGACTAAAAACTACTAATGTGTGGTCTTACAAGTTGCCTAAAGGAAAGAAACTAAACATCATGCTTTTTTCAATTTTTTTCATAGGAATTTAATTGAATTTGAAAACAAATTTCAATCAATTAGATGATTATGCTCTTTTCCCTTTGGAAAAATCAAAAACTCAAAAATTAGATTGCAATTTGAGATCAAATTTGGGGAAATTAACTTTGCATGATGTGTTTGATAGGAGAAAATGACATGGATAGGAGCATATGCTCTTCTCCCTAGTGGAGAATCATAAATCTATACTCCAAGGTTGCCAATCCCCTTTACTTTCTTTAACCTTTAGATGAGCCCGTCGGTTGAGGAAAAAATCTCTTGAGAATGACCCACATGAAAATGAGGTGTGAACCACACCACTCCAACTCACGTTAATAAAATTTACTGTTTGGGGCCAAAGCATCAGGATTCAGATCTCATTTGAGCTTATACTCAGCTCATGTATAACACAAAATAGGGTGTCACAGTCTCAATCATGTTTACATGACTGCTTGTGCTAAGATGATTTGTGGGGCTATATGCCTGAATCCCGCTTGCATGGACACAAAATATACAACCAAATGGAGACCTATACTAGACACTATAGCATAAAATCCACCCGGTTCACCCCTGAAAGCTGATAATCTTTGTGCAAGGAGGATAGTAACCTCCCCAAGATACTCATTATTTTGTGCCCTCACTAGCATTTGGAGTCAGATAATACAACATCATGAGTGGATTCATTGCATGCTTGGTGATGGCCATATTCTGATAAGACTTTGAGTTTGTACCTGAGTCTATGAGAAAATATTTTCATGCTAAACCAATTCCATAGGGGTAGATATGCTTGGAGTCTAATTTTTTTTTTCTTGGTGTGTCTCAAATGCAAACAAAAGATAAACATCACAAATCTATTACCTCTCAGACGGTTGTAGATAGTTATAAACATTCAAACAAAAGGAAATTTAGTAGACAAACCCTTACATCAGACAAATTTTCCTCATTTTTCAAACCAAGTGGAAATGTCAAAATATGTTAGAAGGTTTCATTCAGGGTTTAGGGTCGCATCTAGTGAATGCAATTGCATATAGTAAATCCAGAACCACATATTATAATTTAGGATCATATTTGGGAAATGAGCTTAGTGAAAGGTCACATCTGGTAAGTCCAACTTAGGGAAGATTCACATCTGGTCAATTTAGGATCGTATCTAGGAGCTTACATCTGGGGTAGAGAAAAAATGTGCGCATGTTAGAATTTGGATTATTGCATTTTTGGATACCATTTTTGTCTCTCAAACAGGTTCAGTTGTCATTCTGAGGAAATCTGGAAGTTTTCACTAGTCAAGTTACAAGTGTATCTCATACGCTTTTTAGGTACACCTAAATAATCATTCCCAAGTTGAGTTTTCATTCCACTTACAATCCTCTTTGGTTCCCATCTCACTATCAGGGCACTATAACCCTCTGACGCTGGAACTTATCACTTGGTCTTATCAAGCTCACACTCACACTCCTTTGGACAAAACACACATGGACGGTTTCAAATCCTTTTTGGCACATTAGGACACTTTGACGACTCATCATATGCTTTCATTGTTAAAAAAAGACACAATAAATATACCATTGATGATTTAGAAAGACCTCCTAGACTGATTCAATTCCTCTATGAAGGCACATCAGGGAAAAAATCTATTTTCAATCAAGACTCACCCTCAACACCCTTTAACGAAATACAAAAAGAACAAACCATGATGGATGGACCACCTTGATGGAGTGCTGCATTCGATGAGTACAATGACGAAGATAATCAAGAAGAACATAATCATGATCATCCCCTATTTAATTCCGATAGTGAAGAAGACATAACCAAGAAATATTACAATAAAATTAAGCAAAGCAAGAAGTTTCAACGAACCTTGGAAAAAATCATCAATGAGGAAAAGGAAAACTACTTCCTTCACCTAGCATTTATGGGGATTAAAATTCCTAAAGATTATGATGTTGAGCATCTAAAAGATGAAGAAGTACAAACACCAATATTGATTCTCTCAAAACAACTATACCAAATGCAAATGAAACTCAAAGAGCTTAAAAGAGATAAATACAAACCAACAAACAAATACTCATTGGAATACATATGTTTGTTCTCATTTGATAAAAACTTGCACATGGTTCCTTTTCCACCTAACATGTAAAAACCTAAGTATGAAAAATACATGGGAGAAATGGATCCTCATGATCATGTGAGGGATTTTTGTGCTTTGAGTATAGAGTTCATGCATGAACCTATGCACTTAATGAGATTGTTCCCAAGGAGCTTAGGAGGACAAGCCACGGAAAATACAACAATTTTTCCAATAATAGTCATACAAAATACAACACAATATCATCACCATGATGGATTTTTGTAACTCCAAACAACATAGTAGTGAGTCCTTCATTAGTTTCTTACATCGATGGAGAAAAATGTTCATGATTTATTCACGACAAATATCTAAATTAGAGAAAATGAAAATCTTAATCAATAACTTGGTGCTTGAAATGAGCTATGCTCTGCAAATGCAAGATTCTCAAACTTTTGAAAGAATGATAAAAAATGCCATGCAAGTTGAAGATGCTATAGTTAGGAGAGGATAAATCACACTCTACAAGGAGAATAAGTCCTCTAATAACAAAATTTACAAAAACAAAGAAAAATCTAAATGGTGAAAAAAAACAAGAGTGTTGTTAACAATGGATTTGTGGAGGCCTCCAATTCAAATATTAAACCAACTATGTTTAATCTTATGAGTATTCTGCAAGTGAAAAAGAGGCTATGACAACAGTAGCAATGCCAAGAGCAAACAATAGAATAAACAAAAATAAGCCTTGGATGAGTAGGCCTAAACAAACATTTAATCCTTTAGGAGAAACTCTTGAAATAGTTCTAAATACTCTTTTGGAAAAAAAAATCATCACGCTATCAGAGTCAAAACCATGGTAACCACAAGTAAAACCAAGATGGTGGAACGATAATTACTATTGCACTTTCCATCAAAACAAAGGACATAAAACCAATGACTGTGTCAAACTCAAACATGTCATTCAAGGTTTGATAAATGGAGACAAGATCAAGGTAGAAGGACATACTTTAAATGAAGATCATATGACATTTACAAAACCATTTCCAAATTATGAAAAAGGAGAAGCCTCCAAGACAAAAGGAAATCAGGTTAACTACACCTATTCTAATAATGATAGCATGATCTACATGTTAGAAGAAAAAGATACATCTATCAATATGACTACTATAAAAGGTGTAAAAGAAAAGATTGCACACTCGAATACAGTTATGCGCAGTCAAGCTAAGGTGACTATCAAAGGGGTCAATCCATCATCACAACAACCAATGACACCAAAACCACTTGTTGTCACAATTCTGAAACCAAAAACATCAAGACAAATAGTTCCCACACCATCCACTAATTAAAAATTGATAGACTAGTCGAAAAGAACCTCAGCTTAGATATCCATATTTGAGTTGTTAAAAATCTCTCTAGTGCATAGAGAATTCCTTGAACAAGCTCTCCAAACAACCAATGTCCCAAAAGGCATCGATATAAAACAATTTGAGGCTATGGTTAGTCACATATCAGCTCCTCATTATCTATCTTTTTCAGAAGAAGATGATAAATCTTTGAATCATCCGCACAATCAACCCTTACACATTGAAGTTTTGATCCATAAACATTGGGTAAAGTGTGTATTAATAGATGGAGGTGCAGGTTTGAACATTTGTACCTTCAGTTTGGTAAAATTTCTATTGTTTTCATAACATGTTATTAATCCTCAGAGAAAGTTAACCATTAACGCATATGATGAAGAAGAAAGATCGTCCAAAGGACTAGTCTTGCTACCTATCAAGATAGGCCCAATAGAATGAGATGTGATATGTTAGGTTCTTGATTTTCCATTAGCTTACAACATACTACTGGGTAGACCATGGATACATGATATGAAAGCAGTTTCATTAGTGTATCATTAATGTATCAAATTCCCACACCCGAAACATCAAAAGATATGGTAATGAGAAGCTTTGGAAAATATCAAAAATTGAAGAAACTAGCATGGGTGAATACAAACTGGATGCAATGCCATCAATTATTAATCTCCCCTTATCTCCAAGATCATATGGAAAACCCTCAACACAATTTCCACCTGGAGCCTCCAAGGTATTCGATATTCATGAAACATGAATGGTCAGAGCTACAACCTCTCAAAAAAAAGATAATGAAGATAGAGTTGTCTTATCATGGCTATATAAAGAGGAGAATGGTGAAAGTGAAGTAAAGAAGGTAGAAATATCTCCAAAAAAATATGGAAAAGGTTATGATATTTTGAAATGAATGGGCTATAAAGGAAAAGGACCTTTAGGAGATAAAGGTAAATGGCTCATTGAACCTATTCATATGGAATTCAGGAACACAAAAGACAAAACAATATTAGGCTTTAATGAATCCAAACACCCTACCATAACAAATGGTCCAACATCTGACAAAGGAAGTGATGAAGAAGAAGAGGAACTAGAAGCCATACCATGGAAATATGAGAGATTGTTACATCTAGAAACTAAAAACCTAGAGTATCAAGGAGAACGATATGCACCAACTCACATCAGAGAACAATCAGAGCATCATGTTCCCTTATTATCACAAACAAATGTCCAAAAACAAAAAGAGGAAGAAGTGTTGGATACTTCTTAGGAGGTTCAAAAAAGAGGGGAATGTCATGAAGAAGCACATCTGGAACAAGAAGAAAGAGGAAGCATTAGAGAAGAAGCTAGTAGATCATACTTACTTGAAGGATTATCCTCTATATGAAAACTAGAGAGTCTACATGCAAATTGGGGGCAATTGGTCTCAATCACTCATGTCCTTGATCTGCCGCACTTTGATACACAAATAACCAATAGGGTTCATCAAATAACTATTGTAAGGAAGAAAATGTTGTGTTGATGAAATGTGGATTCATTTAACAAAAAACAACTTACATTTAAATATGTTACGGGGGTAAATAAGATGCTCTCCTTCTATCCTTAGATATGCAAATGAAAGATCCAAGTTGATTAACCCAAGAGGAAGGATCAAGAAACAAGAATAAGGAAGGAAGATCTTAAGTACCCGGTTTGATTTGTTAATTTGAGTGTATTTCAGATTTAGATAGATTGCTAATCTTAATTGAATTGAATATGAGAAATGCACTTACCTTGAAATATTTCAGATCTGAAGAATGTTGTTTTTTGAAGTCTGTGTTGAGTTTCTGGAAAATTTGAGACCAGATCTGGAATAGAAACACAGAGATGGACAAAACCCATAAATCTTTTTCTATTCTGAGACAGTTCTGATTTGTACCCTCAAGTCAATGTCACCATTTGCTAGAATTTCCGATTGTTCCCTAGGTCACAATTGACCTAAAAAGTCTCATATTGAAATTTTGTTTTTGGATCTCGAATGTTTGCCGAAAAGGGTATTTGAATATCTGTCCCGATCTGCTGTTCTGAACCTGTACCTACAATAAAAATGGTTTGTTTGTTGGGGAGAGGGGTTTTCCTTGGTCAAACCCTAGTTTTGGAATTAACCTCAAATATATAATTGAAATTGCAGAAATAAACAAAGTAAATGAAACAATTCACCTTGCTCATGTACAAGTCCTCCATAAGTATGGATGCACCAAATGGATGTAGAATGTAGAATTTTGGATGTCTTCAATCAATTGATTGAAGATCTTCAACACCAATCTTGAATGGGTTCTTGAATTGGAAGAGGCTTGGAGGAATGTGAATGAAGAAATCTTCAACAAGAGGGCTCCATGGAGCTTGAATCCTGCAATGGCCACCAATGGATCTCCTTGATGAAAATGGATGCTTGAGAAGTGCTTGAGAATGGATGAATGCTTCAATGGCCACTTGGCTTGCTTCAAATATTTCTTCTTTACCTTTGGATCTCACTCTTCAAGTCTTGAAAGTTTTTATGATTCTTGATTATGCTTAGCTTATGATGGTTATCAAGTCTTAGATTGTTCTTGCTTGTGGTTAGAGAAAATGAGAGGAGAAAGCTTCCTTTTATATGAAATTAGGGAACAATATTCTAGAGAGGTTGACATAGGAGAATTAAATTCAAATTGGACCCATGCCCCTAGAAGAGGACCTATGTTAAATATAATTGAGGATTTATTGTCCCAAAGTCTGAAACAGCTGACCCAGAAGCGAGAATTAAATTTTTCCAAAGACCGACATCCGGAAACCCTAAGATTCTAAAATTTGAACCTTAGGCCTGGAAAAGGTTGATTGTGACCTAGGTCGAGGTCGAGGTCGACCTTGACCCTAAGGTCAAAATCCTATTTTCTTAGTCTGGGGTGCCATAAATAGGTTGGAAAAAGTGGAAATGGGGCAAAACGGGGGGATAAAGCTAGATCAAAGTTAGGAACCCATTCAAGGTGCTTTAAATGACCCCAAACCACCCACTCGGAAGGCTAAACCAGTCTACCATGGAAGTGCTTCCATTTTACAACCATACATTTAGTCCCCACTTTAGCAAGAGTATGGACTCAATACAAATTCTTGGTAAAGGAGATTATAAAGAATAGATAATCTTATTGGAATCAAAAGGGAAAAAGGAATCCTCAAGCCCCCAAGGGACTTAAGTCTTTATCAACCCTAAGATCATGATAAGAGAGACATCACCAATTAAGGAGAGAGATAGAAAGGGTATGGTTACCTCGCCCAATGAGAAATTATGTCCCATTGTGAACCACACAAGAAAAAAGTGTAACTGGAAAGATGGAGTTGAACCGCCTAGTGAATGTGGCTACTCAATAGTCAACCCATCAGGGAGATCCATTCTTAAGGACACCTTTTGACCTTAAGGGATCAAAAAATTGTATATTGAAATTGGAGGGATCAAGAAATCCGTGTAAATTTAAACTGGAGGGATCAAGAGATCCTAAAAAGTAAAATGTCCATGCTTTAAGGATTAGCCTTTAATCCATAAAGGGAAAATGTTTTAAGTTTTGAAAATATTTTGAATGTGTGTGTGTGCAAAAAGTGAGTAGAGCATATGCCCCCACATTAAAGTCATTGCTAACACTTTAACAGGAGCAAGGGCTTTGACGAAAATATAAATAACTCTACTGATTACGTTTCCACTGCGAGATACCCCCAAACAAAGACAAATCAAGGGAAATATCACATAAACATACAAAGAACACAGAAGGGATCTACATATTGTAGGGTCAGTATGATAATAAGATAACATGTACATATAGATATTATATTATTGCAAATGAATTGATATCATTCCCCAAAGAAAGTAGAACTACAATCACAATGGAGGAAAGAAAACTCAAGAGTTACGAAGAAGAGTCTTTTTGGACCACAACATGGAGACCAAAAAGAATCAGTGCTACCATGTCGCAGATCAAGTGGACTACACAGAAAATATTTATGAACAATAGCACAAGTACAACATAACATGAAAACAACATATAGAAGAATAGAGATACATACAGTGGAATTATACAACAGGTTTGATTCCTTTATCACCTTGCACCAAAAAGGTAACAAGGGTCATATAAAAGAATCTAACAAACATTTAGAAAACATATTACGGGAGAAGCACAGTACAACATGAAAACACAAAAATGGCTACCATGAAGGATAAGCCAATCAGGCACATCAACTACTCTCCCCATCTCAGTTTATATCATTTAGGGAAGGTGGGCAACTCGCAAGAGGGACTATATCCAACACAGTAGGAATAATAGCTAGTTCCAAACAAGGATCCTCTTGAGAATCGCATTGCTTGATACTAGGTGTAATTGTCAATTGAGTTAAAAGCATATGAGGTAAATCATTATCAAGATCAATGGTCTCATATTAATAACTAAGATTAGTAGGATAATCTAAAGTATCCTCCTCATCAAGATTAATTAAAATGGGATCTAAGATGTGAATAGGATCATCACACTCATTCATCTTAACATCATTGTGAATATTAACTTCTTCCAACACATCACGCATAGGTTGATCAAAATAAGGTAAATAATTTTGAAGAAGAGAAGCATAGGCCCTAGCATTATCTCTACGCTTCTTATGACATTCATTAGCAGATTTATTAGGTTTTGATTTGTTTGACATATGTGGAGAACTAGGAGGAATAACCACTGATTCCTTCATAGGGTCTGTAGGAGTGTTGATAAGATTCACAGTAGGTTGAGAAATGACATTGGGAGCTTGAGTAATAGAGTTATAAGTAATGGATAAATGAGGTATAGAAGGAGTGGGAAAAAGATCATGGTTAAGATCTATCTGAGGCATGCTTAACTTGACAATCTTGGGATGTTTATAGGCTTGATATGAATGAAAAAGGTTGTCAGGGCGAGGAGGACATGAATTAGGTAATGAGGTCCAAAATAAATCAAGAGTAGCACAATCTCTAGGCCTGGAAGGTTGATATAAAGTGTGATTAATTGTTTTTACTTCTCCATTATGAATGAAATTAAGATATTTATGAATAGGAGAAGCAATAGAATGCATAGAAGTTATTCAAGGCAAACCAAATTTGACATGAAATTGATCAAAATTAGGAATGACAATGAAATTAGTATCTACAACCTTAGCACAAAGTTCAACAGGAAAGTTAATAGAGCCAAGTGCGGGATAGAGAAAACCATTACAAGTTTGGATCCATGCATCTGATGGATCATAATAATCACGTTGTAGGTTTTTCATAAAAATATTTTCCTCAGTAATGATATTTATTAAAGATGTGGGGTCAAAAAGACAACCACGCGTAGGTATCTTAGAAATCCTAGCATAAATATAAAGGGGACCATCAGGAGCCTTAATGGTCTCAAAATCATCAAAGGTAATTGAAAGTTCCTGAGGTTGTTTATCCTTAGTTTGTTTCTGAGGTTTAGATGGAACTTGAAGTTGAGGTGAAGGTGAAGGATCCTGAACAATAGGTTGAGATGCAAAAAAAATCTCCACATGATTAACAATGTGATTAAGATCATCCATCTTTGAATCGTAAACGATATCCACATAAGATGGTTGAGCGATGGTATTAGTATCATGTGTAGGTAGACGATTGGTATAGATTTGAAGGTTTTTATTAGGAGGAGAGACATATTGCTTCCCATTACCATCAAAATTATCAATAGATAAGGCATTTGAATCGATTAAGTCTTGAACTTTATGCTTTAGAGAATAACATTTTTCAGTATCATGGCCATTCTGGCGACGGTATTGACAAAAAGCTTTAGAATCAAAGGATTTTGAAGCTATGGTAGGAGGAAGGAGAGGTCAAATAGGAGGAAAGGTAATCATATTAGCACTTAAAAACCTACTCATAATGGAATGTAAAGATTTAGAGAGAGGAGTAAATGTACGATTCATACGGAAGGCAGTGGATGCAGAAGTGGCATTGTGAGATGCAACAACAACTTGATCAACATCTACATTCGTCTGTTTATTAATCTCGATGTAGTTGTTAGGTTTTTGAAATTTATTAGGATTAGGAGAATTGTCACTTTTATCAACTGGAACAGGAGCCATTGGATTGTTGCTCTCAAATTGACTCACTTTTAATTGATAATGATGAAGTGCTGCACAAAGTTGTTGAAAAGAGGTAAATTCAGTAAGAAGAATCCTTTCTCTAATATCCTTTTGTAAATTTGAAATAAACATGTGTTGAATATCAATATCAGGAACATGATAAGAAATCTAAGCATACAAATGCTTAAATCTACCAATGAAATTAGTCAATTTTTCCTTAATGTTTTGTTTACAATGCATTAAATTAGTTAAGGAAACTTGTGGACCAATGTTATTTTGAAATTGTTGAATGAAGGTATTAGAAAGTTTAGGAAAAGAATATATGGAATAAGGAGGTAAAGAAAAATACCATTGCAAAGCCTTATCATGAAAGGTTCTAGCAAATAGTTTAGCTAAAATCCTATGGTCATGAGAATAATCACTACAAAGGATTTGAAATGTTTTAACATGAGTAACATGATCGCCTTTACCATTGTAATTCTCTATACAAGGCATATCGGCTTGTTGAGGAATAGTAACATGGATAATGTCTAAAGATAAGGGACTACCCATGTCACATGTAGGAATGATAAACTTGGATTGAGTTAAGGATGCAAGTTGTTGTAAAGATGACACAGTCTGAGCCAAACTAATAATTGTGGAATAATTAGAATACATAGGTGGCATAGAAAAATTAGGAACACTAGGAAAAGTGTAGGAAGTAGTAGGAATAGAAGATACAACTGGTGGAACATTTGGAACCACAGTTGGAAGGGGATTAGTATAGGTAAAACATACACTATGGTATGAAGGTTGTGAGGTAGGTAAAGATATCGGTGGAACACTCACAGGAATAGATGAAATTGGGAGAGATGTAGTCATCAAAGGAGGATTATAAGTAGGAATTCTAGGTAAAGGAATAGAAGAAGGTCCCTCACTAATGATAAGAGGAGTAAATCCTAAATATTGAGCCTGTTGAGCTAAAGGTTTAACATTTGAATGCACAAGATGAGTGATACCACGCAAGAAATTAACACCTTGATCACTATCACAAAGGACTTTCTTAAGAGCCTCTATATCTTGAATGGAATCTTGATTATGGTTTTCTTGAATAAGCCAATTTCCCATTTTATCAAGTTTGGTTGAAAGTTTTTGCACTTGTTTAGGAGGAACTCTTAAAGAATCTTCCTCATTAGGAGATGAGTGAGAAGAGTATGCTCCATAGAATAATTTGAAACATGAGTATTCAAGTTGTCATCCGGAATCCTACAGAAAGGAGAGAAAGATTTAGTATCAAAGGAACCCATGAGCCTGCGACTTCTTCTAATCGGGATAAAAGCTCATACACCAATGCAGTGTAAATGAACTAACAAAGAGTTTGATTTTAATTTTTTGAAAGGGAAATGCAAGAACATAAGAGAAAGATAATCTAATATGCATGCAATATCTAACATAAAATATGTAAATCTAACACCAAAAAGAAAGAGTTGTCTATCACGGGTTCACCAAAATGTAAGGAAGAAAATGTTGTGTTGATGAAATGTGGATTCATTTAACATAAAATACCTTACATTTAAATATGTTATGGGGATAAATAAGATGTTCTCCTTCTATCCTTAGATATGCAAATGAAAGATCCAAGTTGATTAACCCAAGAGGAAGGATCAATGCATAAATGAATCAATCATTTGGAAACAACAATAAGGAAGGAAGATATTAAGTACCCAGTTTGATTTGTTAATTTGAATGTGTTTTAGATTTAGATAGATTTCTAACCTTAATTAAATTGAATAGGAGAAATGAACTAACCTTGAAATATTGTAGATTTGAAGAATGTTTTTTTCTGAAGTCTGTGTTGAGTTTCTAGAAAATCTGAGACCGGATCTGGAATAGAAACGCAGAGACAGACAAAACCCATAAATCTTTTTCTATTATGAGATAGTTCTGATTTGTACCCTCAAGTCAATGTCTTTATTTTCTAGAATTTTTGATTGTGCCCGAGGTCACAATCGACCTAAAAAGTCTCAGACTGGAATTCTATTTTTGGATCCTGGAAGTTTTTTGAAAAGGGTATCTGAATCTCCATCTCAACCTGCTATTGCAAACCTGTACCTGCAATAAAAATGGTTTGTTTGTTGGGGGGAGGGGTTTGCCTTGGTCAAACCCCAATTTTTGAATTAACCTCAAATATATAATTGAAATTGTAGAAATAAACAAATTAAATGAAACAATTCACCTTTCTCATGTACAAGTCCTTGTGGAGGATTCGAATCCTTGAATCCACAAGTATGGATGCACCAAATGGATGTAGAATGTAGAATGGAGAATGTAGAATGTTGGATGTATTCAATCAATTGCTTGTAGATCTTTAACACCAATCATGAATGGGTTCTTGAATTGGAAGAGGCTTGGAGGAATGTGGATGGAGAAATCTTCAACAAGAGGGCTCCATGGAGCTTGAATCCTTCAATGGCCACCAATGGATCTCCTTGATGAAAATGGATTCTTGAGAAGTGCTTGAGAATGGATGAATACTTCAATGGTTACTTGGCTTGCTTCAAATATTTCTTCTTCACCTTTGGATCTCACTCTTCAAGTCTTGAAATTTTTTATGATTCTTGGTTATGCTTAGCTTATGATGGTTATCAAGTCTTAGATTGTTCTTGCTTGTGGTTAGAGAAAATGAGAGGAGAAAGCTTCCTTTTATATGAAATTAGGGCACAATCTTCTAGAGAGGCTGACATAGGAGAATTAAATTCCAATTGGACCCATGCCCCTAGAAGAGGACCTATGTTAAATATAATTAAGGATTTGTTATCCCGAAGTCCGAAACAGCTGACCCAGAAGCAGGAATTAACTTTTTCCAAAGACCGACATCCAAAAACCCTAAAATTTTGAAATTTGAACCTCAGGCCTGGAGAAGGTCAATTTTTACCTAGGTCAAGATTGAGGTTGACCTTGACCTAGGCCAAGGTCGAGGTTGACCTTGACCCAAAAAGGTCGACCTTGACCCTGAGGTCAAAACCCCAGTTTCTCAGTCTGGGGTGCCAGAAATAGGTTGGAAAAAGTGGAAATGGGAAAAAATAGGGGATAAAGCCAAATCAAAGTCAAGAACCCATTCAAGGCACTTGAAATTACCCTAAACCACCGACTCAAAAGGCTAAACCAACCTACAATGGAAGTGCTTCCATTTTTGGACTATACAACTATTGTTGAGTTTCTAAACCGGTATGATGACAATATTTTAGACTCACGTGATTATGAATGGGATCAAATGTCTAATTCTACCATGGATATTGAGGTATATGTGATCCATAAATTTCCACCTTTACGAGAATGAGGAGAAAGATCTAACACTACCCACACTACAAACATTGTCACAAGATTGGTTGATGTGGTGATCCCTAGTATAATTGATGAAGACACAAGGGTCTTAATTGGACAAGAGGAGTACCAAAGGATATTAGAAAGCTTTGATAGGACAAGGGAAAGATTGGTGGAGGCATGGGAGATTTTCAAGCTACCTTGCGCTAATGATAACTACACTTCTATGAGTGTCTTCCATTGTCATAATGAAGATTTTTTCACTTATGATGATAAGAATGTTATAAAAGACTACTTCTTTGGAGTTTCCATTTTTGTCAATAAACTAGGTTATCTTTAGATAAAATACTCAAACATACTTATTGCATCCTTTACTTTTTTGCAATATCCTCTCATATGTGGGGCTGTTGTATTTGAATGCAAAATTATCTGCTTTAATGTAATTGTGCACACATGGCCAAAACATTTGAATTTAACCTTTAATACATAATGGTATACTTTTTTTAGTCAATGCAAGAAAATAAAATTATTGTTTTCTCTCATGCAATTAGGTATCTTTTATATTCGATAATGGTTTTTTTTAAATATTTGTATGTATCATGCACACACACACACACACACACACACACACACATATATTTGTGTGTATGTAGTAGTATATAAAATTCTATATATGTATGTATGTATGCATATATATGTATTTCTATACATGGATATATGTGTTAGGATTAAGTAATACAGAGAGGGGGGCTGAATCAGTATTACAATAATTTATAAATAGATTTAACCAATTAAAACTTAATCATGAAGTTCCGAAATAAATAGAACATGCACATAAAGTAAACAACTGATAACACCATGATTTGTTCACGAGGAAACCCTGGCCAAGGGAAAACCCCGGTGGGACGATACCCACAAATAATGCACTAAGAGTATACTGTCCCTGTTAGGAGACCTAGCCTTGTTAGGAGTTGAATATTATATTTAGTACATATCCATGTTAAAGGATAGAAACCTTGTTAGGGGTATACAAGGAGAAGAATTCTCTTACAAAGAAAAACTCAATGTACCCATTACACACTAAGGTGCGATTTCTAGTCCAATTTTTGCATGAGATTCTCTATTAGCATGTTTGACATTTAGTGGTCATGTCAAGCCAAAAAGTGGTATAATGCATTTGGATTGAAATAAATTATTTGACACTTGACACAAGGAGTTGCATACACTTCATGCAAGGGAATATCTTTCCTTGGTAGTGGCCTTTAGTTCCCAATTGATTTTTGGCCTATTTTTGGCATTTAGTCACTTACGACATAGATAAGTGGTAGTTTGCATTGGGAATGGAAGAAGAGATGCTAGACATGTCTATGAAGTTTATATGCACTTGATGGAGTGGGAATCTCTCCTTTGGTGTGGTATTTTGTCTCCCAACTTGAAATTTGAATATATATACATGTTTTGGCTTCATCTTGGAGTATTGAAAGTTAAATATATATACATGTTTTGGCTTCATCTTGGAGTATTCTATCTTGGAGTATTGAATAGGCTAATGTTGTTTCCTTCAGATATTGATAAAGTAATGAAGGTGAAACTTTAGGGATAATAAATGAGGAATATTTGAGGCTCAAAGGTAGTGGTCTAGAAGGTCTACAAAGACAATCTCATCCAGAGATTGTATTTTTGTTGTGAATCTATAGGTACGTTGTTGTTTGTGTGTGTTTGTAGGATTTTGGAGTGCATAGTTAGAGATTTAGTTTCAATTTTGTGTGACTACAACTAGTAACATATTTTTTTGCTCTTAACTTGTTGACTCCAAATTTGAGAGTTCTTTGGATGTAATTTGGATAAGATCTTATGATTGTTATTTGATGTTCACAGTAGCAAAATATTTGTTTTCTAAATTTTTATGTTATTGAGCGTGAAGACTTTAGGATCCACTCCCCTCACTTTCCCCTTTCTTTCTATTATGTTTTTATGTGTTTTAGTGAACTTTTCGATATATTTTTCAAATTTATGGTTCAAACTAGAAATAGTTTCAAATCTGATTCTATTTTGTAGCAAGAGTTATTAAGGGATGGGTAGGTAGAAAATGTGAACATTGTGAACATATGTCCACTTGAATAGACAAACACAACTAATGGGTATGGAAAGCACTTACTAAAATGGGAAAATTAACTACTGAAAGTGGGAGCAATTTGCAATTTTTTTTAAGGGACTGGAAATAATGATCAAAAGGACAAATTAAGGATACTATAGTTTTATCTGCATGATTAATATCTATTTTCTCTCCTCAAGGTTTATGTCTAGAACTAGATATTGATTGTGGAGTGTGAATTTTCTCATTAGTGTTGTTTGGTAAGCCTTAGTTTCTAATCTCAAAATATTATTTTTTTATTTTTTGCTAAGATTCCTATGCCTCTTGGAAGATAAGTCTTTGTTAATGTAGGTATTCCCTTTTGTGAACCCAAGTCCAACCGATTTTCATTCCTTGATCTGATGCAGAGATTGGTCACACACATGGAAAATCAAAGTCTGTATGGGGTAAATAAGGTCATAGAGGTCAAGTGGTGCAATATCAACCTAATCTTGAGGGATTGAGGGAAGAAAAATGATTGCATAAACACTTCAAGGCAAATGTTCACAGTCAAGAAGAATTGAGCATGATTCGTCCTTTTTGGCATGGTTTACTTGAACATTAAGGGCTTGAAGGAGGTGTTGAATTTGTCAAAGTAGATGAGAAGACAAAACAGGACAAGAGGGGTTTTTATGATTATTTAGAAGTGGCGAGTGACATGGAAAATGTGCCAAAGAAGAAGAAGAAGAAGTGGAAATAGGTATAATTTTCAACAAGAGAGATGTTAAAGCCATGAAAGCTTCCCAACTTAAATTGGAAGCTCATGTTTGATGTTTCTACTACAAATGTTGTTCACTGTAGCACCAGTCCTAAGAAACTGGTAAAAGAACTTGTTCCAGTCCCCTATAAATGTTTCAGGGGTCTTTTGAATAACACCCAAGCTATCAAAGAAAAAACCCCAATGGACAGTGTGTTTTATGTCATCCTTTTTGTCACTACATATTGTGATGCTATCACAAACCATAATTGATATATATATATATATATATATATATATATACTTATTCCAATCCCCTATAAATGTTTC
>MU224469.1:4532055-4561590 GCA_018584345.1 Thuja plicata
CCATCAAACTTAGGGCTCTCTTTTCTAAAGTAAGACATTTGATCTACCTTAAGCTATTAGGCTTCTTCTCCAAGGCACTTGGCTCTGATACCAATTGTTAGAATAGTCCCAAAGGATAACTGAGAGGGGGGGTGAATCAGTTATTAGTAACTTTAATTTTTTTTCCTTCTTTAACTTCAGAATACAATAAAGTAAATGCTTAATCAGATAACACAGTACACAACACAAAATTTGATTACAAGGAAACCAAATGGTAAAATCCCTGGTGGGAATTAGCACCCACAATGAACTATACTTGTTTATAGTAATCCCTGTTAGAAGATATTTCAAACCTGTTAGGGGTGGTGGACTCACTGTCCAAAAGCTCACTACTTCAATGGTGAAGGCTACAACCTTTTGTATAATAGATATGCACTATATCTGATGATGAAATATAGAGTAGACCTACTATCTAGATCAATTCCAGTGTATTGTAATCTTTCACTTCTTCTCCACATAGACTCTTGATGAATGAACCACATCTGATATTCTGCTCTGTACATCTTCTGTCTCTTTTCGTATCATTCACACTTAGTGTATCATAAATGAATTGCTATAAGTATCTTCCTAAAAGTATGAGATTATGGGACCTGTAAGACAACTCTTCATAACATCCTTGTTGGCTCTACTAAGCATGCAAACAATATTAAGTCCGCGCAACACAAACTGAATAGATGCGACGCTTCACTAAGTCGGCCTCACCAAATTATCTCTATCTTTGCAATCTTCTTGAAACACGTTAGGCACCTTTAGATAAATATCATCAAATAATAACTAATCATGAATATACAAACACATATCCTAAAGATAGGTGAAACTCAAGAAACACATTACATATGTCGGCTCGGAATAGATACTCTTCCATAACTGTAACTGCCAATAACAAAATTACACAACTTGATTGAAACATCATATCTAGATTTGCGTGTATGAAAATAAAATACTAAGCATGTATAAAACATGTATCTAACCATGCAAGGCTTGATATCATCATTCTGATAAGTAAATACAAAATACTACTGTGTATTATATGTTGTCATCAATGACAAACATACAATCAATCAACTGCACTGAATCAAATCTCTAACAGGAGCATTTTATGATAGGATTGGGTGGTTGGATGGTAGAATCAGTGGAGGAAATTGGATCCTCGGGGGGCTTATCAGTAATCTGGAATGCCAGAAAGATATCCTTTTCAGGAGTATCAAGATACTCCAACTGGTTGGGGGGTAATATGGGTTGCCTCTACTCTAAACTAAACATTGTTTTAATCAATGTCTATAGGCCAATTCAAGCCAAGAAAAAAAGAGGTATGGGAGGAGATCAACAACCTCTTTTTAGTAGGAATGGATAAAAAAATTATTATTGGAGGGAACTTCAATGCCATACTACATCAGTCCAAAAAATGGGGGCAATAAAATAGAAAGTCAACACCAAGTAAAATTCAAAAATGGGGTGTCAAAGGAAAATTTATTGGAAATACAAATAGAAAATGTAATGTTTACTTGGAAAAATAGAAGAGAAGGTTTTAATAATATAGTAGAAAAGTTAGACATATTATTCTTCAAGGGTGAGTTGTCTGATTTTTAGTATGACTTGAAGGATGCAATTTATCCATCCTCTGGGTTAGATCACTATCATATTCAGTTGGATATCCTAGGTGAAGACAAACCACTATCATGCCCAGTCAAATTTGAAAACATGTGGATGAAGGATAAATATTTTCTTCCACTAATAGAGCATTGGAGGAAAGGCTAGAGGGTTAAGGGTTCTAAGTTATTTTGTTTTGTATCAAAGTTGAAATGTATCAAGAACAATCTGTTGGACTGGGAATAAGAACCATTTCAAGAATATATTCCTCTCAAAATATGAAAGTGGACATAAGAAAGTAGAATTGAATGAAGTGATCATCCAACAAGGTATGGATCTCAATATTCTCAATAAGGAGAAGGAGATACTGAGAGATTATGAGCATATTATGGTCAAAGAATAGACATTTTGGAGGCAAAAATATAGGGAAACATGGCTAGAAGAAGGAGATAAAAATACAAAGTATTTCCATAACAACACAAAATAGAGAAGAAGCGTGAACATAATACATAGAATCACTTTGGAAGATGGTAGTGTTATAAAGGAGAAAAAGGAAATTCAAAGCCAAATAGTGGAATATTTGAAAAAGGTGTTAAACAAATTTGAGGGTTCCAAATTCCACACTCAGAATGAGATGCTACAATAAATCCCTAAGTTGATTTCTCAGAAGGACAATCAGATGTTGTTAGATAAATTCTCAAAGGATGAGATCCATAAATATTTGAACCAAATGGCACTCGATAAATCTCTTGGCCCAGACGGTTTCCCACCTAGTTTTTTTAACATTGTTGGTTGATTGTGAGGTTGGAATTGGCAGATGCATTGGAGGTAGCTAGATCCTCTGGCAAATTCCTAAGGGAGATCAACAATACTTTCTTAGTTCTTATTATGAAGAAATAAAATACAACATGCTTGGATTCAAGTTCAGACCAATTTCGCTTTGCAACACTATATACAAGCTCCTTTCCAAAATATTGGCCAATAGATTAAAGAAGGTGTTAGGGAAAATTATCAGAGAAAAAAAAAAGGGTTTCGTCTGAGGAAGATGTAATTTTGATGGAGTCATTATAGCTCAAGAAGAAAAACATTCAATTCAAAGAAATAAGCAGCCCAGTATGCTAATAAAGATAGACATCAAGAAAGCATATGATAAAGTGGACTAGAGATTTCTTTCAAAATGATTGGAAAGATTTAGATTTTCCAAAGCGTGGATAAATTTGATTTTTTACTGCATTTATTCTCCTAGATTCTCTATTCTTATAAATGAATTTCCATTTGGCTTGTTTGAAAATTCTAGGGGAATAAGACAAGGAGACCCATTATCCCGTTTCCTTTTCATAATAATGGATGAAGCTCTTTGGAGGAGGATTGAGAGACTTCAAAATTAGGGTATCCTTAAGGGGGTGGAAATCACTTCTTCGGTCAGACTAGTTACTCACCAACAGTTTGCAAATGAAACCCTTCTATTTGGAAAGGGAACTAAAGAGTAAGCCTTGCAATTGAAAATGGTTCTACAATGCTATGCTGATGCTTCAGGAGAAGAAGTAAACAAATAGAAATCTTAGATTTTCTTATTTTTCATTAAGAAAAAGACTCAAATAAAAATTTTGAATTCTTTGGGATTCAAGGAAGGAAGCCTCCCTTGCACCTACTTGGGAGTTATGGTTGAAAAATCTTTAAGATCCACTTAAGTATGGAAACCTATTCAGGATAAATTAAACATGAAAATGGATTCCTGGAAATCAAAATGACTCTCTTGGGCAGGGAGGATAATAATGCTCAAGGCAACTCTTTTAGCCATTCCTATCTATCAAATGTCTTCCATTGCACTATCTTCGGGAGGACATTTCAAGATGGTTAGCAAATTGAGAAAATTATTTTGGCAGGGGACAAACATAAAAAAAAAAATTCCCTAATATCCTGGGATAAAATTTGCAATCCAGTGGAACTAGGTGGAATGGGAATCAAGAACCAAATGCATCAAAATTGGGCCTTAGGGGAAAAATTATTTTGGAAAATTCACATTCAAAGTCAAAGGAAATGAGTCAGTATTATGAAAGGGAAATATTTCTCTAATTTAAATGATGAGGATGCATTAAGAATTTCAAACTTTCCCAGGGGTTCTAGAATTTGGAATTTTTTGGCAAAGTCTAGTAGCATTATTTTGGATAATATAACATGGAATATCAAGGATGGAAGAAAGACATTATTTTGGGATGATTCTTGGGGTGGATACCCAATCATCGGTAAGTTAATGGATGTTAATAAAATCAGAGATACATGCACTCAGAAGTGGGAGGTTTATGTTAAGGATTATATATCAGCCCCCATTCCAAATCTGACATGCATCTGGCAATGTAAGAGTTTTGAAAATATAAGATTATCTCAACAGGAGATTGTAGACATTAAACTCATTCTAAATGACAGATATTTTGTTCTACAATAAGTCAATAGTGAATCAATTTGGAACGGTTGTATATCAGGAAAATATAGTGTGAAAGAATGATATAAGATAGCTTCCAAAGAGAAAAGTTTGGCCAAACTGGACTTACCAACTCATCTTTGTTGGAACAAATCTTGCTTCCCAAAAGAGGGAGTTTTTTCTTAGGCACCTCTACAAGGAAGGATTCTGACAGCACATTGGTTCAAAAAACTATGTTATCAAGGTCCATGAATCTTCTCTTTATGCTACAATAATGAGGAGGATGTAAACCATCTTCTTTTGAATTGTCCATTTTCATTGGAGTGATGATAATGGTTATGTGCTAAACTTGGATGGAGGTCTGCACTTCCCCATAAAATTCTATCATTATTCAGATCCTGGCCCCTATTATTTAAGGAAAGTTTATGTGATAATTTTTGGGTTGTTTATCCCTTTATAATCATATGGGAACTTTGGGAGGAATGTAATAAGAGAGTTTTCTGAGGTAAGTCACTAAATATAGATTCTATCTTAAACAAAATTGAAGCAACAATTGTGGAAAATATGAACTCTAGAATCAAATCCCATTTCTCATCTCCAATTTTTTATACTGTTTGGGATGATTGCATGTTTAGGAAGTGGTTTGGTCTTAAGGCCCCCCAAACCGGAGGTCAAGGAGGAAAACAAAGTCAAATTTGCAGACAAAATTGTGTTTGGTCTCCAACTAGTAGTGGATGGTATAAAATAAACCTTGATGGGGCCTCCAAAGGTAACCCAAACCCATCACGGGATGGTTGCATAATACACTCAGACAAAGACTTAATCTTGGCCAAATTGGCCAAACCATTAGAGGCAGATACCAACAACATGGAAAAATTCAAAGTTTTGATTTCAGGGTTGTCCTTATGCAAGGAGCTTAATTTATCAAAGTTAGTGATTGAAGGAGACTCTCTCATCACTATTAATGTAGTTAGATCAAAATCAACCCCTAATTGGAGACTTCAATAAGTACTGGATGCTATCTTAAGCCTCTTAGTTAATTTTGAGCAAGTGACCATTAACCACATATATATGTAAGGTAATTTAGCAACAGATGAAATGGAAATGCTGGGAGCAGAAGACAAGTTCTTTAAACAAACATTTTGAGAAAATTCCTCAATTTGTCTTCCCCTTCTTCGAAAGCTATGTAGATGTTATGAGGAGATAACTAGGTAGAGGTGGGTTATGAGATCCACAAGGACTTCGACAACAAAGGATCTTCTTTTCCTTTAGACTTAGGCAGTTAGGTCTATTTCAAAATTCTCAAACTCACAAGAGGCAGGAACTTCAGTGACCTTGGAATCACAACAACAATTTTGAACCCTGATCAAAATACATGACATCCAGGAAGGATGGAGATAAAGATAAGAGGCATTCTTTAATCCTGTTGGCAGGTATGTTAATAATTTGTGCTATATTTGGAGGAAGCTATGAAAGCTTCATTTAAAATGAAAACTTAAAAATTTAAGTTTGGGAGTGGAATAAATATGACCATGGGAAAGGGAAGGAAATCATAGGGCAATAACAAGCAGAGGCAGGACACCCAAGATTTTGGTTGAAGATGTGCCAGAGTGATTTTTTAGAATGAGGCTTATGCTAGAGTCCCGCATAGTGTTTTTTGGATTTGGTATTGGCAAGATTCAGTTTGATGTAATTATTATTAAGTTATAGTTTGTATGGGCTATGACTGAAAGTTTTCTTGCTGGTTCTTTCCTCCTGGCATGTTTTTGTTTTTAAATTATTAAATTTAATAAATTAAAATGAGTAAATCAATGAGTGTTTACATTAGTACCATGTACCAAATTACAAAATTACATATGCCTTTTTCATATTTAAGGGAGTCAAAATATCATGTAACCAAAAAATCAAACCACTATTACTGTATCACTATCTATGGAACCATGTTGTCCATGACATCTGATGGTCTGCCCATTTAAGCTTCAGATTGTCCTGAAAGATGTCATTGTATGGATTTGTCATATAGGTGCAGTATGAGGAAAATGTCAACCTAAAATCACTCACAAACAAGAAATCATTAGTGGGTTAGCATCTAAAATCCAAGTGAGATAAAAGCAAGAAAGACAAAACAAAGTATCCTCATATCATCGGATAGAGCTAAAACAAGTTGCACCCATGAGGCTTGTTTGATTTTCTCTTTTTGGATTGGATGTGGGTGTGCTCTCTCAAACACACATATGAAGTGGATCCCCAATGCAAAATGCAACTAAGGAATGCAAGATTTTGGGAGCAAAAGAAGAGATTCAAGAGCTAGTATGAGGAACTAGTCTCAGATTCTTCAAATGATCATGCTACTGTGATAATGAAATACAATACAAGAAAGAATTTTATGATTAATTTACCAAATTAGTCCTAGCATGTGATTTCTAAGTGATTTAAGCGTGAAAACATGAAACTAGTTATGAAAATCTAAAGCAATTCTAGCATAATAACAATGCACAATGAAAGATGAAAATTGAAGAGGAGAAGGCCTCTATTTATAGATTTTTGGGAGAGAAGAGGAGAGCTTGGATGAGGTGGAATATATGTGGAATCCACATAAGGGACACATAGGCTTGAAGGGATGGCTAATTTTGAGTCAAATATAGCAATAAATGTTGAGTGGCTCAAGAATTCCAAGTGGGGGACAAAGGAGTAAATAGCCTTAAAGAGGAATGGGTGCCCATTTTGGAGAGAATTCTCACATGTGGGTGAGCATTCCATTAGCCTTAAAAAGGTTAGGAATCACTCTTTAAGTATGATTAAAGGACAGTTAGGTAGGGAAATATGCTTAGGAAGTGAGGTGATGGGAGTAGAGGAGGAATAGGATAGGCTTAGGGTAGGCTTCTAGATTGGATTAATAGGTTCCTAGATAGGGTTTAGATTATAATTCAAATTAGATTTGAATAAATCATAGTTTAGAAGAATGGTGGAATTTTCATAAATATAAATTTATTAAAAAGGGGATTTTGTGAGGCAAATGTATTTAAATAAAATACATTAGAATAGTATTTGATCATTGATAAATACCAGCTATGAAACTATTTAATTGATTGAATTAAATAGTATGAGGGAATTTAATATTAATAATAATAATAATATTTTTGGACGTCTATAATAGGCCTCCCAAGGTAGTGGAGGGATCATAGAGACAGGTTCCTGGTATTGTGATCCAATCCTAGAATCTTGCACCGTGGGTGTCCCAAATGACAACTTCTCATGAGATGCAATGCTAGATCTGTCGAGTCTCTATGAACTTCATCTTTCTTATTATTCAAAGAGGCTACTCCTGAGGTGTTCCCTTGCACAGTCATAATCCCTTTGCTTTTATGGTTCTCTGTTAACCTTTTATTTTCTTTTTCTGCTATAGCATCTGACCTATGGTGATATCATATTCAAAATCTCCCCCAGCTTTGGTAGACATCTTACAGGGTACCTTCTCTTTGTCAAGAAAACTCCTCATTTCTCTAATAAATTTTAGAGATTTGTTCTCTTTTACCTACATTATCATGGTGACCTGTGAGGCAACGTTATATGCAATGAGTCTTTGTAGAGACTCAGTAAGTATTCTACTCCAACTACTGAAAAATATCATTATTCCTAAATTTCCAAATATGCCAAAGAATATGGAAGGAAAGAATAGACTAGAAAGTGTTGCATCTTTTATCCATGCCCATCAGTTTCCCCAAAAAAATATCCAGAATATTAAAGTTGCAGTTGAATTCCAACCCAAAAAAGCTCCACACGGCTTTGGAAAAATGACATTCAAAGAAGATATGGGGGGTAGACTCAGGTTCAAAATAGAAAGAACAAAAAATTGGCTCCCCACTTGGTTTCTTAACCAAAAACATATGCAGAAGAAAACACCTCATAAAATAAAGTACTTTAGGCCTAACAAGGGTGTGCCATAGTCTCACAAGATATTGTTGATGAGACTTTGTAACCGATTCTGCCAACAGGGTATAAGTTATCATTGGGTACCGGAGTACCAACCAACTTTTCCTATAGAGGTTTATTGAAGAATGAATTCTCCTAGCCTCCAAGTACCTGGTAGTCGAGTCTCGACGGTGCGGGGGGAGATAAGTTGGGTAGTACTCCGGTACTTGGTGACAACTTATACCCTGTTGGCAGAACCGGTTACAAAGTCTCGTCAATAGAAACTAGCACTAGAAGGAGGGCATGAGCTCATCTCCCCTGGAAGATTTTGATTTCACACCGCTTGAGGGCTCCCCAAGTAGTAGTTTTAGGAACCAGGATTTCTATGGTATAGGGTTGTTTTCATCCCTATGCTTTGAAATAATCCTTCGATCGACCCCTAATCTCAAAGAGTTTGAAGAACCCAGACCTCCTGTCCAAAGAAAAAGGACCCACCAAAATAGAAAGTCATTGAATTTTCCCTGGGGATCTACCAATCACCACAGTACTTAGATGCCTCAGATAACCTCAGGGACTCACGTCCACCAAAGCCAAAACCAAACAGTCCCGATGGCTACCTACTTCAACAATACCGAGTCTTTGATGGGACAGTTCCTCGATGCTACTAACGATCTTCCTCCGCACCTATAGAAGATATGCCCCAAGTAAAAGCATCTAGGTCCCCAAACTGCAGAAGAACACCTTCAATCCTACAAAGATGCCATGAATAGACACCAGATACAACATCAAGACTTTGTAACTCAGATATTTCCATTGTCCCTAGGAGAGAATGAGATGAACTGGTATCTAAACTTGTCTGGCAATTCTATCAATAGTTGGTAGGATATGGAAGATGCCTTTCTAGCGGACTTCTACATTCATGTGGACCCAACTTGGTCCCACAACCAGTTCATTTCCATTAGAAAGGAATGAAATTATCCTCTCGCTACCTTCAATCATCGGTTCCAATGGGCTTTGAAGCAATGCCCGGGCCTTTTTATCTCATCCACCAATGTGACTATCCAGATGTACCTCAACACTATGGACCCCTTCGTTGCTACTCTCCTTTGGAGAACTACTACCGCTAATGATTGGGATACCCTACTGAAAGTTTACAACTTAGCCCTGGAGTTGTTCCATGGCTTGAGCAAGGCCCTCGACGAGATTGGACAAAGCGTACCCTTCAACATGTTGCCTAGAGGAACTCCTTATGCCCAAGGATACAATCCTAATCTGATGATGGGTGCCCCAACAATGGCCATGGGCCCACCATCGATAGACCAACAGGCCCAATATATTTACCCATCTCAAACCCAAAAAACCTTGGGTCTAGAATATATTGCCTAGAATCAGCCACAACATATGCAACTACCTTTGACACAATCCTGCAGAGTACCTTTCTTCCATTTATCTACAGCTGGAGGATTTCCATCCTTGACTCTAGGAGCTTCTGGCACTGCTTTCCCAGGTAACCCACCACCTCAACCGTTATACTGTGACACCACCACCCAATTGTCCGCCGAGGTTGAATCCCGCCAGCGATTGGTGTCCTCCTTGGCAATGAACATGGGATAGCTAAAGGTGGGGCTTTTTGTGCCCCATAACCCCAATTCCCAAAGAGGGAGTGTTTTCTCAGGTCAATAGGATGCCAGTTTTGGGGGTCGAGGCTACAACAAGGGGCCTCAACCCAACCAACAACAATGGAGAAATAAAATGAATACCGGAGGTCCTCCTCCAAATCAAACTACCACTCAGGATGGTGATGGACCTAGTTATTCTACGTAGCTCACAGAATTCCACCCCCTAACCATGTGGTGTAGATTGCACAATACTGGCTCACATTCTGAGGTGAACTCTACCACACTAGAGAAGATCATCTAGATCTCCCAGTCAGATAGACAACAACTTGTTGATCCAAATCCCCTGGAATCCTCCCCAGCAGAGCCCCCTCACACTTCTTTTATGTGTGAGACCATCTTATTCAGGACAGACGAAGAGGATGAAGAACCTGAATTACAGGGGTTCTTTGATGAATCCATTTTGGCCTTTGAGGCTAATGCCTTCACCAACCCATAGACCCCATATAACACTCAGAGTCAATCTAGAAAAGGGCCATCCTACATGTCAATTCCTCCCCAGAACCCCCCCAAGACTCTAATACAAATGATCATTCCCTCCCACCGAAAGGACTTGGCCCTAACCACACAAGGGATCCAACCAGGGGGAGCCAACTTTACCCAAAGGGGCGGTTTGATATCACCAAGGCATTGGAAAACACCACTACCTCCATGACCTTGATGGAGGTTTTACTTAATTGTCCTGAACAAAAGAAATCCCTCCTACAGCTCTTAGGGAACCCAAAAGTTGTTAGTCTCCTGCCAAAGGCTGTCACTTTTGATGATGCCAACTTGACAGTCTTCCGGGGAAGTACATAAGATCCTCCCTTCCTGCTAGGCCTAAACATCCAAAGGAAAAACCTGCACAATTGCCTTGTGGACTCTGGTTTGGGTAACATTATGCCCTTGTCCATCTGCCAGAAGCTCGAACTCACTCCCACACCCACCAAAGGCGCAGAAGTCCAATTGGACAAAACTACTGTGAAGATGGTTGGTGAGATGAAAAACATCCAGATTCAGCTCATTCAAGATCCTTGGGTATCCAGCATCATCGACATCTAAGTGGTTGACATCCCTAAGACCTATGGGATGTTATTGAGTTGAAATTGGTCAAAGGCCCTCAACGGGTATTTCTTGATAGACTTTTCCCACTTCTGGCTCCCTTGGAAAGGGAAATCAAATCAGATCTGGGTAGAAAGCAAGCCTAGAATTAAACAAGCCCTTACCAAGGACGGGAAGGTAAAAAAAATATTTTTCTCTGAATCCTCACTCGGGGTATATCAACCGCGGGAAATCCTGACCTTTGACTTCATCCCTGATGGTACCTTCCCTAGGGAGGATCCCATAATCACTCAAAGGATTCAAGATCTGGACGTAAAGCTAAAATGTGAGGTAGACTTACAAGGTAGCAAGGTGGCTCTAGCCACCCTCTTGTCTGACACTTGGTGTCGGGTACATTATCAAAAACACTCTGAACTAGAGTATGAGCCCTGTACTACCACTGCTACCCATCACATCACCAATCTCCAAGAGAAGGAGTGCAAACTTGGGTTCTATGGATCAAGAAATCCACCCATTGGCGCACTTGAGGTGCCGCTCATCCAGGAACCCAAACCAGAAGACTCTTTGGAGGAAATTCCCACCTACACACCATCCAAGCTAGAGGAATCACCTAATAAAACTCCCAAATTTAAACCCAATCCAAATGCCACTTCACTTCCTCAGCTCCATAAAACTAACAATGATTTTTGGATCTTGAAGTTTGATGGGTCCCGGTCCAAACAAGGCTGCGGGGCTGGAGTGGAATTAATCAACCTGCAAGGGAAATCCTTCCTTGCATCCTACAGATTGCAGTTTGCCTACACCAACAATGTCATAGAGTACAAGGCCTGAGTCCTCAGAATCCTGTTTGCTTTGAGAAAAGGGATCACCCGCCTCTGAGCAATGGGTGATTTAGAGCTAATTGTAAAATAGATCTGGAGCCAATACACATGTAAGGTTGGTCACATATCGCAACCGGGCATGGAGCTTAATCAAATATTTTAATGCTTTTGGTATCAAACTTATCCCTTAGAAATGTAATTATGTTTCGAATGCCCTCATTGTGTCCGCCAGCACCCTCGATTCAATGACTGGTTCCCGGCTCCAGAGATTCTCTATTGAAATGGTCCCCACCCCATCCATCCTGGACAATATAACACACTTTCAAGTTTTTGAAGATGACCAACACATTTTGGCCTTTATTGGCAAAGTTGGTGTCTTTGAAGATCAGATCATGGAAGAAATCGATCATGACGATACCAGGCAAGGGGAAGAAGATGATGGGATCATTGACCTACCTACCAACACCATTCCCAAGGGGATGGTCACTCTAGAATGAATCTTCAATTTGGATCCCCGGGGCCGAGACAAGATATCATCCTCCACCGAAGGAGAAAAATATGAAAAGGTTAACATCGGTAAAGTCAATGAAGAAAATTTTGTCCACATTGGTACCTCTTGATCCCCAAAGGAGAAGGAGAAGATTCTCATGATTCTCCAAGAATATATGGAAGTTATGGCCTGGGGGTATGAAGATCTCAAAACTTATGATACATCTATCATGACATATACCATCCCCTGAAACCAGACGCTAAACCTTTCTGGTAGAAACATAGTTTGGTAAACCCTTTGATTAAAACCTTAATCCACTAGGAGGTTTAGAAATTACTGTCAGCCCAGATCATCTTTCCTATCCGGCATACCACATGGGTTGCCAACCTTGTCCCCGTATGCAAAAAGAGTGGCAAAATTCTCCTGTGTGCGGATTTCCGCAACCTGAACAAAACCTCCAAGAAGGATAATCACCCTCTCCCTTCGTTGGATGAGGTGTTACAAATTGTAAATGGCTCACGAATGATGTCCTTTCTAGATGGGTACTCTGGGTATAACCAAGTCATGGTTAAGTTTGAAGATAGGATTAAAATGATTTTCACAACCAAGTGGGGACGTTTGCATACCAGAGAATGCCTTTTGGCCTAATTAACGTGGGGGCCACATTTCAAAATGCCATGGACATTGCATTAGAAGGTATGGTTAATAAATGCATAATCATCTACATGGATGATTTAATGGTTTTTTCCTGAGACAGGGGTGATCATCCCGCCCACCTCACTCAGATCTGCAAAAGATGTCACTAGTATGGTATCTCCCTTAACCCCAAGAAGTGTATATTCAGGGTAACTAAAGGGAAATTTATCAGGCATATTGTCTCTGAGAAAGGGATATCCATCAACCCTGATAGAGTAGAAGCATTGCAAAATTTACAAATTCATGACAGCAAGAAGGAAATGAGATCTTTCATTGGGAAGATAAACTTCACCCGGTGGTTCATTACTGGATTCACCGAGATTGTCAGACCACTCAACGATATGGTGAAGAAAGACACTAAGATTGAGTGGAGTTCTGAAGCGAAGCAATCATTTTCCAAAATCAAGCAGACTATAGTGGAATCCCCGGTCTTGGAAAGTCTGGACTATTCCCTCCCATTCCACATTTATTCCTTCACTTTGCTACACTTTGTCGCTATAGTTTTAACCTAGAAATTTGAGGGAGAAGAATGACCCATTTCTTTTATGAGATCCCCCTTTAAGAACTCTGAAGTCCAGTACACACCATTGGAAAAGCAGGCCTTTGCTTTAGTCTAGGTCATGAAGAAATTTTGGCACTACATTCTCCAGAGGAAAGTGCATGCCATTATCTCAGACCAGGTTGTCAAGTCTTTATTGCTACAGAGTGAACTGGGCGAATACCAAGGGAAATGGATGGCCATCCTCCAAGAATATGATCTTAAAATGAAACCAATGAAAATAGTCTAAGGCCAAGGACTATGTAAAGCAATGGTAGAGGCCACTCCAAACATCGAATGCCAGACTTACAGAGTTGAGTCCATCACTCAAGATCCATGGTATACCAATCTGGTGTACCTATTACTCAACAAACAGTGCCTGGAGTGGCTCCCTCCTAACAAACATCGCGCCTTGCAACTGAAAAGTGCCCACTTCATGATAAAAACTGGGATGCTTTTTTCGTAGGAATTTTGAGGGGATTTATCTCCAGTGCGTAGACAGAGACCAAGCTGCCAAGATGATAGAGGAATTCCATGGGTAGTATGGAATCCGACATTGCTTAGCTGATGCCACCGCCCATCAAATTCTCTAGGATAGATATTATTGGCTCTTTATCTTCAAAGAGGTTCATGCTCACATAAGGAAGAGCCATACCTATCAAACTGCCGCTTCTCATGAGCGGAACCCGACAATGCCTTTACAGTCGGTCTTTGAGGTTCAACCCTTCACCCATTGGGATTCAACTTTATCAGGGAAATAAACTCTAACTCATCCACTAACCACCAGTATATTTTATCTGCTACCGATTACTGTACCCGATGGTCTAAGGCAATCCCATGAAAAAACAATACTATGGATGCAGTCATCAAGTTCTTGGAAGAAAACATTGTCACAAGGTTTGGAATGCCTTTTGCTATCGTATGTGATAATGGTCCAGCATTTTCTTCAACACAACTTCTAGAATGGACCTATCAGAGAAAGATCACCTTGAAATTTTCCAGCAACTATTATCCCCAAGGTAACAACATTGCTGAATCCACCAATAAAAACCTGCTGGAAGTAGTCAAACATTTGCTAGAGAAGAATCCCTGGGACTGGCACTAGAAACTCAAGTTTTCCCTTTGGGAGGATCACATCAGAATTAAAGAAGCCCTGGGAACTTCTCCATTTCACCTGGTTTATGGCTAGAGTCTTGTATTCCCTATAAACTTACAAATCCTTGTCTTGCAGTTCATGCAGGAATTCAACACTTGGGATAACGTTGTAGAGGTTTGCCTCTTGAACCTGGTGAAAATGGAAGAACAAAGAGATGCAACACTTGAGAATTTTGCGTGTCACCAAGAAGTTGTCAAATGCTGGTTTGACAAAAGGGTCCAATACAAAGCCTTTTAGATTTTTCACCTAGTCCTCTTATGGGACAAAGCCTAGGAGAAGAAGGGAAAGCATACTAAATTTCAATGGCTCTGGCTCGGACCTTACTTAATCTTGGAGATTTGCGGGGCCAACACTTATCGCCTCAACGACATGACTGGAGAAGTTGTTCCACTGCCCATCAATAGATAGTTTCTCAAACATTACTTTGAGTGAGGGTGGGAGGTAAATTTCCCTGAAGTTGTATCATATGTATATATTCATGCCTGTAAATTTTCCCAGGCACTCCTTGGGAGTGTGTTATCCTTGTAAATAGTCGGCAGCCCTCTGGGGCCGCTTTCTTTTCTTTGTTTTGTTTTTCTGTCTTTGGTTTCTTTTCTCTTTGCATGTCTTTCTTTTTTGGGTTCCCAACATGTTTCTCTCTTCTTGTAGACAGGTATGCTTCGCATGACATCTAGTCCCTGGAATGGTGCCTTACGCATTTTAGTTAGTCCAGAATCTGTTGTTAGCATGGTGGGATTTGTCCGCACTCCGAAGTTATTTTATATGCATGGTAAAAGGTTATGGGAAATCTTCCTCGGATTCACATCTTGAAAGTCATGACATTAGTTAACAGAAAATTATACAGAGAAAGTAATTGTATGATCCTTGAGAGCAGAGCGGTTGCACTGGTTATTGGCCAAATCTGAAAATCAAAAGAATATCTTGGGCTCGGAATGTCTCTCCCATTCAGAAAATCAAATGGATGGCAAGGTGAAAGAAGTACTACCATGAAAATTAGCTAAGCTTAACATTCATGGTGGAAGGAGTAACGCCTTCCCCATCTTCAAAAGGAAATGTAAAAGAAAAATTGGAGAATAGAGAATTCCAGGATCTGGAGGATTGTGCACGATATAGCAATTTTGGTTTGATGCACTCAGTGTTGTCTCTCTGTTTTTCCCAGAAATCATTGGCTTGATTTTCTACCAAATCACATACTTTACAACTGATAGGAGATTGAAGGATTGAATCATGGTGAGTTAGATTTTCTCAAACACCCCACGCCTTGCAAGTGAAATGCTTCAGGTAATGATGAGTCCCGGTTTTGCTAACCAGAGATTCTGTGATTCTCAAATGCACTAAGGCATTTGTCACAGTGAGTTTCAATTTTTTATGCCCTACATACCCCTCCCTACATTTTGTTGGAAAAATGTTGGGTCCCCCTTTTTCGCTTTTGGTTCTTCCTTTGTTTCTTTTTGGCCTTCTTTTTCTTTCTCCAGCCTTTGCCTCTACATGGTCGTTGTTGTCGCTTCCTTTTGGTTTTCCACACTCTGGGACCCGGTCCCAGAGTGTTTTATTCCTTCTTTTCATCCAAATTTTGGACCCCAGATTCTTGTGCCATTACTTCCTCTTTAGTTGGAGGGTGTGATCGCGCAGGATTCCCGGGCTCAGTGTCCGGAGGTTTGCCTTTTTCTCAAGATTTGCAGAAGGGAACGGTGTGTTTTAACCTGAGAGATATAAATTAGGTTTCACATGTCATTTTTACACTTACCATAAACAATTTACCCTTAGAGTGAATTAAGAGAGAAATGTGTCATTTCCTAGCGAGCTAAGTGTGATTTGCTTCAAGTGATTAACAGTGATTTGGAGTTCAGACCTGTGCGTGTTCAAGATATCCTACAGTATTCTCGGTGTGTTCATGGATTTTGAAGAGTTGTTCATTTACAGAGCACCTCCCGTGCCCTTCCTTTTATGTCTCTGGTTTTTAGGTAGGTCCTTCTGGCCTTTCTCTTTCCTTTTTGGTTTGCGCTTTGTTTTTTTTGGGCTTTGTTTCCTTTTTACTTTGGTCTTCGTCATCGCCTCACGTCTGTGGGATGACTCTGCAAGAGGTTTGTCCACCCTCTGTGCATTTTTGGATAATGTAGAATAGTGTAAATAATTGTAAAGCCTCTGTAAATTTGTAAGTAGCGGTTTGTAGGTTAGTTGTAGTTTGTTTGCGTCTTTGGGTAGCCTATGTAAATGTCGTTCTTTGGACTCCTGTTAGTAGTGTTCATAGTGTGTCATCCTGTGTAGCTGTCTATAAATTCATGTCTCATTTGTACATTCCTTTGATTCCTACCCACCCCATGATGAGTTCACCGCGCCCTCTGCTTCGTTTAACCAAATTTGAACTCACATGTCTGGTGTTCGTTGGACTTGACCTTGTCACCTCACCTACTCGAGTTGTGACCTTTCTCTCTCCTCCATCACTTCAGCATTGATGGTGTGATTAATTCCCCACTCGTGAGCATTTAAAATCATCCCAAGTGGCATTCACTCCATCCATGTTGAGACAGTCATCACAATGAATTCCATTACTCTGTTCATTGCATGACCACATGACAACCCACATCAACCCAATACAGCAAATTGCTAGGTCATTTCAATAACGGTCAGTTTCTCTGGACTTCGAGTTTCATGTAATCCCAAAGCCTTAATCTCATTTACCACATGAACTAGAATCCCCGGGACCCTCGAGTATTGATCAAATTCAAAGTAATTTATTTTTTTTATTACATTTCCAAGATTTGATATCAACTAATGTCTTCTTGAGGATCGGTGCAAAATGGTGATGAAATCTCTGAAACCAGGGAATTTATTATAATTGATTACTTGTATTAATAGTTTTCCAATCTCATAGGATATGAATAACTCATCAAGCAACATGTCTGAAGTATCTTCTCCTCCCAGAAGTCCAGAACTCTCGTCCACCTCAACAAGGGTGGCCACAAAGACAAGGGCTAAAAAGGCACTGGAGAAGCTCTCACTCACCTCCAAATATCTGAGGGATGGTATCATCATGGTATCCAAGGTGGATTCCAAATTACAAATAATCACTGACACAGAGGTCAGACCATGGGCCAAATTGCAGGGCCTGGTAAGGACAATGTTCACTTAGCGTTCTTCCAGAGATAGTATGGCAAAGAACGTGGCCGCCTCCGGCATAATCAAAGTCACCTGCTTCCCTTGCTCCATGTAGTCCCCAGAGCTAATTATCACCCTGGCGTAACATTACAACACAACCATCTGGGTTTTTATACTTGCTACTTCTCTTCCTAGGGGATACCCAACACCCCTAGTGTCCCTTAATGCTACCACTTTTGCTTCAGGACTAGGAATCCCAAGTTTACCAATTCTATTATTATCTCCTAGGCTGCGTAACTGCAGGAGTTCAATAAAGTCCAACAAGATGCCCGACAACACCTTAACACCCACTAGATGAAGACTCTGAAGAAAGATTAAAAGAAAATGAAGTTGGAGATCCCCCACATGGACTTCAAAGAAAGCATACAAGCAGGGATAATCTTCCTATGCTGGGTCTTCGGGAAACCACATGTCTGGGACTTTTCAGCTTGGATGTACTACTTTCTATACAACATCACCACCAACAGGCAAAACTTTGATTGGGCAACCATTATTACCAATCATGTGGAGTTCCAGTTGAACAAGGTCAGTGGGTCATTGAAGTTCCACATGACTTCCTATGTTCTATGGACACCGACACAACAGAGACCTAGAATCCAATGTTTACTTACAGTGGGCATCTTTGGGATAGGGCCTGACCAGAGTGCTCCTTGGGATCATTTTCCTCATATTCAATGGGAAGCCAGCTTCCCCAATTTTTGTCGGGTAAAAGATACCTTCGTTTACTACAACATTTTGATACCCACTCAGGATGTCAGTTACCGACTGTCAAAGGAGGACATGACCTTGGTAAGTTCCTATGGCCATTATTTCATTCAATTCCAACAAAATTCATACATTCGGGTGGCCGGGTTCTCCAAAAATCCCTACCTATTACCCAAACACTACGGGGATAGGATTATTTTAATGGAATACTATAGACAAATCCTGGAGGTCCATACTTATTATGGCCTTAAGAAGGTTACCACCATTCCTTTCCTGATCACTTGCGGGAATTACACTTGTAGCCTTGCAGCGGAAAAAGAAGCTGACAATGAATTGAAAAGTCTGGGGCTGGTAGAGTTCTACTTGGCGTGGAGCAATTTTTATCTGCTAGGTAAAATAAATTAGGCATTACCCCGGGTGTTAGCACCTCATGAGCCTCACATGGAGGATTTTTGGGTAGATTTCCAGGATGATTTCGATGTCCGAAGTTGACATTATGAGAGAATGACAAAAGGAATGATGAAGAGCATGGGTCTCCACAGCTTTCGAAAGGACTTCTCAGATACCAGGTTCATGAAGGACCCAAAGTATAAATCTAAAGGGATTGAAAAGATGGCTCTCCCTCCGGTGGATTGGGACACCCCAAAATTTTTGACAATAGAGGACATCACCAAGGATGTAGTGAAGCACAATCATGAATATTTTTCATGAGTTTCTAAAAAGAGCACCCGTCGAGATGGTCCAGTTTTGCGAGGATCCTCTTCGGGCTCTGGAACATCTGGACATAGAAAAGATAAGGGGAAAAAAAAAAGAGAGAACCTCAGCACCAGTCCCGTCCTAGGTTCCAGCCCGTTTAATGGAACAACTCAATGCCCAACTTGAGTTGTCTCGACAGCTGGGTGAAACAATCAACGCAAGACTTTCCCTCAGTCTTGCAGTCACTCTGTTGGGATCTTCCCTTGCTTCAGGCTCCCCTTCACTTGCAACACTCATGAGTCGGGCAGCGGAGATGGAGGATGAGGGTGCAGCTATTCTGGATGTTGGGGCCTCATTATAGATAAGGAGAAAGAAACCAAGAATAGATAATCCTCCAGAAAGCATGGATGCAAGCTCCAGACCATCGGGCAATATTCCTGTGGAGCTCATCCCTTCCTCCCATGAAATATAAAATCCTTTGGAGGCCTCCCCTCCCCACAATAGTTTTGATGACATCTTTCAAAAGGAAAACTTGGTAAATTTGCAGGAAGAGGTGGAGAGGGTGGTGGAAGAGATCGTCGCACAGGAGGTAGAGAATATTCCCCGGGAGGGAGAAGGACAAGAAAAAGGAGTTGCCCTGGAAAAGAGACCCGGGAGTAGGAACAGGAAAGCACATTAGGTGTGGAAGAAACACCAGTCCCTGGAAGAGAGACAGAAGAAAGGAAGATACAAGGCGAGCAATTGAATATGGCTGGAGAAACTGGACCTTCACAAACAATCGTACCCTCAATCGTCATGCTCCAAACGCCTCTTGTGTGATGAAAATGTGTCACACTTCTATGGGTCATTTCATTCAAGGTTGCTCAAGAATGAGGCCTCAAATGTCGACTCATAGCTCTCTAGTCATGGAGTGCAAAGGTTTGTAATGGAGGCCCTCAGATTGACCTATTTGTGCCCATGCAAGTACACCATGAAATGAGAGATTCAATGCATGAAAATGAAGTCTATTCTATATGATTGCAATGCAAGAAAAGAAATTAATCTAAATGATAACAATGCATGATTATTCTATGAAAATAAATATGGATGCAGTATTAATCTATGAAAGGAAACATGAATCTAATCTACATGAATAGCCATGTATGCAAGAAGAAGACAAGAAGAGAGAAGTTGCAATATCCAAGCTTGAGTGCTCAAATTCTCCTCCAAAATTGCTCTCCAAACCTGCAGCATAACAATAGCATAAAATCCTAATTTTTAATTGAGAAGGAGAGGTTTTCTTTTAAAGAGCAATGGACGGCAGAGATTAAGAGGCAAAAATCAAAGGCTATGATTAAGAGGCAAAAAGCTCACCACTTAGGAAGATGTGAAGAAAAAGGGATTTTTATTTAATTTGTTTCCTTTTTCATCAAAAGAAGAGCTTTAAGTGGGGATTTTTATTTATTTAATTAAAAGAGGAGTTTTCTTTTAATTAAATAAATTAGAAGAATTTTATTTAATTAAATGGGAGGAATTTAATTTAATTAAATAAGATGAATTTTATTTAATTAAAAGGGAGATTAAATCTTCTAATTAAATAAAAATGATCAAACCTTAGGAAATATAGAAATAATTGAATTAACTATGATTTGATCAAGGAAATTGATTTAAATGAAAATGTTGCAAAACATTGATTCAGGAAATTGATAATTGATAAAATGATAAATGGGGCCCATAGTCTAGGCGACCATTTTAGGGTGCATACACCTCCAGACACCTTGGGTAACATGTTACCCCAGGATACGACATTCGGCAAGGTGGTCTCTGCAGCACAACAGTCAGATCCAGGTTGAACACCTTCACCCCCTCTAGAAAATAGGCCCCCAGAGGAGAATGTCTCGGCAGAGAGCACCGAAGGAATTCAACAGTAGCAGGATGTGGGGGAGAACCCCAAAAATATAGATACAGATACCACTGAGGTGGGAGAAGTGGGAAACCCCGGGGATAAAGAAAAAGAGTCCGCAGTGACCAATGATGTCGGGGAAGCACAACAAACCCCCGAAGAGGACCCAAGTATTCAAGACCTAGTAGTAAGACTGTTCGCGCCACCAAAATGGCTGGTAGAATCAAGAAAGAGAAAGGCCCCAATGGTAATGAGAGCCCCTCTCTCTCTGGCCGAGATGATGACTCAAAATAAAGATGCCCAGAAGCCTAAAAAGGCTCGGACCCTCCATACCATTCGGACTAGTCTGGGAGGAAACATCATCGCGATAGTAGCAACACCTCCCCCAAATAAAGAAGAGGCAACAGTAGGAGCTATAGAATACACTATCATAGAGGTCCCTCTGGGGAGGAGAGATAAACAGGGGGAACTAGACCTATTAAGAGAGGCTAGTCGGGCAATTGAGGCCTAGTATGACAAGTAAGCGTAGAAGATGAAGGAGGCAAAGGGGACAAATGATAATCTCCTTGGGCTTCTTGCAGAGCTGACACAACCATTGGCTGTGATTCCTCTGGAGGCCTCCACATTTGGAACACTGCTCCTACAAGGTGATATTGACACACTAAGAACAATGAAGAAGAAAGTGTAGGTTGTCGATGATTGGGTAACTGAGCAGGTAGGAGCTATAAGGTATTTCCTGACAGCTATGCTCTCGAACCTCCACTAGGCCAGTAACATATTGGGCCAGGTAAACGTCATCGTTGCTCAGTGGGAGGGGGAGATAGAAAAATATGAAGAATGGAAGAGTGAGTTAGAGGAGATAATGAATTTTGGGGAAGAGGTCATCACGGAGACGGGTATTTTGGGAGATGGGGATTTTTGGTTCCTCCAAGCCCAACACTCCAGACTTGGTCTTAAAATTTAGACAAGAAATCACCTGGTAGCGGCTCTGAAGGGTAAAGTCTCGATGATTCAAAAATATTTAAATTCATATGCGACATTCATCATAAGGGTTTCAGCGGTTGATCCCTTTAGCACCAATACATGTGCTCTGGTGGATTTTGTTTTGAGTAAATTTGATGAAATAATGGAGGCACGGTTCTGGTCCCCCAGAGATTTTGATGGAGCAAAGATGTCACATCTCACCCGCATGTTTCTCTGCGTGCACGACACCGCAAAGATGGTTGTAGAGTTCAAGGAAGGTGCCAGAGATGTGGCTGATCAGTTCAAGGCAGCCATGGACCGTTGAGATTGTATTAAAAAGATAGACAAGGAGGGAATTCTCAAAATTTTGGAGACATCTTAAAAATGTAAAGAACAGTGAAGTCTTCTAGTCTCTGGATATTTTTGCCAGCAGGGCAAAGTTTTGAAGATGTGTTATTCTTTGAGCGTAAGCTCCCAGACTCTAGAATTTTGGGTCCCAATTTTGTATTCTTTTGCAGTAATCTGCGTCGAGGTTCTCCGGAGCTAACCGATCGCTGTCAGCAATTAATAATGGTCAGAGTGCAGGTGATCCAGATAATGACAAGTCAGGGATATGAGATGGTTTTGACAGACGTATTATTATTCCCCAAGGCGTCGCTCCTGCATTTACTACCTGGCACACCTTGAAGACAGGGAGCCACAATCAGCATTAATGAGGTGTATGGCCTAAGTTACCGTGATAAGAAAGTTTCTTCTACAAGTACCATGGCCCTCTTCTCTAGGTCGATTCTTCTAGATTTCTCCCCTTTCTTCTTCTTCTTCTGTCTTGTCATAACTTTGTGCATCCTGAGATGATTGTAAGTGGTGCAGGTAGTACCGGCAATGGATATTGTTTTTTATTTAGCATGTGTACAGGTAGATTAGGTCAAGTTTGTGTATAAATAATAAGACCGATGCCTTAACAAAGGTCAGAAAAATTTGAGGATTTCTATGTCAAGTAGTAATAGAAAATAGCATTTTCAGGTTCATTGCAATTAGAATTTTACTTTCAATCTATTCTCAATAGCTTAATGCTCCCTTGGAACCATGAATGCACTCGCCAGTGACGCTAGAATCATTTCAAGTTAAAGAAAGAAAGAAGAACAACTTGTGGCCCTATGTTATTTGTTGTTCTGATCTCCGAAGTTAGAAAACATCTTTTGTGTTGTATGTCTCCTTATGTCCTTTTCTCTGGTGTTTTACATTCAGTTAAATAATCTTATCTCCCTTTTCTATTGAATGCATATGAATCGTTGATTCCTTGTGTATCCAGTATTTAGATTTTTTTTCCTGCATTGGAGCATTGTCGATGTTTGAATATGTATTGCATGACTATAAGTAGAAATATACTCTAACTTTGATCTAGCTTTTGTGATTTCTTTGGTAAATCTAAGATGCTTGCAGGAAACCTCACCCCCTTTTGAAATCCCCAGAAGTGATGAGTAAAAACCATCTATCCCCTCGAACAACAGTCACCTGCCCAACTTAGCTCCCCCCACACTGTCGAGACCCGACTACCAGGTGCTTGGAGGATAGGAGAATTCATTCTCTGGTAAACCTTTATAGGTGAAGTTTGTCCATACTCTAGTACCCGGTGACAAATTATACCCTATTGGTAGAATTGGTTACAAATTCCCATCAACGGATATTTACTCCAAGATTTACAGTCTAGGTTAAGATTCCACTTATTATTTAGATGCTCAAAGATAGTATTGGTGTTCTAAAGGGGGGTTCCATTAGACCACTTGAACAATTCAAGTATGTCCGACACAACAAAGGTGGCTCTGGGAAGATTAAGAGTTAAGCATGCCTCCCTTAGGATGGATTAAGTCCTCCAATGAGAGGGGGGATATCATATTTAGTTACTACTTCTTCCTAGGAGATCAGCTCCCTTTGCTTAATGATATCTGAGAAAAATCTTATACCCAAGGAGTCACTCTTCCTTGTAGACCATCCTTGCAACTGAGCTAAAGGTTTACCACCTTCGTTGAGGTTCTACTAGATGGATCTTTCCCCAAACACATTCTACTTATGGTCAAAGATACCATTACTTGATACACTGAATTTTACTTCCTCCCATCCCTTCTAGATAGACTGGAACATTTCTGACCCTGCCACTCTTACTTTGAATTTTACTGACATGAGATCAATTAATGGTAATTTTTTTCCAGTACTTAGAGTGAGTTGGTGTAGCTTTTCTAATGTTATTTTTGATCAAAATGTTCCAAGGTTCACTCCCTTGTGTAGCTTTGGCTATCCATTTGACAACCAGAGAAATACCCTGCCATCTTAGATATTTCAATCCTAGTCCTCCTTTCTCAGTTTCCCTTGTGCACCAGTCCCATCTTACAACATGTGTTTTCTTCTTACCTCTACCATTCGACCACAAAAAATCTCTAATAATTTTATGAATAAAGTTAATCTGAGTGATTAAAGATCCAGGCTAAAGAGTTATAGATAGATAATGTAGCCAAAATCTTCTGGCATATTTGTAGTCTCTCTGCCATTGAGAAGAATCTATTATTCCATTTATTCAACTTCCCTTCTATCTTTTTATTCACCCAATCCCACATGTTTTTCAAATCAAGCTTAACCAAGAATAGGATGGCTAAATATCTGACTTGTTGTAGAGGCCCCCCCATGAGAATCCAAACTGGTTACACCATCCTGGTGGGGAGTCTTCCCATCCAAGCAAGGTGTATTTAGGGATGGAGACCTTGCTTGTTGAGGCCAAGCAAAAGATATCCATCTTATCCATGAGGTACCTAAAGTTAATCTCACTCATCTCTATCATAATTAAGGTGTCATCTACAAATTGAACATTAGACAGTTTCTCATCATTGGGTAGCCTAACACCCTTGACTCTTGGGGAGATAGAGTTGTCTCTGATAATGTAGAACAAAGAGTCTGCCACAATCACAAATAGGGCATGGGCTAGTGGGAAAACTTGTCTTATAGATCTGGTTAGGGAGAAGGATTCGGATCTCTTCCCATTAACTTCCACTACTGTTGTATCTCCCTTCATTAAGGTCAATACCATATGATTGAATTATTTGGGGAATTCCAGAGCTTCTAGCATCATCAGAATGAACTTCCATTCTATCATGTCATATGCCTATTCATAATCTATCGAAAGCATGTTGACTTGTTGTCTTGAGGATTTTTCCCACTCCATAGTCTCCCAGCAGGTGATTAGATTCTCCAAGATGTATTTACCCTTCACAAACCCCATTTGGGTGGGGCTTATCACTTTGGGAAGAATATCCACCATCCTCCTTGCCAGAAATTTAGCCAAAAGTTTGTATGACACATTGAGAAGGGTAATAGGCCGCCAATTTTTAATAAGTGTTTTATCCCCATCTTTAGGTATAAGTTTGATTATACATGTATTGATCTCAGATCCTAGGGAACCTACGTCAAAGGCTTCATTGTAGACCTGTAGAAAGTCACGGCCAATCCAATTAATGTTGTCCTTATAGAATTCAATAGGTAATCCATCGGGGCCAGGAGCCTTTTCATTTCTCATATGAAGGATTACCCCGTTGATTTCTTCAATTGATACAGGCATGCTCAGTGCTAGGGCATCTTACTCATTGATTTGAGGGGGATAATATTCTTGATCTTGTTCCTGACCTCATCCATACCTAAGCCAATATCCTCTAAGGTAAAAAGACTAGAATAGAATCCTACAAAATCCTGTAGGATATCTTCCTTGGAATTAAGAGTACATCCCTCAAGACATATGCAATCGATTTTAATCTTAGCTTCTTTACTCTTAAGCAATTGGAAGAAGAATCTTGACCCCCTACCTCCATCATTGATCCATTTAACTCTAGCTCTGATCTTTGCACCATTGATCCTGTATTGCTACAATTTCCTCAATGAATCTATGGATCAAACTAGATTATCCATGGCTTCTTCATTAGTTGGGTTTAGTTGGACAGTATGCTCTTCTTGGCTCAATATTAGAAGAATCTTTGTTTCTTCCCTCCTATTTTCCTTAGCTCTCTTCTTACCAACCACTTGTGGAATATTGTTTTCTAACTAAATGTGCATTGGATCCATCTCTTGATGGCACTAAGATGATTTTAAATCTCATGGTTGAACTATCTAATCATAAGGGTTGCTTCCTTGATGTCCTTGCTCCTTAGAAGTGTAATGTTAAGAGAAAATGAGTTATTCCCCTTGTTGTGGAGTGGAGTTCTCCCCAATTGAAAGATTAAACGTATTATAGGGTGATGGTCTGATAGAGAATATGGGACCACTTTAACACTAACCTCGTTGGCATCCTTTTTGAAACTAAAGTGGTCTTTATTAACATAGAATCTATCTAGCCTATAGAAAATTCTTCTATTCCCTTTTTGAAAATTAGACCATGTGTGCCATATCCCTTTGAATTATTTCTTCTGTCTATCTAGAGGGTCAAATAAATTAAGCTTACTAGTCATCTTGGACTAGAAGTTCTTCTCACTACCTTTCCACTCCATCTTAGATCCTCCTCCTTTATCCCGAGGGGACTCCACCATGTTGAAGTCCCCAGCAATAATATAGGGTATGTCCTTCAAGTCACACATCCAATCCCAGACCTTAATCTTGTCATAGTGGTCATTTGGTGCATATATTGAGCATATTCCAAACTCAACATCATTGTGTTTGAGGGTTACCCAAACAATTCTATTACACGAGATCAGCTCCAGTCTGAAACCTTATTAATCCAGCTGGGGTTAATCAGAATAGTACAAACCCCTTTATCTCTTGGGTGGTTGGTATAAACACATTTGGCATCTTCCCATATGCATTTTAGGGCAACTTCTAAATTCAATCCAACCGATTTAATTTCTTGCAGGAGAAGGAAATCAAATTGTTTATGCATTCCAATGAACCTTTCAACTACATAATTCTTGTTTGAGGACTCCAGTCCCTTCACATTCTAGGATGCACATTTGATATCCATATTATATTTAAGAATCAACTTCCCTAGGAGCTTAGAAGCTCTTAAAATAGTTAGGTAATTTCCTCTTTTTAATATTCAATGGTTTGATACTGGAAACATGTTGGGTGGTCTGCCTCTCTTCCTTCTGACCTTGGGCTCCCCTCCCCTCCCTCCTCTTGTGGTTTATCCCCATTCTCATTCTTAGCCAATTTTGACTTCCCAGCCAAGGGTTTCCTGCACTTCTTCTTGGCATGGAATGCATAACTACATGGAACATTCCCTTTGAAAACAACAATGGCCATCTCAGGGTCTCTTATTTCACCCTCTTCCGAGCTATCTTCCTTCATACTCTCTTGAGGGGAGGTGCACTCAACTACAACAATGTTATTATTCTCAAGAGGAGACATGTTCCCATTATGGGTGTTTGGGTGGCTAGTGGGGGCTGAAATCATAGTGATTGAAAAATTATTTAATTTATCTTCTTTGTCATAGGCTTCTCTGATAGCTTCTAGTCCGCCATATGGTTTATCATTTGGGGGTTTCCTTAAGTGCTTTTCTTCCCCTTCTTCTTTGTCTAGACCAAACTCTCATATGGGGGGATTAGGACCTCTGCGCCTATGGCCTGAGATCTTATTAAGGACAAGTTGTTGAGCATTCAGAGTCATGGGTTTGGTTTTGGGCCTTCTTGAGTTCAACCCAAAATCAATGTTCTCAATCTGCGGGAGGTTGTTTAAATCTTCAAGATTGGTTTCAACTGGAGGGATTTGACATGAGTTTTTATTGAAAGCAATTCTAAGAGCATCAAGAGAGGTTACGATCGCTTCTGAGGAGACAGGGAGTTCAACCTGCAAATTACGAGTGCTCTTAGGATGGGAAACGGGTTTATCATCTACCTTGCCAGCAGAGGGTGTTGGGGCATTGTTTTTACCCACAAAAGGTATCGGGGCATTCTTCTTCTTGTTCAATAATTGGCATTCATGTCTCATGTGGCCTTCCCTTCTGCATAGGAAATAGGAATTAAGACCCCCTAAGAAGGAGATCGAGCAACTAAAGGTTTCACCACCAAGGTTGAATAAAATCTCACTCGGGAGGTCAATCCCTGAGTTGATCGTAATCAAAATCCTGGCATCAGTATGAGGCAGAAGTATATCAGTTTTATCAACTCTAAGGACTATTCCAAATGGTTCAAGGGCTCATGGAATAATGTTCCACAAAAATGGAGGGAGGCTAACAATGGTAATCCAACAGGGGCTCAATAGGGCCAAGACTTCATTGTGGATAGTGTCGGGGGACCACAATAAAGCCCTAAAATTGGCAGAGCTAATATTCCAGAATTGTCTTGTAACTATCTCTTTCTAGGATTTGGGATTTTTAAAGAAGATCAAGAACAACCCTTTCTGAACCATACAGAGGAAAGAAAAATGAAAGCCATATTTTTTGTCCCAAATTTTGTGGAGCTAGTCATTGAGGAAGGTTCTCGAAGGGAGTTTACTAATGTCTTGGGCTGCCAAAAAGATCGTAGAGTTCCTAAGACTATCCTCCTATTTCTCAATAGCAATGGACATTTGAATATTAGGTTTGATAATACAAGCACTAGTAGAAGCAGGATTATTACCTCTAGAATTGGCTTCATCTCTTGCTCCTGGGTATTGGTTGCCATCAATGATGAATTTTTCTTCTGGCGGGATAAGGGTCTCCTCCCTCAGCGCTTGCTTGAAGGTCTTGATCGTGCCTTTTGAATCAATGTATGGAGAATGAGAGCCCATGTATTGACCCAGAGAGGATATATGGGGGTGACAACATGGGGATCCAACACTAATTGCTATCAGACCAAGTTGGCCACGTGCTTCAAGTTTCAGGGTGCATCAAGTTGTAGAGCCAGAGTCCCCTCCTGGTATGCTTTTAAGCCAGGTTTGATACACTTTTATTATAATTAGTATATATCATCTTGGCTACAACCCCTTATCCATAAAAATAAATAAATAATATATTAATAATATTAATATTATCAATATCAATATTAATACTAAAAGATATTAATAATATTATTTAATCGATATATATACAATTAGAATCAATATTAATAATATCAATTAATACATAATTATAATCAATGCAATTAATATAATATTAATCAACTTATAATTAAAATATCAATCCCAATCAAGTTGATAATATAAGTTAATAAACTATACAAACCATCGACCAAAACAAGGTCATGATGAATAGGGTCGTGACCGTTCCATACACGTGAGATATAAAGTAGAAGTAAAAAATGAAGGAAAACAAAAAAAATACTATATGAGAGAATCCAGTAAACATTAGGCCCCATTTGGTTGGGGAATTGAAATTTGACTCAAAACCAGATTATCTCAAAATCAGGTTTTGAAATTCCAGTTTTGCATCTTCCAGTTATAATTTGGATCATTTGGTTGACCCGGAAGATGGATTAGTCAATCCATCTTCTGCGTTTGGTTGCCAATTTCAAAATCAAAATTGGAACTGACAAATTCCAACTTCCGCGTTTGGTTCAACAATTTCAAATTGGAATTGGAATTAGACACTCCATGTTCTATTTTTGGTTTTACATTTTGAATTGGAATTGGAATTTGACAAAGACTTTATAATTTTTTATTATTATTTAATAATATTTAATTTAATGTTGTGATTTATTTTGTCCATTTTTTTATTTGTTTTATTTTGAGTTTTTTTTAATTGTTATTTTTTTTAACTTTTTCTAATTTAAGATCATTGATTGCTTTATTTTCTAGAAAATA
>MU224469.1:4577277-4605070 GCA_018584345.1 Thuja plicata
GGTGGGAAGATTGTGCCGCCCATTTTTGGGTCAAAATCGGGTTTCGTCATCCAAAGCCAGGTTTTGCATCTTAACAACGAAACGTCGGATTAGCCTCAAAACTGGAATATACTCTGCCAATTCCCACCATATTCCCGCAACCAAACGGGGCGTTAGGGAATAAGGAAAGGGTAGAAGAAGTCTTTAAAGGAAGAATATAAGAAAAATAATAATTTTATTGTCTTAAGGCAGCAAACAAACATGAAATAAGAAAAAGAGTCCACGTGGAAAGCAAAAAGCCATCACCCCTTACAGAGGAGGTAATTATTATCAAGAAGTAATATGTATATGTATCAAAGTTAAGTTATATATATATATATATATATATATATATATATATATATATTACTGACATTTACAAATTTATAATTCATATATAATTCTATTATAATGAATAAATATGGAAATAAGATATTTTTTGACATTATTCGTGTAGATAATATATTTATTCTTATAAGATTTTCCTTGGATCAATTTGGAATAATGAATACTAGATTCATTTTGTAATAATCTCATTGTCAATTTGAGATTGATGGCAATTCGAGATTGGTATAATCCCGTTGCCAATTTGAGATTGTTATAATCTATAATCTCATGTAGTATATATGGATACTAGTCATATGCATATGCATAGGCTTGGATAAAGTATATCGTTTCCAAGAAAATCTTAAGATTTGTGCTCTATGGAAGATGTGCCAATAGTCTAGGTTGCTTAGAATGGATCCTATATCCTTCAAAAAGGGAATTTGGAATCCTTGAAACCCAACCTAGAGGCAGGTCTTAAGATCAAATCCCCCTTACTAACTTAGAATATAGAATTAATAGGTTGAATATTATATATTATCTCTACTAATGATGGCTTTGCAGGAAATTTATGTAAGACCCGCGATCTGAGCTGGAGTTAAGGAATGTGCTAATTTTGGGCCTTTATATTTTGGCTTGTTATTTCAGTTTTGTCTGCTGCATGATGATTTTGTAACCACTGTTTTATCTTGATCAGTTTGTAGATTTGGTGTAGTGGTCAGATTGGCAGAGGCCATGCTGGCTGGGTACTTTTTTCGGGTAGGAGTCTTTTTATTTAAGTTGGGGTCTGGGTTTAGATGAAGTCAGGGATGAGAATGAAGAAATAAAATGACAGATCTATTTTTAATTTGAGAATAGCTGTAGCTGAGTTTGCTCTTGTTTCCTTTGTTCCTGTTTATTGTTTTTACTTTCTGCAGATCAATCCACAGCTTGTGGTTTTGAGCTGCATCACATTGCTATTGTTGAATTAGATATTAAGGTAATGAATGAGGTGCAGATGGAGATTCAAAAGATATTTAACATCCAAGTCCACACAGATAATCGCATATGTAGTGATTAATCTGTGTGATAAACAACCTGGCGTCAAATTACAGTTGTTTGCTAGGCAGTTAATAGTTTAACAGAGTTGAAAATTAGTAAGGGTTGATAAGTATCATAATTATTGGATGGAGGATTAATTGCACAGGACAGGAGGGGAATTGATATCAAGTGCACTATCCCTTAAGCAAACTTCTCTTGATTTGCTGTAGTTTCCTTCTGGCTTAAAATTGTTTTCCTGTCAAAAGGAAGAAAATAGAGTAGTCCATTCACACCAGGACTAATGGGCATACAAGGATGCATTCTCTGTATATCATGTATTTTGAATATCTTTGTTTATAGGAAAAATAATTTATTTACTTATGGGAACAAATAATATTGTTAAAAGTAGATTATTGATCACTTTGGAAGAGCTACTGTTGAATATTGGACTTGAGATCTACTTGGGCTAGAATTTCTGATGCTGACTGGGTACTTTTTCCCATTTATGAGTTCTAAGTGATGATGGCATGGTGTGATAATGAATGATAACGTGTATTGCCATTTTAGTGGCCTGCAGCTTGAAATGTATCACATTAGAAAAAAAGATGCCAGCTTTGTAAGGTGGTTGCACACAATTGAAACTACTAGTTTACCGAAACCTACTAGTTTGTAAGAGATCACTTCAATTGATGAAAAAACATGGAAGACAGGAATTCGTTACAGTGGTTAACCGAAAATTGATAATGAACCAAAAGAAAGTCCTTCAAGATCTATCTAGAACTTTGTTCCTAATTATGATCCTAAAATTTTGAAAATTTACTCACCGATTAGGCACATCTATTTGAACTTTGAAACATGATGTTTTTGAATATAAAAGAGGAACAAACTATAAAAGAGGAACAAAATTATGCTATAGCATTAAGAGCTTATCTTCTAAATAATGATTTTTGACCCCTGACCATTAAAATATGAGGGATACTTGTGATCTTTTGTTTTGTTTATAGCTAAGCATTTTGCCCTTCAGAAAACAGGGGAATACAACAGCAAAGCAAAAATTAGCATGTGGGCACATAAATCTCATTCATGAACCATTCTATCCGGTTGTACGTATTGAATACAAAAGCAACTGAAAAGGTAGCCACTTCCGTGGCTATTGTTTAAGATTCAAGTAGCCGTTTTTTTGTGTGGCAATGCTATGTATGTATGTTTGTATGCATGTACGAATTATTTGTTTTGAGCAAACAAATATTTCAAAATTCATTATACATAGATATTAGAAGAAGCTGGAGTATAATACAATGTGTTTAAAGGGAAACCCATTCTTGGGGCAAATCATTGCAGTGCCTCTTTTAATTGAGAAGTAGAACCAAACAGTTTCCTTGCATTTCAGCAACATGAAGATGCAGGGGCCATGAATACCAAGATAACTTGTTTACCTCAGTGAAACAACTTAGCCTCTCCCAAGATATTGAGGTCCCATTCTAAAATTGCCATGGTATGGTCCAAGATTGCATGCCAACAAGTTGAAATATTGAGCATATGCCTAAATCCACCACTGGAATCACAAAGAAAATAAAAAATCTGAATAATAAATTTGAGCGTCTAATGAATTTCAGTTGTATAGCTAGCAAGAATTTAGCACCAATACTTCTATCTCAAGAGGGAAACAGAGAAAGATTCGAGGGGTGGTGGCATGGAGAAATCGATATGTCCTTCCATGATCAACACAACTTTGCTCATGCTTGGCCTCAGGAGTGGATCTTTGACAAAACACCATAAAGCAAGGTGGATGAGCCTTCTAGCCTCGAATTCCTGGAGCTCTTCTTTTAATTGTTTATCGACAAAATCCAAGATGTTTCTGGACCCAATGCCATGGCATGATTTGGTGAGGGCATATACAAGGGAATAAACTGCATGAGCAACATCTTGACACCTTTGACCTGTCAATACCTCCAACAGAATAACTCCAAAACTATAAACATTGTTCATTTCTTCATCCCGGATTGTCCTTTCAAACTGAACTTGTTCATAAGCAGATGGAAATCCAGAACTTCCATCCAATGATGTTGCCAATCCAAAACCACAAAGCTTAGCTGTAAACCGTTCATCAAGCATAATGTTCCTAGTGTTGACTGCTACATGGAGGAATCTCTTTCCACAGTCTTCATGAAGGTATGCAAGGGATCGCGCAATGCCCAAAATTATTCTTCTTCGCATATTCCAGTTGAGAATCTTCCTTGAGTAAATGTTTCCTTTCAAAAAAAGGATCCTTTCTAGTGACCCCATCGCCATGTGATCATATACCAAGTAGCAAGCATGTCCTGTTGAGACTCCACATAAGCGGATGATATTGGGATGATGTAGCTGAGACAGGATAGTTACCTCATTCAAGAAACTTTCTATGCTGCTCTCCTTGACAGCTACATGTTTTCCATCAGAAAGAACACCCATCCACATGGAAGGTGAAACTTCTTCGATGTTGCTGTTAAATGTATTTGTTGCATTCTGCACTTCACTGTAGGAATACTTTTGAATAAAATCAGGAAGGCTAACAAGAAATTTCATTCGAGGGCTCAAAGCAGGCTGCCCAGTTTGCTGTGAAAGGAAGCGTGGTTGAAAAAAATTAGGGAAGTCTCCATCAAGGGCTCTGATTATGAGTCTCTCTTCCTCATTTGGAAGCCTACCATCCAATTCTTCATCATTCTTACCAATATCACTCTTCTCAAAATCTTTGCAAACAGAAGATACTGAAGCCCACTCATAAAGATCATTTACTCTCATGACCAACATCTTCATGTACCTAAGAAACTTAGAAATATCTGGAAAACATGGGCGGCGGAAGGGATCTGTATGCCAACATTTCTTTATGTAATCAACTAGTAGAGGAGGACAGGAGGAAGGCAAAATTGGTCTTTTACCTTTTACAATTTCACTATAGAGAATCCTGCTAGAAACAGACTCAAATGGTTGCTTACCAGTGAGTATCTCATAGCATGTCATGGCAAAACTATATACATCTGCCTTGTAATTATATTCTTGTGGCATCTGCATGCTCTTATCCAAATCTTGAGGGTATGCAAAGGCCTCTGGCGCCCTCCAGTACGATGTGCCCTTGGGAAAGGAAGAACGGAAACTGTTTAGTTTCAATCCAGCCATTCCAAAATCACAAAGTTTCACATGTCCGTAACCTTCATCTCTGAATTCTGGAACAGATGATGGTTGGATGAGAACATTAGAAGCCTTAAGGTCCATATGCATGATTTTTTGACTATGAAGGTATTCCATCCCCCTTGAAATTTGTAACATGATATCTATAGCAACATGGAATGGAAACGGTGAACTGTTCTCCTTAGAATTATCTTCAATTTTCTTCTCCAGGCTTGAACTTACCAATTCCATTACAAGATAGCAACATTCATCCTTAATGCAGGTCCCTATTAACTGTACAATGAAAGGGCTCTGTAGCTTCACAAGAACAAGTGCTTCTCTTTGGAATAGGTCGAAAGCCTCATCAGGTATTTCCTTGACTGCAACTTCGAGTCCAAGCCATGATCCCTGGTAGACTGCACCATATGACCCATTTCCAATATGCCTGTTTTTGGGAATCAAATGTTTTGGGTCTAATTGCAACCAGGAGGGTATACTCTCTGCCATGCCACTTTCCATTCGGATGGTTGCTTGGATCTTTTTAGATAAAAATTTAGCTATTTCAATTCTGTTCTCATCTTCACCTATTCTCTTTCCACTTCTCCGTTCAAATTTGTTGAACTGATATTGGTTCTGCACCATTTGCTCAAAGGTGGAAATTAGTTGCTTTTTATCTACATACTCATCATGAATTCTAATGACATTTGACACCTCTGCATAAAAATCCTCGATTTTCCTGCAAGCTGCTATAGTGTAGGCAACCCGGGAGGCATCTTTGGCATAGAGAATGTTCAATTCCAAGCACAAAATGGACCAGACCAGATCATGAATGTGGAGACGATGAGCTTCTCCAGTGGTAGACAGATGAACAGACTGAATCCACCATTGAGGGCTAGAACAATGCTGCAGGTATAACTCTGCTTCTTTTATAACACGATACACTTCTTTCCAAGCTCGGCTTACTATCTGCCTATTGGAATAAACAGGGCTTTTGACAAAGGAGCTCTCCTGTTTGTATTCAACTTGTCTGGCAAGGCCTAAGATATGCCAATCAATTGGGCAATGCTTTGAAAGCTTTGAAATGAATGCATGACACATGTTGTTGCATTGGGACGAATTGAACATGTAGTCTGCAGACTGGTAGAAGAAAATTTTAGGCAAGCATTCAAGCACAAGTCCTTGCCACTCCAATTCCATGTGCATTGTGAACAAGGCAGATGATCCTGGCTATACTAATTGGGCAGTAAAATAAACATTTGCCCCAATTCCAAGTGAACAAGGCAGATAACCCTGGCTATAAAAATAAGGGGAATTGAGCAATAAAATAAACATTTGCCCCGGTTCCAAGTGAACAGGCCCTGGCTATACTAATAAGAGGATTTGGGCTGTAAAATTAACATTTGCCCCGATTCCAAGTGAACAAGGCATATGACCCTGGCTATACTTAAAAAGGATCATTGGACAGTAAAATGAACATTTGCGGTTGGGCAACACATTTGAAGTTGAAATTTGTTGGTAAATATAGAATGGTCTAGGATTCCTTACCAGAATTTTTTATCTGAGCTCGATAATCCATCATCAAAATAAATTTTCCTCGTCGGATTCAGATTCTCGGATGACAAGCGCTCAACTGGGTAGTTGAAAGGGAGGTAGGAAATGAAAGCATCTCAACTCAATGAATCGGAAGCATGAGTTGCCATTAATATCCATATTGATTGATGGCCAGCACGAAAAATCTAATGAAAATCTGAGGAAACTTCTAAAGCGCGTGGAAGGCAACCAGAATATGAATCTGAACGCGCACAAAGGCGGACACTTACAGATTCCATCACATTCCCGAACTTCTGATAACGCGGGGCACTTAAAAGCGCCAAATACTCGGTTTTCCCATCATTTGGGTCACAATCATGGAAAAGTCCAACTATGGTCGCAACCTTGCATAAATATTACTAGAATATAGATAGCTTGTTCTCAATTGTGTAAGATTTCTTGTAAAGATATACACAGGTTCAGGATAGTTTTCTAAATTGTAAGAAGATTTTATAATATATAGAGGAAAGGAAAGGATCTAATATGTGAATACATTCCAATGGTTGTGATAGGAATTGTTGATTTAATGTTCATATTCTTAATTTAATACTTACACTTATTGATTTAATGTTTTTTTTTTTTTACAATATTGTACCAATAGTTGTGACTTTAAAGTTGTTATTGCTATGGTGACTAGCTATAAATGAATGAAATGTACCATTATTTGTGAAAAGTAACCAATGATGTGATGCCACATCAGTTGCACAAGTATGGGTGTCCCTTTTGCAATATCATTGGTCTCACTTTTTTTGGGTTGTTTTGGTCAGCTTGGCAAAAAACATGTTGATGTGGCTCTGAAACCTTAGTTATAAGCATGGGACTTGCCAAGTAAGCTACTGTAAAAAAAATTGGGAGTGATTTGAAAGTTTCACATAGGATTTTGAGAAGCGCAAAGTTACGGTGCTCAACTACTGGGTAGGATTTCTTGTAAAGATATACAGATGTTCAAGATAGATATACAACAACAATTACTTTGCCAAAACTGCCATTGACAAGTACAACTACAACCCACAAATTTGCATTTAGTATAACTTGTTGTCCACACAATAACATCTTTCTTTGTTGTCCATCACTTAAATTTGAATTTACTATTCCCCCTTTTTGCTCAATAATGTAGTGTGCCATCAGTGTGGCCATGGATTTCAACATTTTTTGTCATGTTACATACAAATTTATGGATGGACAAAACATATCTTGTTCGTTTGGTGGTAGGTTGTCATAGGTGCATGACATGAGGAGTTGTTAATATATTTGTATTGCCTCAACATTCCTTATATTTGTATGAGGTTTGTAAGATCTGATTTGGATAGGGTCATTCTCATGTTGTCAATAGATTGTGTACACTACAGTGACCACTATTTGAAAGCATCTCCAAAATGTTGTCCCATATAAAAACCTAGCATAAATTGGAATGTTACATATTGATAGCAATTGTTCTAGGTCACCAACATGAATAATAGAGCTGACGCAGAGCCCACCACAAAGACTAAGTGTTTCCTTCCCACACCCACAATAGCCAAAGTCAATCCAAGTTTATTTACTTGTTACAAGGTATCTTCAGACTCATTTATCAGTTTCCAATTCCCCTCAACTTTTGTGTAACAAGCTCCACATCCATGTCCTATCTCTATCATGTTCCTCCTTTAGGGTCTCAAGGCTTGTTTAATGAAAACAACTACAACAAAGGAATGAGGTGAAATCTTTTATTTTCTGACTAATGGTGGCCAACCAACTCAAAACATTCACTAGAGTTTACCTCCCAAAGTTCTCTGACAAACTTCTCTCACAATAGACATGCTTCACTAGTAGCACTCCAAGATGGGTTTCTCTCAAACAACTTCCCAAACTTCCAAAGGACCAGGTAAACTCAAGACAATTTCAAATACCCTTTATCAAGTTACACATACTCCTAAGGTTGCACCTTCTGATTCCAAATGCAAGGGTCCTGATCCCAACTATCCTCACAGACCTAATTAAGCCAAATAGGCCTAATGTAAAAAGCAAGTACCCTTTGTACTTGGTCCATGATCAAACTAATCACTCTTTTGGTCTCATAACACCTTCAAACCACCAATTCCATAGTCGCATCAGTTGGTTCCATCCCAAACTCCTTCTATAAGCGTTTTTCTTCAATGTTGCACAAATGGTCACATTGAGATGCCCGTCTACAGTTGGATTTTTGTCCACGTGCTTAGAGCCCCCTTAAAAACCAACCCCAAAATCTTACAATATATTTTCCCTTCTAATATTTCCCCAAATGTTGTTAAAAACCAACAGCAAAAATGTCAGATACGGGCATTTTTTTGAGAAACCCTAGTTGTAGGTAGGATTTGGACCTGGCTAGACAAAATTTGATAGATCTCTGCAACCCGATGGACTCAAGACCTCAAACTAGAAGAAAATAAAAGCTAAGAATCTCCTTCAACACATCCACTTGGTCTCATAAACCCATTAATCCATACAAGTAAGCAATCAATCAAAAAATAGGAAATTAGTAGGAAAACTCTAAAATTCTTTATTACTTCAATTCTCCAAAACATTAATTTTTTTAGCAACCCCTGGATTCGATCCTAGTGGGTGTGAAATAACATCGCTAATGGTTCCCAACTAATTTTCAAATTTGGTGACCATTGGGGCGGAAGTTACACAATTTTGCAAAATGTTGTCATGTTTGTCTTGACAACTTTTTTGAAAGTTGTCAAATCTTGCAACTTTTGCACTTGATGGCTTGGGTTCTTTAACCCATGAATTTATTGACTCCTAATGACCTACTAGGACTTAAAAAACCATAATCCATCCTTACTTAGACTCCTATTGACCCATATGGTCATTTGTCCATGGTGCTTATAGTATGCAAACCAGGACAATGCCATACAAGATTGGGTCTTATTGAATCACATCTATATTAACCTATTACATATGCATAGGATCATGATGATTACATTGTGTCTCCACCTCAGGGATATCTTTGTGTTCTTGGTCTTCATTGTATGTTTTGGGTTGTAATCCTAAAGGAAAATATATTTTTTCATTAGTATACAAAGGAAACAGTTTTTGAACCATTGGTAACATGATCACCGAAAGACAAGTTTATAGTGCAACCCGACACAACAGTTCATAGAGGTCACTGAAAATACTAAGTGCACTATCACCGATAGACAATTTACAGTGTAAACCAACAACACACTTTACTGAGAAAACCGACAGACAGTCTACAAAGAAACCCGAGAAGCAGAATGTCTACAGAGACATCATCGAGGAAAGGCTACAGAGAAACCCGAGCACCAGTCTACCGAGAGACAGCTTTAATTCCAAGAAATGTGGATCTGAGTTACACGTCAGATAAAGCACTTGATTTTTATAATTATATTTAATGCTTATCTTTAAAACCATTTCTTGAGGGACAAGTAAAGCATATGTAATTGTTTTAATCGGTGTAACTGATTAAAAATATGCAAACTAGGAGATCAAGGTCAAGTTGTAAACCTTTGATCATAGAGTTTTCATTGAAAAGCTTGAAACCTAAATAGGTCAATTCATTGTATAAATAGATGTAGAAATCAATCAGACAATGATGATTGTAGCCGCAACAGACATTTATGGATCAGATAGAGAGTTTTATGCAGAAGGACAACAAAAGATGAAATCAGTTATGAAGAACACGATTCAAGGCTACCGAGCAGAACAAGGGTATTAATCAATCACTATAGGTGATACATATACATTGTGTACTTAAAGGATTTGTATTCAGCAATTCAGGATTGCACACTATCAGGTCAACAAGTATTTTTGACTGCATTCTAGCAAGTCTAGCAAATAGAAGAAATCATTTAAGAAGGTGGATTTAACAATCCTTATGTAAATCTTTTAACCGAGTGCACACTTAACAATGTTGCTAAATATCTTAACCGATTAGACCTAACCAGTCTAAAATGTTACTCCTAACAGGGTAAGATCATCAGAAGTGAACACACTTGTAGCCTTAACAGGCACCTTCCATTCTGCAGATAGTGAAGCTTTGTGGGTTTCATCCCCACCACAGTTTTTACCTTCTAACAGGGGTTTTCTACATTACCAATTCTTGTGTCATGTGTACATACATTTCATGAATGTTTACATGCAATTAGGTTTATGTTTTGATATTACATGCATAAGGTAGAAAAGCATCAATGGTCGGTAATGCCAGAACAGAGTACTAATGGTTAATTGATAACAAGTTTTAAGGGTACTGATTCACCCCTCCCCTCTCAGTACACACCATTCCATTATTCCAACATGGGGTGCCCCTGCACCATACTCCCCAGGTGACTGAATCTCAATTCCACTTGAGATGAGTTCCTCTAATGTTGTACATTTCTTTTTTGTTTGTTCTTCATCCATCTATATTGCCTCAGACTCAGGGAGTCTCTTCCATTTGACTAGATATTGTTTGTACACCCGTTTTCTTGTCCTCTTAACAACTTTAGTGTCCAATATCCTTTCAAGTTTTGGTGGTGCTTGGATTCGGAAGTCTTTCAGGCTGTCATCGTCTTCCTGTACCTGCAATGGATCACCTGCATTTATCTCACTTTTAAATGGGGTTAGACCTTCTATATTAAAAATAGGGGATATGCCAATGTTAGGAGGTAGTTGCAACTCATATGCATTATTTCCAAACTTCTTGGTGATTTGACAAGGACCAAGCTTCCTCATCATCAGTTTGATATGCTTTCCTTTTGGGAGCCTTTCCTTCTTCAAGTTTACCCACACTAGATTGCCTACATCAAATTGCACATCCCTTCTTTTCTTATCATCCTGTTCTTTGTACTTCTTTGTTGTATTTTGCAATTGTAGTCTAACCCGATCATATACCTCTTTGAGTCTTATAGAAAACTCTTCACCATGTGAATTGATGTGTTTATTTGAAGGTAAATTCCTTAGTTCCAACACTCCTCTTGGATTCAAGCCATATACAATCTGAAAGGGAGACTTTCCTGTACTTTTGTCCACAGAATCATTATAAACATATTTTGTCTGTGGAAAGACAAAATCCCACTTCTCACCATTTTTTTTTGCAAGACATCTTAGCAGGTTTCCCAATGTCCAATTGGGGTGAGCCCCCAATAGTGGGTTACACTTTTTTGCCTGAACAGGCACTGAACTCTACATTTTGAAAAAAACTTTCAGATCCGGATGCATATTGTCATTAAGCCATTTGAAATCAAAAGATGAAGTAAACTAGAGTCTTTTAGGATTTTTTGTCTAGATTCTAAATATATTTTTTTTCTTTTTTTTTAATTGATTTGAATGGTTTTTTTTTCTCCCACGAAAACTGCTATGTTGCTAAAAACATCATTTTCAAAGAGTTACATTGACTTCATAGAGCATAAATTTTTTTCTAAAATAGATATCAATGTGCTTATTTTGAATTTTGTTTTGTAACATCCATACGGAGGGCATGCAATTGGTTTGACGATATTATCATGATTATTGCATATTTTATGAACATTTGAAGTTGAGTAAACAGTAATTTTGACATACCTTGACTACATAGCTTATAACTTGTGTATTTATTGAAATTCAATTTTTTTTTGATAGAAAGTAGACTCAAAGACAGAGGGCACTATTATTTTTCAAAAAAAATAATCTATTTTCTACTATTTTCATTGAACGTCAAACTTGGAGGTTTATATTTGATAAAAAAAACCTACATTCGATGCACGTCAAAAAACATAGTCCTAATTAATTCAAAAATTGTCAAATTTGTATTCGTTAGAAAGCTCGTTCAGAGTACTTGTGCAATGCAAAATGACGTCTCCTTATTCTTCCATTTGAGCCCTGCGTTTGAGCCCCGAAGCCATGAAAAATTCATAATTGTGTCAACCTCTACAAATGGCCTCTAATCAGAGACTTTCGATAGAAACTACTTTTGATAGAAAGAAGTTTCGATCGAAACTAATTTGTTTCGATCAAAATTACTTGACTCGAATTGCCCTTAATTAAGGACTTTCGATAGAAAGTAGTTTCGATCAAAAGTCCCTACTTTCTAAATCCGCCTGCTTTGTAAATTTCACGAGGAATTGCTTCCTCTAGAAAAATTATTACCCACTACTGTGGGTTCACCCATTAACTACTTCAGTTTGGCCATCTATTTGTGGGTGGTATGTTGAAGAAAAGGATAAGTTTGTTCCTATCTTTCTCCACAAGGTTCTCTAAAAATGGCTAACAAATCTTACATCCCTATCAAAGACAATATTCAATGGGAGCCCATGTATCCTTACCACTTCCTTGAAGAAAATGTTTGCTACATAGGAGGCATTACTTGTGGGTTTACATGGCAAGAAATGTGTCATTTTGCTAAATCTTTCCACCACTGCAAACACATTGTCAAAACCTTCTTGTGTCCTAGGTAAGCCCATGATGAATTCCATGCTTACACTCTCCTAAGGTCTTGAAGGAATAGGTAAAGGCTGGTAAAGGCATGCATTTTTTGTTGTACCTTTAGCCTTTTGACAAATTACACAAGATTCTACAAACTTTCTGACATCCATTTGTAACGATCCAATAGTGATGTCTCCTTACAAGTTCAAGTGTTTTATCTAAACCAAAATTTCCTCCCATAAAACCACTGTGTTTTTATTTTATGATGTTGTTCATCATAGAGCATTTGGGAATACACAATTGTCCTCCTTTGAAGAGTAGGCCTTCCTTAATCAGAAAATCAGAGAATTCCAAATGATACTTGCCATCAAAATCAGAACATACCTTATAGATGTCTTTGAAATCCTCATCCTCAGCATACATACCTTTTAGGGCATTAATACCAACACTTTTTAACTGAACCTCTGTTATAGTCAAAGCTCTTCTGCTAAGAGCATCTGGAACTTTATTTGAGACACCCTTTTGTGCTTAATAGTGAAAGTGTAGGCTTGTAGGGACTCTACCCACTTCATGTGCCTATGACTTAGTTTGTCTTGACTGTTTAAGTAGCTTAGGGCCTAATTATCAGTGTAAACAAAAAATTCCTTGGGGAGCAGATAGTGCATCCATTTCTTTAGTTCTTGCACTAATGCATACATCTCCAAATCATACAATGAATACTTTCTTTTAGCATCATTTAATTTTTCACTAAAGAAAGAAATTGGCTTTCCTTCTTGGCTAAGCATTGCTCCTATGGCTACATGACTGGCATCACATTCAATTTGAAATTTTTTGTTGAAATTAGGCAGTGTTAGGACAGGTTGTTGGGCTAATTTCCTTTTAAGCATCTTAAATACTTCATCTATTGCTTGGTTCCATGAACACTTACACTTTTTACCACATCTGATTGTCTCCAACATGGGAGCACAAATTTAACTGAAATTATTAATAAATCTTCTATAAAAAGTTGAGAGACCGTGAAAAATTCCTAACATCCCCAATTGTCCTAGGAGGGTGCCATGAAAGGATTGCACTAACCTTATGATCAGGATCCATTTTCAAGTCACCTTTGGAGATCACAAACCCAAGATATGTTAGCTCTTTCTGGATGAGCACGCACTTATCCATATTGATCATTAGGTCTTCTTCATTCAACTTCTTCAAAATCATATCTAGGTGTTTTAAGTGTTATTTTGTTTTGTTAAATATTAAGATATCATCTAGATATACAATCACAAACTTGCCACTGAAATCCTTGAGCACTTCATTCATTAGTCTCATGAATGTGCTGGGGGCATTAGATAACCCAAAATGAATTACTTTCCATTCATACAAGCCTTCATTGGTTTTAAAGGCATTTTTCCACTCATCACCTGTCCTTATCCTAATTTGGTGACAACCACTTTTAAGATCATTTTTTGAAAATTATTTAGCCCTCCCAAACAATCAAGTAGATCCTCTATTCTAGGCATGGGAAATCTATACCTAATTGTGATTTTTTTTATGACTATGGAATTCATGCACAATCTCCATGTTCCTTCTTTCTTGGGTGCTAAGACAACATGGACTGCACAAGGGCTCAGACTTTTCCCTATCAGACCTGCATCAAGTAGTTCTTGTACTTGGTTTACCACTTCTTCATCCTGTTGTGGAGGCAAGTTGTATGAAGACTTGTTTGGTAGTGTAGCCCCTAGAATAAAATCAATGCGGTGACTGATTTCCCTCATAGGTGGTAGTGTTTTTGGCATTCTTTCTGCAACTATGTCTTTGTATCTTTCAAGCATTTCCTTCACTTCATTATTGACAATCATCTTCTTCTTCTCTGATTAATTCTCATTAGCAACAGGCTCTCTACTTTGGTTTGGCATTGGTATGATTGAAAAACAGGGTCTCTCCTCTTCATGGTTCATCTTGAGGAACTCCTTACCTCCCATGAGCATGATCTTTGCTTCCTTCTCCATTTGTTCTTCAGGTTCATCAGGCAGTGGCATCAACTCTATGACTTTTCCATCCTTAGTTATTGAATATGTGTTCCTCTGTCCATCATGGTGAGATTTTAAATCATATTGCCAAGGCCTTCCAAAAAGGTGGCATGCATCCATATTAACAATATCACATAATATTTTTTCCTTATCAGAACCAATATGAAATTCTACCCATGATTGTTCCTTTACCGATGTCTTCTGCCCTTTAGTTAACCATGAAACTTTATATGGAAAAGGGTGAGGGATTCTTCTAAGTTTTAACTTCTCTATCATTTCCAAGGAAACCAAATTCTCAGTAGAACCAGAATCTATAATCACCTTGCATACTTTATGTACTCACTAACATGTGGTTTTGAAGATGGCTTTCCTCTGTGGCACCTCAGAATTGGTTGGTACCTTCAACAATGTGCTCCACATCATCAATGCTTTCCCTCTTTCTGGTAGTCCATAAGAATTAGGAGAGTTCACACTCTGGAAATCAGTGTCTTGGATCAAATGATTCCTTTTATCTCCATGGAACTTGGTTGTGCTTTCTCTGAGCATTTGGAGGCAATGTGGCCTCCTTGGTTGCAATTAAAGCATTTGATGGGTCCTGAACCCATTCCTCCAAACCTTCCTCTGAAACTTGGCCTTCTTCCTCTAAAATTTCCTCTAGAATTGCCCTCTCCATGAGAGCTTTCTTGGCTTGAGTCTCCTTGTGATCTGAAGCTTTTTCCTCTTCCTTGGTAGCTCCCTCTTCCTCTAGAGCTCCTTCCTCGACCCCTATTATTCTTCTCTTGTCTCCTTTTTATTTTATCCTCCACTTTTAGTGCCAATTGATAGCATTTATGGATAGTGTCTGGGCATAATAGGTTCAATTTGTCTTGTATGTTCATCCTAAGTCCATTTAAATATCTTGCTACCTTCTCACTTTCACTTTCACTGTGTCTAGACTTTATGCTTAATTTTTGGAATTCTTCTGCATAAGTAGTGACATCCATCTCTTTTTGTTTGAGATTATGTCTTCTCTTAAGTAATTTGAATTCATAGTCCTCTGTTACATTAGTCTACTTGACTTTAGAGACCATTATGTTCCAAGAAGTAATCATACTTCTTCCATCTTTCACCTTCCCTCCTTGAACAAAGTTGGACACAAAGTGAGGGTTTCTCCCTTAAACTTGGACTTGGCTATATTGATCTTTTGATTCCCTGGTGTTTCTTCACATTCAAAGTAATTATTTAAGGACTCTATCCAGTCCATGACACTATCAGTATCCATCTTTCCACAAAAGACAGGGATATTTGATTTGTTGTCCATGGCTCTTCCTCCCATAGACTTGAGAGCATTTAGGAAGTACCTCTGATCTACAGAAACTTCTTCTTCTTCCTGCCTAGGGGTCTCCTCATCACCCCCTTCTTCTTCTTCTTCTTCTTCTTCTTCTTCTTCTTCTCTATCATAGGAATCATCTACTTCCTTTCTCATCTTTCCCTTCAACGTTTCTAACTCTGCCTTCAACAAACGGTTATGTTCCTCATTTTCTTGCACGCTCTTGGATAGTTTTGCATTGGTCATCTTAGGAGGCATTCTCTAAGCCTCTCCCTCAAAATATTTTGCTAACATGTACTCAATTCTTCTCCCAAAAGATTCTCCAATGCTCTTATACCAATATGATGCAGAGCCCACATCAAAGACTAAGTTTTTCCTTCCCACACCCATAATAGCCAAAGTCAATCCAAGTTTATTTACTTGTTACAAGGCATCTTCTGACTCATTTATCAGTTTCCAATTCCCCTCAACTTTTTGTGACAAGATCCACATCCATGTCCTATCTCTACCTTGTTCTTCCTTCAGAGTCTCAAGGCTTGTTTGATGAAAACAACTACAACGAAGGAATGGGATGAAATCCTTTTGTTTTCTGACTAAAGGTGGCCAACCAACTCAAAATATTCCTTAGAATTTACCTCCCAAAGTTCTCTGACAAACTTCTCTCCCAATAGGCCTACTTTGCTAGTAGCCCTCCAAGATAGGTTTTTCTATAACAAATTCCCAAACTTCCAAAGGACTACGAAAACTCAAGGCAGTTTCAGATACCCTTATCATGTTACACATACTCCTAAGCTTGCACCTTCTGATTCCAAATGCAAGGGTCCTAATCCCACCTATCCTAACAGACCAAATTAAGCCAAATAGGCCTAATTTACAAAGAGAGTACCCTATGTACTTTGTCCCTGATCAAACCAATCACTGTGTTGGTCTCAAAACACCAATTCCATAGTCACATCAGTTGGTTCCATCCCAAACTCCTTCTATAAGCATTTTTCTTCAAAGCTGCATAGACGGTCACATTGAGATGCTCGTCTATAGTTGGATTTTTCTTGACGTGCGTGGAGCCCCCACTTTAAACCAACCACAAAATCTTAAAATACATTTTCTCTTCTAACATTTCCCCAAAGGTCATTAAAACCAACAGTGAAAATGCCAAATACGGGCATTTTTCTAAGAAACCCTAGTTGTAGGTAGCATTTGGACCTGTCCATAAAAAATTCAATAGATCTTTGCAACCTGGTGGACTCAAGACCTGAGAATAGAATAAAATGAAACCTAAGAGTCTCCTTCAACACATCCACTTGGTCTCAGACACCCATCAATCCAGACAAGTAAGCAATAAATCAAAAAATAGGAAATTAGCAGGAAAACTCTAAAATTCTTTATTGCTTCAATTCTCCAAAACATTTTTTTTTTCAACAACAACCCCTCGATTTGATCCCAATGGGTCTCAAATGGTTTCCAACTAATTTTCAAATTTGGTGACTGTTGGAGCGAAAGTTACACAATTGGCAAAAAGTTGTCATGTTTGTCTTGACAACTTTTTGGAAAGTTGTTAAATCTTACAACTTTTGCACTCGATGGCTTGGGTGCTTTAACCCATGACTTTATTGACTCCTGGTGACCTACTAGGACTTAAACAACCATAATCCATCCTTACTTAGACTCCTAGTGACCCATACGGTCATTTGTCCATAGTGGCTTATATTATGCAAACCAGAACAATGCCTTACAAGACTAGGTCTGATGCAAGAGCATCTTGGGTTCTTGGAAATCTTGTATCAACCAAAAATATGTTGGTTTTGGTTTGGTAGCTTGTTGAAGACTGCTCGGTAAAGTGCTCGATAACTGTTTTCCTTGGTCGGTTGAAAGTTTTTTGTTTCACTGCTCGAGCTCGGTTTCTTGTTTTGGTTGGCTTCACCGATGGGGTCTCGGTGGTTGTTCTTGGATGCTCAGTGGTTTTCACCGACTGGTCTCTGTGCTTGGTAGTCTTTCTCACCGAGTTGGTTTTCGAACGTTGGATCTTCTGGCCGACGTATGCATTTAATTTCCGTAGCGTAATCAATGTTGGAGTCTCTCATTGGGATGTGTATGGACCTAAATCTGGGTCTTTGTTGTTTCCTATGTTGGATCTTTAGGATCTTTGGTGCCGACATCTTTTGTGGTCTCTTGTATATATTTATTTTTTGTTCTTACATTTTAGGCAGCAGTTTTGGAAGGAATTCTTATAGAAGATTTGGATTGCAGGTCTATGACCTCGCATGTATGAAGATTATTTTGTAAAGATCTGAATGTATATGGCCGAAACTGGGAAGGCCTTACAGCCTGACATGTATGATGTTTTTCTCTCCCTTTCTATGATGTTGCTTCCGAGTTATTCTGCAAGTTGGTTTTGATAGTTGGGAGCGCCTTGCGCCCTGGTTCTCCTTGCCCTCCTTGCTTCAAGGTATTATTGAATCACGTCTATATTAACCTATTACATATGCATAGGATGATGATGATTACATTGTGTCTCCACCTCAGGGATATCTTTGTGTTCTTGGTCTTCATTGTGTGTTTGGGCGCCCCTACACCAAGAGATTTCATCAAATGGGCTTTGATTATTATATGGAAATGCTTCAAGCTTGACCTAGTGCCAACACATTCTAGCAACCTTGGTCAAATGAATCTCATTTCATCAATTAGAATGTAATAAATGGACATTTTTAGCAAATCATTTATCAAAGACTGGAGAATATCAACATACCTTTATGCAAGAATGTATATGCATTGAATTTAAAGTGGCACATGTAAATGCCAAGCAAAGTTAACCTATACGGATCGTGAAGGTCATTCAAAAGATGTATGATGCAATAGATCATAACATCATTCGTATTGAGCCAATAAAGACCTAGTTGGATAGGGATATTACAAGAAAAGAAGATTCAATTGTTGTCTTATACTTTCTATTTCTTTTATTGTTGAGAGAAATCGATCTACTTATAACTTCATCCACTCTATCAAGAGGAATAAAATTGGCTCTAGAAGGGTGGAGAATCTTGTAGTTATATCTTAGTTCCTCACATTTTGTTGGCCATTAAATGCTTATGTACATGGAGTTTCTAGTACCTGAATGAGATATAGAGACAAAGGAGATAACCTAGATTGATAATGATGGGGTACATACATGGTTGGTATATAAGTTTAAAGAGGCTTAACCTTAACAAGTTCAATAATTTTGAGTGATAAGAAATTTGGCATGAATTTTGGGGATGCTTAAGGCATTAGGCCAAAGTTGGTCGATTGTATTTAAATTTTGAATGTAATAATCATTTTCAATGTCAATTTAAATATTTATATTCCACATTTCATTCTTAAATGTGATGTGCTTAGCATTTCAAATTTTATTTATTATTTGTTATATGTGTTTTTATAATTCATTTGTTAAGTACTATAAGTATTTGCACCACTTTCTCTCCATCATGCCCAATCTAGACCCTTTGTCCCTCCATCCTTAAGGTTTATCTGCCTCGTGGGACATAAATAATTTAAAAGTGACATTTAGTTAAAATATGCAAGGAATTGATTCACCATACAATTCAAGTGTTTAAAAAGCCACAAATTAATGTGCTTTATCTTAGCAGTTCAAATTCATTCTTGCGAAATTGACTCTTACAATTGTGGAATTGAACCTATACCTATAGAAATCAATTGAATAAATTATATTAATACTTTCCCACCTCAATCATCTAATGTTTGAATCTTGGTAAGGATTGGCAATATTAACAAACCTGTTTGGGGAGTTTATCGAATGATTATCGTCATATTTTTGTCATTCATACCACTAGTTAGATTGATTTAGGAATTTTAGAACAAGGATTAAGGGTAATAGGTAAGCATAGATTAGACCTAGGATGATATATGCTAATATAATGTTTTGATAATGTTGTTGTGATGCTCTCTTAAATACTCAATGACAATTCTCTTGATAACCCTAATATTCTTTGATAACTACTACACGATTTAAAAAATAAATGAGCGAATATTTTTAAATACAACAAATAACACATAGATCAGCATAAACATACACTATTGACTCACAATGACTAACAAGAGGGCATCAACGAGATTTGAATTTTAAAAGTATAGGACTTGCAAATAGAAAAATGACCTTTGTTAAGTTTGATTTATAAATCTAATCCAAGGTGATGGACGAGAGATCTAAGGATTGGGATCAACTTCTTGAATGAGTGATGATGAGAATTGGATATAGTGATATCATGAACTCTCTTCATGGAAGAATATGTTATTTGTGATGGACGGGGACTCTAAGGATTGTATTTTCTATTGTAAAACATACATCACAAAAAAAAAATAGACATATATGCCCTCCTCTTGCCCTTGTGACCCTTTCATAAAGAATGTAAGGGATTGGAAGAGATGAGAAAACTATTTAATCATGATAGAAATATGCAATAATAGCAAATAACATCATATGATAAGCAAGAAAAAAACATAATGCAATCATGTATAATAAGAGGAAATCAACATATTTCTCATCCTTAACCCAATGAATGTAAGAAATAATATGTAAGGACTACGATCTCGACAATAGGTGCCACATCAACAATATACAAAAGACAAGGGATTCACTCAACACAGTCAAATGTCGAACCCACATATCGACGAAACAAATAATTTCCATTAAAATTATTAGGAAAATGGTACATGGTTTGACCAACTTATCGAACATAATACATATGTCTACAACAAGGAAGAGTGTCGTCCACGTTGTTGAACGCACTAACAAGATATCACATGAATCATTACATCAAGATCATTAACAACTTCGACAAACCAAGACTAACAAATTATGAAGAATTTCGACCAACAAGAATTGAATTTACAAATGACAGATTTTACAGGAGTCATCGGTTGACTAACATAATTTTTTCAATGTCATTACAATACACCACCTAGTTGATAACAAGTATTACATCAAGATCATTAACAACTTCGACAAACCAAGACTAACAAATTATGAAGAATTTCGACCAACAAGAATTGAATTTACAAATGACACAGATTTTACAGGAGTCATCGGTTGACTAACATAATTTTTTCAATGTCGTTACAATACACCACCTGGTTGATAACGAGAAAACATAATATGGTAAACATGAAGACCTTCTTGACAGGAGCTCCAGACACCTGTTCCACACAAAACATCAAGGGGCGGGAATATTATAGGAGTGCGTTTTCACCCTACCACGAAGTTGTTAAGCTTCCCCAGAATCTTTCCTGACATGAAAGATACCCAGCCCAGCTCGAGGAAGTATAAACAAACAAAAATGAGAGAAGTATTATATAGAATTGTGCACATCAACATACATACTTTAAATGCTCACTAAATAACATCCTAAAGTTCAAGCATAATTATGCAATATAGGATTAACAAGATTCTTTTTCCAACAATATAAAACTTTTCAAGTTTCCCTTATCACAATAACATGGAAACACTAAATGCATATGTCATAAGTATAAGAAAAATAGAAGCATCAAGTCTTTCTTGATCAAATGGTGAGATCTTAAATCTATCTCATTCACATTTTAAATGTAGTAGGAATTTATCCTAGCTTAAGATACTCACAATACGATAATCACGCATGCATCAGCATTGGCAGACATCAATTTACTTCAACCATATAAATTTCACCAAAACCCTCACAATCATACAATTTCTACATGAGCATGCGAAAATTTTAACTTTTCCAGGCATAAAAGTTCATACAAGTGCAATCATGTATTAAACCATACTTGTCTATGATAGTTTAAAACAAAAATCCAATTCATCAATTTCTGGCTATCAGAACATCTCCAAGAGTCAAGAAATGTAGATAAATTCAATATTTGTGAATATCATTGGTTATAACAAACAAAGATCAACCGGGATGCTTAGAACCCAATCATTGATAAGTTCTCACCCACGGAACTACAACAGACAACCTTACCATATACTGATTGCAGAGGACTAACACTGGGAAAACACGAACTCAACAAGAAGAAATGAACCCTGTTGATAAGTACTCAGAATAAGGAGACATTTCAAGAAGGAAAGTTGTGCCAAACCTACACCCAACCACGCCAAAGCCATGTTAGACCCACAAATAAAACATGCAAAAAATAATTGGGCAACACATAGGCTATTACATTAACATCTAATGTCATAAGGACATAATGCTCTATTATGTTGAAACAAAAATAACATAGATGGAATCATAATATCCAAATAGAGATGCATACAAATAGCGATCTTCAACTATTGAAACAGAGCTTCCTTAAAGATTTCGTTCCGTGCCTCAAGACGATGAAGGGAACTAGGAGAGAGAAGAGAAAAGGAGTGAATGAATCGGTCCAGACCATGCCCAAATCCGGATGTAATCCTCGAGAATCCAGATCTACACCCCATCTCCTGAAGTGTCTTTCCAATCTACTATCCCAAAATCCTTCAAATAACAACATGCATTTGAAACTACTTCAACATCACTAAAGACTCTCAAAGTGATCACATACCTTGCATAAAAGATGTGAAGACAACTTGAGTTGACATTGGAAAAATCTTATTGTCTTATTACATCATATTTGCTTACATGATTTGGAGTTGCAACCTTTTATTATGCTTCCTTCAGAATGCATTGTTGTCGTTTTGCAGTATCTTGGAGGCATAGACCATTTCTTGTAAAAGGAAACACGGCTAGAATTTATGAAGCTGAAATGAATAATGAACTGTATTTAATTGGTGAAATGAATAATGAACTGTATTTAATTCGTGAATGCCTTATTTGAATCACAGCTAGAAGTCAGAACCCATGAAGATGCTCCAAAACAATTGGCTGTTGCTATTTCTAACGCGTAAAATGTCTCTGTATCTGATTGAGCAGCCTTCATAGGACCACCTACTACATATGAAAGATCTAACTCTCATCAACTTCATTGTGAAATCGGGCTTTGGAAAGACCAAAAGAAGATTGGGAAGAAAGAGTATTTTTTGCACTTCCGGAAAAATGGAAACAGAAAAGCATTTCATTTTGAGTGTGATGCCTTTAAGGACAGCAGGGATAGTTATGTTAATACCTTGACAGCTAAATTTTGGGTTGATTTATTCTGTGAGGGGGGCAGTTGAGCAGTTGGGGGCACTCATCATCAATTTGCACAAGAAAAGGGCTGAAATGCAGAAATCGGTTTGTAAGGCGGTCTGTTCCATAGACTATCTTTAGCCTTGTGGATGTTAAGTTTTTTTCTTCTTTCTTTCTATGTAGTGCTCACAGTTTCTCAGACACTATTGATTATGTTCTTTAAACATGTCGTTAGTGACCATTTCTTGTTGCATTGTATGCTCAAACTTTCCCATCCACAAATCAGTTCTCTCTATAGGAATGGATTGTATACATGAGGCCATGTTTGTGCAATGTGAATTTAGGATACATTATCCCGAGATCACTCATCACTCTTGTAGAATTGCAATCTTGTAAATCCAACAATTTTAAAAAATGAAACCCTGTTAAGGGAGTAGTGTGATGGTTAGGGTGTGGTGTTGTTTCAGCATCTACCTAGATTCAAGTCCCTGCTAGGTCATTGTGTTTGCAGGCTTTACACCTTTGTTGAGCTAAGAGATTACAGACTTGAACAAGCATTAATGCTTGTAGATGTGCTCACATGCTTTTACACCCTCGTTGGGCTACTGAGCTTGTGGACTTGGACAAGCATTAATACTTGAGGATGAGGCCCCCTGTTGTGATCTCACCAGCTAGGTCTGGTTAATCTCTGAGATTTCTTGAGGTGAGTACCCCATTAAATCACTCTTTAATTAATTGAAAAAAAATATGAAACCAGCCCTGCATTTCCAGATGCTTGCACATTTGATCATACTTCAATTTTACCCATGAAGCTCTGATAATAGAATGGCCAATATATTAGCCAAGGATTCCACTATACAGTGATTAACCGCTTGATATGTATGATCTCCTTCCAAAATCTTGCAGAAAATGTCAACTGTTTTCTTGAGGCAATAATAAATTGCATTGTTTTTGTGTATGTTTCACTGTTCCTCACCAATAATCTCCACAGGAACATAACCCTTCCTTGAAATAATGGAAGCGAGTAGCATCTCTCACAATGATTTCCCTCTCTACAAGCTTTGAAATGAATTTGGTTGTTTTATGGCAGTCAGCACAGACACGGTGATTCTTAAAAACACGAATGCATGTCCCAGGGGATGAACTCATCAAACCAAATACAATCGCAAGTTTCTCACTATACTGACCTACACAATATTCTTTGTTCTCCTCCTCCATATCATGCAGCACAGAATTTTCTCAGCCACATACCCTGCCTCTTTCATCTTCCCTGCCAAGCTCTCCAAGTTAGCATAAATTTCATCTGTTTGTGGGTGTGATATGTCTCCTACAACAAAAGTGTGCGCCTTGTTCTGAGCAATAATCCAGCAGCTTCCAGGATCCTTTCCTATGCTCATTTTCTCCATCATATTACTCACATGTGCTCTATCATCCGAATTACCAAGTGAAGCATACATGTTTGAGAGGAGAACATATGTTGAAGCATTAGATGGTTCTAAATGAAGAAGATTTTTGGCTGCCCGTATTCCCAACTCAATATTGCTATATATTCTGCAGGCACTGAGCAAAGTTCGCCAAATTAATGGATCAGAGGGAAAAAGCAATCGAATTGATAAAGGGTTCTGCTTCATCTAGAAGCCCAACACGAGCCAAAAGGTCAATCACGCAAACATAGTGTTCTTGTCTGACTTCAATTCCATAGTTAGAAGCCATGGAATCGATGTATTTACGCCCTTCGTCCACTATCCCTGCATGGCTGCATGCTGAGAGAACACCAACAAAGGTGATATGGTCTGGATCTGTGCCTTCCTGCTTCATTTGTTCAAAGAATTTAAGGGCCTCCTTTCCTAGACCATGTTGAGCACATCCTGTAATCATTGCATTCCATGAGACCACATTTCATTTTGGCATTGCTTTAAAAACTTCTAATGCGTTCTCTATACTGCCACACTTAGCATACATGTCAACAAGTGTACTTGCTGGAAATAAATTGAGCTCATATCCAGATCTAATAACATGCAAACGGACTTGCCTTCCAAGTTCCAATGCAACTAAGTTTGCACATGCCCTGAGACAATTAGCAAAAGTGAAGTTGTTTGGTTTCATACCAACCCATTGCATCTCTTCAAAGAGTTGGAGAGCTTCTTGCCCAAGCCCATTCTGTGCACATCCTGTAATCATGGCCGTCCACAGCACCTCATTTCGTTTGTCCGTTCTCTCAAACATGCTGCATGCATCCTCCATATTCCCACATTTAGCATACATGTCAAGAAGGGCACTCACCACAAAGACATCCAACTCAGAATTTGATTTGATAAGCATTGCATGGACTTGCTTGCCTTGTTCCAGACCACCTTCAATAGCACAAGCACCGAAAGCACTGGAAAAGGTAAATTGATTCACATTCACACCTTTTAACATGTCTGCAAAAATTCTAAGTGCTTCCTCCCCTTGTCCACACTGAACATAGCCTGCAATTAGATAAATCTGTAAGGAATCCCGAATCGCAAATTTCAACCAGTTTAGAATTCTTGAAAAGTTTTCATCTAATATCAATTTCTCAAATTTTTAATTTATTTATATTTAAAAGAATTTCTCCTATTTCTGAAAGAATAGAAATTTGTTTTCCTATGTCTTTCACCATCTATTTCATTTAAGTTGTACGACTTACAGGCTCTTTGTTTCCAAAGTGTCTTTGGGTGCGTTCATCTACCAGCATCACATTTAGTTTATGTGAACTAGCTCTTGCTTTTATAGTAATCGTTTTCCTATCAAAGTGATTACTTCAATCGAGTGAGTTGGATATTCTGGCTAAATCGAATATTTTTCAATGACATCTGTATATTTTCTACACAAATAATTGAAAATGGATAACGGTTTAAAGAATCTGAAAAAAATCTCTCAATAGTAAACACTTTTCAATTTTGGATATTCAAATTCCTAATCTTCTAGAACTACAAATGTTTTTCTGGTTTCGTTTAATTGATCGCCGAAAAAAAGTTACTAAACAAAAAGCAAAAATATTGTTTCATTGGAATTGAAGCGAAATCTTCATTTTCATATGAAAACTAATACACAGAATTTTTTTAAAAGCAAGCAAATGAGGGATATTAGCCACCAAAATTTTACCTACCTACAATCATGGCTGTCCACAACCCACATTCTGTTCAGCCATTTTGTCAAACACTTGCCTTGCATCATCAACTCTTCCGCATTTAGCATACATATCCACCATAGCGCTCCTTGCAGCGAAATCTTCATTTTCATATGACAGCTAATATACAATAAAATTTAAAAAGCAAGCAAATGAGGGATATTAGCCACCAAGATTTTACCTACCTGCAATCATGGCTGTCCACAAAACCACAATCTGTTCAGCCATTTTGTCAAACACTTGCCTCGCATCATCAACTTTTCCACATTTAGCATACATATCCACCATAGCGTTCCTTGCAAACACATTCAACTCAATCCCACTCTTCACAACACCACCATGAACCTGTCTACCCATTTCCACATCATCCATTACAGAGCATGCCTTAAGAAGGCTCGTAATCGTATGATTCGTTACTCTCAAAGCCGCATTACTCTCCTTCCTCATCCCACGAAAAACTTTCCAAGCCTCCACACCACACCCACTCTGTACAAACCCAGTAATCATGGCGTTCCACGTCACCACACTGCGTTCAGCCATTCTGTCAAAAACTTGGCGCACATCCTCTATACTTCCACACCTTGCATACATGTTTACCAGATTGTTATATACAAAAACATCGAATTCAAACCCACTTTCAATCATGTGCAAATGTAATAATTTTCCGTCTAAAAGACGTTTCAGTTTTACACAGTCCTGTAAGAGATCTCCATACATGTTCGTATCTGCTTCACTCAATCTTACATTCCTATGTAGAAAATTTGTGGTATGAACAGAAAAATTGAAATCACGGATGTCTGAACTATCATCTGTAAAATCTGTTGCAATGGCATTGTAACTGATAGACCCGCAAACTCTAAGGTTATGCCTTAGAATCGTAACTAAGAAAAACCAAGACTTCTTCGGAAAATAATATGACGACAGCATAATTTCTGCTCGAGGTTTTTAGTGGAAAATAATCTGACGACAGCATAATTTCTAGGTTTTTAGTGTAGAAAATGTCGCTCTGTTGCAAGAAATAGAAAATGTTGGATTTGATTTAATTCTGGATTTGGTCAATTCAGCAAGTTTCTAATCTGGTTTTTTCGTTTTTTGAATATAGTTGGAACCATTTGGTTGACGGGGAAGTTGAATGAGAAGATACATTTTTTTTTGTTTGGTTCCATAAGGGCCCGTTTGGCAGCAGGAATTGGACCGGAATTGGCATTATCTAATTCTGGATAATGCCAAATTCCATGTTTGGGTCCATGAATAAAAATGGAATTGGAATTCCGAAATTCCCATTTTGCCTCTAAAATGAGAATATCATCTTCCACCTAAATAGGTGGAATTGGAATATCGAATTCCAATTCCATTTTTATTTAATTCCAATTAACCAAAATGTGATTCTTGTCGGGTCCACGTTCGTGATACAAATGCATCGCAGTCTGGGTAATTGTCATTTTTGACAGTTTGCATCGCAGTTTTCGTTTTCGCAGGGTTCCATTGGAAGGAAGTTTGCCCGTTTTCTCCATCGTTGCCAAGTTTGGTGCAGGCTGAGAGCGAAGGTGAAGGTTGCTCGGTTGCATCACAGTCTGTACTCGGTGTTGGCTGAGAGGTAAGCTTGTTTGTTATTGGAGCCTCCGTATTTCCTGCACTCTTTTCTTCAGATTGAAACGCAGAGTAACACCTTCCATGAATATTTGAATAAACCCAGACGCAACCATTTGAACCCCTATCATTACTGAATAAAACA
>MU224469.1:4644611-4663954 GCA_018584345.1 Thuja plicata
CTACCTGACCAACCATTTTTGTTGAGGAAATTGGACGATAAGTTTGAAGAGGACTAGATGATGCGGGATGGCCTGCGAACCGATGGCTGGTCTTCTTCTATGCTCCTTTGCCCCAATGTCAGGGAGCTAGACTTCGTGAAGCCGTAAAGCGTCGGCTGGAAGGGAGAGAGAGGGAGCAGAGTTCTTCGCCAAGCTAGATATGGGCGTATGCCGCTACGAAAGCTATCTCTCACTATCTCATTTAGAGGCAGGCTTTGAGGGAGGGAAGGCCCTTAATTCCCGTGCGCGAGTACAGACTATAACAAATGAGCAATGTTTTCCTTTTTTTTTCTCTTATATCCCGCTGCCGTCGCAATTGCGACGTCGTCGGGCTATAATTGAAAAAAAATAGCCAAAAACACATTGCATTTGCCTGCCATCGCAAATTGACCCCTAATGTATTAGTGGTTGGCATAATGAATGAATTAGATGTTTGTCTTTCATTACAAACTTAATAAAAAGGCAATATTACTTAGATCAACATATTCGAAAGAGAATGTAACCTTCAAAAGATCCTCCCAAACACTATCATCAGCATTCACACATTGAGTACTCTCATTCCTTGCAAAACCACTCATATTCCTCAACTCTCTCATAACTCTAAAACCTTGCTTCCATGTTTTCAGCTTGTTCTTGAAATTTTCCTTTGATAGATTGAGGTTCATCTCCCCGTTCAACCTCCTCTTAATGGAGGTCCATGCTTCTTTTGTGAAGCTCCCTTCACCTTTTCTTCCTATTTGAACTTTCTCTTGCAACAAGTCTAGAAACTTTCATTCCATTTCTCTTGTCCACATAACCTTCCTCAAAGAATAAGTTACTTGGCTCGCTTGAACCTTATCATCGATGCTCATCATGAGCTGTGTGAATGACATAACCTATAGAAGTTGTTATCAGTGCTAATTACAGTGATTATACATTGTATACCCAAGATGAATTTGGTTCAAGAACTTCATAAACCCTAAGAAAAACACTTTTGGTTAAGGAATCAACACAGAAATCAGCGAATCCAAGGAAGCAAAATGATAATTTGGTCGATCATAGCCAACCAAAAATCTATGAAGATATTTATTGATCATTCAATAACCTCCAACAAAAAATATTTAATTGTATTTCTAATTGAAATATTGAGTAGAATTTATAAGGGTTGAATGGCCTGGTCTTTTGATTGGTGAAGAGTCAGCCGATAACAATTGGATTTATATATTGGCAAAGGAGAGATTAATTAACATAAATTTAGATGTCTAAACTTAATAAAACAATAACTCAATAAAACTCAAAAGTACCAATAACTCAATAAAACTATATCTACAATAAATAAATCAAACATATGTCACATCAATTAGACTTCTACAAAATCATGCTAAGAATTATCATCAGAAAAAATGGAACTATAAATGAAATACACCAAGGAGTATCATCAGAAAAAAAAATGGAACTATAAATGAAATACACTGAGTATCATCAGAAAAATGGACTTCAGGATTCATTTGTTTTAAATATTTTTTGATGTGTGAACTATAAGAATAGATGACTTAAGAATCACCATTAGAACAATATAATTAATCTTCGTCACTTGGTACTCCTTGGTGTATTCCATTTATATTTCCTAATGCAATAGGGCTAGCAAATTCAAGATGCATAGACATTAACCAACTAGGAATGAAGATTCAAACAAAAGAACAATGAAACCATCATGTATATCAGTGTATCTGCATTCAAGTACATTTTATAACAAAGAAAGGTCCCCTAAAACTATAACTCTCAACATTTGCAGTCTTCCCACATCCTACTTGCTATGTCATCTCGAAACTTCCCCCAATCATCCCTATCACACTGAATCAACCCATATGTCTCAAGTATTGGTACATTTATCCCATCACGATCATCTTCCTCTTAATTAGCTACTTCATATGGAACATCATCCTCTATAGTAATGAAGTTGTGTAGTATGCAACATGCTCAAACAATATGTGATTGTTTCATTATTGGATAGATGTTGCATGCCTCAGGATATGAAAATGTTTCTTCAAAATCCCAAAGGTATGCTCTATTGCATTTCTAAGTGAGGAGTGTCGGTAGTTAAACAACTCTTGTTGACTGTTTATTGGGTTTTCTCTTGAAAATTCCTTTAGGTGGTAACATGTACACTAATAAGGAGCGAGAAATCCTGGTACATTTGGATATCCAATGTCGACTAAATAATATTTTCCTACCAAAAAAAAGTATATTGTTAAAACATGATACATACAATGTAGTTTATTGTATAAACGTGAAAAGTATATTGTATAAACTGTTTATCATATTCTTCACTATATTACACTGTGGTTTGTCATACTAGGGGAAACTACCAATGGATATGATCTCGAGAGAGCTGAAGCTAGAACATGGCTATCTGCAGTAGACCCTTCCCAACCGTCAAGAATATATTGAAACTTATAATCAAACAAATAGACACCCATAACATTTTATGAAAAGTTGCCTTTTTCTATCACGATACTTTGAATGTCAACATCAACAATGACTGGTATATGAGTTCCATTAATTGATCCAACTCAATCCTATACAAAGAAAAATTACAATCAAATGTACACGCAATAATAGGATTAACACTAAACAAAGAAATTTGTACCACTAGGAGATGCACCTTGAAGTACATATCAAAACGGTCCTTCCCACTAATTTTTGGAGGAGTGTTTGGACCAGGTGGTAACAAATAATCGACATTGATTTATAAGACAATTGTCAATACCTTGTGGAAGTATCAACTTACTGTCTCTCGTGAGTGGCCAAAGTTATGGGCAATCTTACGATTCCTCAAACTGTGGCCAAGGGTGTGGAGGAACATTACTAGTTGTTCTTCTAATGTTATATTTATTATATTTGTAATGCTTCCTTTTTTCCTTACAATATTGGCTAGCCGAAAGAAGGCTCATGTACTGATGCGAATTTGGTCATGACAATCCACCTCATTGGAATAAATAATGTATTTATAAAAACCAATTTCATTTCTTTTTTTCTTACGCATTTTTCATCTACCTTCTTGTGCAGACACTGATTTGGCTACTGCAAGGAACAAGAACAACTACAATAAGATGAGTGACTATGGTCTTCCTAACTATGCATCCCTAAACATTTATATTATTGGTAAGATCTATCAATGACATGGAATGTGGACAGAGACAAAGATTTGAGATACAAAAGAGCCACTAATAGGCAGCAAGAGAGAGACAACAAACAAAATGCAACAACATGATTTTATTCCATGTAATATGGCTATTGTTTGCAATATGATTCTTTTGTTTGTATCTTCATTCCTAGATAGTTATTCTCTATACCTATTGAATTTGTTAGCACTGTTGAATTAGGAAATTAGTCAAAGTTATATTGGTCAATGGTGATTTGGGCAGACCATCTAATCATAAATGGAGCAACTACAGTATTTCTATATTGCTACTCTAGCTAGAACAATTTATGTAAATTGCTCCAACACCTACTTTTTTGTTGTTGATATTATTACTCATTATCATTGATATTATCATTGCAGGCATCTAATAGAGAAACTCATGATTCATACAGATCTGACTCTGGTAAGTCTTCATCAAACTAGTATCATAGGGTATATATGTGATTGTGCATAATGGATAATCTTCTATGATCCATATACCACATTATACTAGTTACTATACATTAACACATTGTTTATGAATAACTTACCAAAGTTAGAACTATATGAATCATGTGTTTCTCTATTATGATTGGCAATGAATAATACTATGAATGACAATGAATAATATCAAAAAGAAATAATAAAATCATGCTATTATCATTATCCAACATATGAATGAGAATGGATACAAACATCTTATAGATTGTTTCCAAGGTAGGAATGACACAAACATCTTCGCATTATGCTATACGTACAAAAATTTGGCCAACTCACCAAGTGGCCCAAAACCAATTAAGAGTCATAACTCACATAATTATGACCCGATGCTATGGTATGCTTACCAATGGACTCCCCAAAGGCTGACACATATTTTCACAAATCCCGATAGGTTATGTAGTATACATTGTCATCACCCATAAGAGAGTAGCTCAATCCACATGTATTGAGCCTAGTGACACCAAAGCGAATGTACCTCCCTGCGACACATTACACCAAAGAATTTATTACTGAGATGCGAGGAATGATGGAACTAACAACCACTTTATGTTGGGAATGTGTGACTAGATTTGGCAAGATATGGGATTAATGATGAAGGGTGGTCTCTCCTATATAACCACGACAGTATGAGGATGATGAGTCATTTTCAGTATTCTATGGCATATAACACCTGGAGCAATGGACACTCCAATTTGTTTGGAGTCAACATGCAACATGGTAGGATTTTTAGGTGAGGCCTCAAACAAAAGGCTAATGTGAATGTTGTCTGTTAAACACCCGCTCATTCTACATGTGGTGAAAGAAGTTTCGGGGAAAGAATGCATGTACACCTATCACAGGTACAGAGTCAACACCGATTTAATGAGGATATTCTTAGCCTTTTCCCTCACCCGAGGAGTCTCTAAAGCTCGTGCAAAAAACCTATTCCAAGGGGCCTTTAAGCACAAATACTTGGGCAAGATTGATGCAGTGTTGGACAACGTGGATGCATAGAGGATGATACTTGTCTCACAACAATACTACTTGGGTCTAGAATGAGGGTTTGTGAGCGTGGTAAGGAGGTTCCCCCTATTCATTTATGTGGAGCTCGAGATGTTGAGAGGAAGGACTGGCTCAATAGATAGGAACCTCATCTTTCTATAGAAAGTTGACTCCCTCTTGCCACCACCAACTGTTGAGTGGCTCCAAGGTTATAAAAGATGCGAAGGGTTCCAAGTCCTTGAAGGAAAAAATGTCACCATGGACAAGCTAGATTTACCCACTTTGCCAGAAACTAGTGAAGACTCGTATGCGGAGGACGTAAGTGATGTGGAGGAGATAGACAAAATTCTAGCACACAGACATTGCAGAGGAGATTACCCAGTGAAATCTAGAGCTGCACATGCAAAGTGTATGAAGAGAGAAGCGGAGGAGAGACACGTCCCCATCTCTTCTGATAGTGCTTTGTTCAGGGACTTTCATGGGCCGAGGCCAAAGAAATGTACCAGTATCTATTGATGGGTACATGGGGCACTTCTTCTGTCTGGGTCGGGTGTGATACATATCTATTTTTTTAGTTGGTTTTCCTTTTTTCCTGGTATAATGTATAGTCTATATAGAAGACATAGACATAAATGTCTACAATTTTGATAGTATGGTAGCAAGAAGTATAGCCCTAGGAGAACCATCGGTTGTAATTATGGGATGTCTACTACTATAACAAACCTTTTTGTATCAAAGTAATACAAAGGGAGTTGTCCATATCCAGCTATCTATTTAGAAAAGAAAAGCAAAGTGTTGAAACTAACAAGGGATGTGTGCAGGAATATTATGCATGTGATTCTATATATTTTGGGATGACTGCATTTTTTTTAGAAGATGAAATTGTCTATTTTAATATTTAACAATGAGTTTTTTCTCAAGAATAACTAACAATGAGGTTTTTCTCATTTAGGCTTGCTCTTTTTATGATAGTCCTTTTTAGATAAATAATCAACCTGCAATATGTTTTGGTCTCAATGTATAGAGCTTCTAGGGTTTATGGGATTGAGGCTGATTTACAAACAAAAAAAGAAATCACTAAAAAAAATGGGTTATTTGTGTGTCAAAACATTAGGGTTACTATATATTATATGATGAAGCAACAAACCAAATTCTAGGATAGCATCCACTCTGCTTGTGTGGAGTGTGAGCTTTAAATGAATGAAATGAGCAAAGCATACCTTATAATGTCACTAATGAATGAAATGAATAGAGAATATCTCCAAACAACCTCAACTAAGTTTCAAATCACTATCTCAAAACCTTACCTCTATGCGCTAGCGAGATCTGCCTGCAAACACAAATGAATCACGGACCGTGCAACTTCATTTCACATGACAGACTCGACAGTGCATCAAATCCATTCTATTTTCAATTCTGATGCAAATGAATCATGGACCATGTAACTTCATTTCACTTGATGGACCTGACAATGAATCCATTCTATTTTCAATTACAATTTTGGTGGAATTGGAATTCAATTGTAATTCCATCTATTTCGATGGAAGATTGTAATGCAAAATTTGGGGGTAAAATGAAATTACCAAATCTATATTCCAGTTTGAAGATGTCGACATAGACTACATATTTCCCATTTTTGGTTTTTATTTCTTTTAATTTTGACCCAATTCCATGAACCAAACAGGGCCTTTTGTGATTATAATTTTGAAGTTCAAAGCTTGCATCATTCTAGAGTTAAACCTTTAAAAAATGGGAATGGCTCCATAGCCAATTCTCAAAATAAAATTAAGCCTATTGAATTTGAGGAGAAAGGTTTTTGTAGAAGTTAAAATATGATTTATTTATTTTTAAAAAAAAAAAACTTATTGCTTAAGTTTCTTTTTATTATGCTATACATTAAAATTTTAGGGATTGTGAAAAATGTCTAAGAAGAAACTCAATATACTTCTAAGGGACCCTTCTCGTAATGAAGGATGCCATGCATATTCAAGGCACTTTTGTTGCAAAAAGCATTTGGTGGGCTTGGAAATTTGTTAAGCCTTGCTCTGTTAGGATGGGGCTGGTTTTAGAGATGACCTTTTCTTCAACTAACATAATTTATGGTGGTCGCCTCTCATTTAAGTGCAAGAACACCCATTGGCCCGTATCCCTAGAGTTTATGCTCCACACTTTCATAACTATGGCATTTGTACTCCTAGGGATCTTTTTCTAAAGCTACTATGAAGCTTCGTTCATGGGAAGATTTGCAGGCCTATTTTTGGTTCAGTCAACCAGATCATCAAAATTTTGATCTAGTTGTATCGATACTACTTCTGAATATGTTTCACAAGCTAGGCATCCACTTGGTCAGGTCATGGTCAAAGGATTCAGGATGGTTTCCCAACACCTCCTTTTATAACTACAAGCTCAAGTTGGGCTGCCATTTTATTGTTCCACATTTGCCTATAGTTCCAACCTTGAATCTTAGGTGGCACTTGCAAACCTCCCAGCCTGTGTAGCGTTGTAGATTTAACACTATTCAGACTGCCATTGTTGAGCCTAAGTTGAGTCATTTTTCTTGGTGTATTCTTTTTCAAGGCTTGCCTCTCAGATCTTGTCTGTAGCATCTAGGCATGCCAGATCCTCACTGCCATTTTTGTGGGAAACTAGAGACTTTCATTCACCTCTTTTGGCACTCTAGAAGATCCTAGTAGTTGTGAACATGGATACATGATTTTTTGGCCTTTTTGGCCTGATTTCGTTTCTTGGCATATGATTTTTTTGGGGATTTCCCCTTGTCTTCCATTCATGTTCATGCAAGTTTGGCATGCTTTCAGGGTGGAAATCCTCTTCACTTTGTGGAAAGATAGGAATGTTGTTATTTTTTCTCACAACTCTCTTGATATTCATGTATCCTTGTCTGCTAAATCTTATATTTGTAACAATGTAATGTTTCATATTCAAATACAAGCCAACAAAATTGCACAAGAAGTGGCCCACCTGCAGGAGCTTTTGCAACATTGGGAAAATTCCCTCTGTAGGGTTGTCAGGGTGTTGTTGGACCCCTTTGCCTTTGAAAATCAATCTCTGCGTCATGGTAAGAAGCGCATTCACAGCTCCTCTGTGCGTCACTCACACACTCCGCATTCCTAGGCCTCTTGTTGCCAATTTGACAATGGAAGAGATTTTCAGCTTCAATGTTCTACTTCTCCACCATGTGGTGGCTCTATTTCTAGTTGGAACACGAGAGGTGTCAGTCTTTCAACTAGTGGTGGAATTGGCTAGCTAGACTCTGACGAAGATTCTAGTTGGCTGAGTTCATCTAAATGGCTTCCGCAACTTTCCCTGTCCATTTCTCCAGCCAGGAAGGAAACTAAAAAAGAAAAAGATGTTTCTATTGAGGAGGGTTGGTCCATCCCAAAGGACATTCCCGACCCCACTAATATATGGAGTCTAAAAGATGATAGATATCCTCCACTCCCTCCATCGACTATTGCTTTAGACACCTAGTGACTAGTTAATTATGTTTTTGCTTTAAGGCTATGTTTGTATTTTTGTTTTAGTTGTTTATTCAAGCATTGCCCGAGTGACTCTGGATTAGTGATCTTGTATCCACTTACTTTTTTTGTGAAAATACTTATTTAATGGAAATATTTATTTTTCAAAAAAATATTTTAGGGGTCATTTCAAATTTCAAATAATTACATAATTAAAACAATTAAATATTTAATTATAAAAGTCACTTGTAAATATTTATCTATATTAAATCTAACTTCAAATTGTGCTAAATTAACTAAAGGTGAGGAGAATGTGTTCCACCTCTACTTTGTATATTATTCCATTAATGATATATTTTAATTACAAAAAAAATTATTATGTGGAAAATTAGAATATATATCTTAAATATATTTATCTAATAAAAAATTATTGAGAGATATCAATTTCAAGCTATTTTATTCAATTAAAAGTTATTTTATTACTTTAAACTATTTTATTTTCTATATACATGCATATACAAATTTTATGTGTTGCTTATTTTTGAAATATAGTATTTTTTAGAGTAATAAAAATAGAAGAGCAAAAGATTTACATTGCAAACAAAATTAAAGAAGAATTTTGTTATAATCATTCAACTCTTCTATTAAATTCAATGTATAGCTCTATAAAGCCATATTTTCATGAACAATAAAAAAATATTATATCAACATCAATCTAAACTTCTTTGTCTTGGCAAATGTCCAACTTATCCAATTCTGCATTGACATCAATCCAAACTTCTCTATCTAGGCAAATGTCTTGATTATCTAATTATTCATCCACTCTTCAATAAATTTCTCCAAACATAAAATAAACTTCAATAATAATCTTATTTCTCTATTTACACAACTTGTATTCTTAGAAACAAAAAAAAACACTACTTGTAAAACATAATCCTCTTAATCCTCACTTGAAAAAGTTATTAACTAGCGCTTGCACCAAGATGAGGTGAAAGGGTTAGTCGATAGGAAGCTATAAATAAATTAATATATGAGAGAGAATAATTTTATATGTGCTAGATACAATAGTTTATGTTCATGAAACAAAAGGGTTTTTGGTACTCAAGGAGTTTTTTTCCACGATCAACTCTTTAGTGTCCTAATTATTTAAGGTGATACTTTATATATCACTAATTTAAATGAATATCCTACTCCTCGTTGTTGCTCTTAATATTTGGCTCTGTTCTTATTTTTTTTAAAAAGGAGTGTAGGGGATGGGTGTAGTGCTAACTTTTGGACTAATTCTTGGGAAGACAGGGAGATGTTGATTAATCAAGGCAATATAAATAGAATTAAAACAATAAAAGAGAAGAGGTGGGGAATTAAAAGTTAATGATTATGTGAGTCACTCAAGGGGGAGCTCGAGGGAGAATGGAATTGGAAAGACCCGTTTGAACTAGGGATGGATGAATCCGATGAAAATCCTCTCCAACCAAAAGGGTATAATTATTTTTGCTTATAATAAAATAATTAAGACATAAAGTAGAGGTTTGCTGAAATTATTTTCTTTTTAATAACCTTGACTTTTAAAAACTAGACAAATCACTAGATACTCAAGTTAACTACATAAAAATATGGAATGGAGAGAGCGAGTGAGAGATTGGGTGACGCAACAAGTGACACTAAGAAATAGGGGAATGGGATGGTATGAAAGATTTAAAAGGCTGAGAAAAGGAAGGTGATGAATGTACAACATAGGGGCAAGCCAAATTCCAGCTTTCCATGTGAGGAGGAGGCAAGGGGTGGGTTCTTTGATCCCATTTTCATGGGCTTTTTTGAGTGTAGGAGCTCCTTCTCTTAGACATGTCATTCTTTTGATTCTCTTCCAATGATTTGGAGGAGTTGAGAAACTAAACTATATACTTTAAAATGATTCTTCAAATTCATTCCATGCTTGAAACAACATCTAAAAGGAATATATTTTGAAGAGAAATCCATCAACAAATATAAGGTTTCCATCTCTAAATGCAACACCCTTTGTATCACCTAGGAATAACAATTCTCTTTCTCTAGATCCCCTACCCCTTCCATGGTTTATAGTTCTTTCTCTTCCTTGTTTTTGGGTGACACAAAGGTGAATATGGCCTATAAGCCTATTGATTTCCATATCTTTAATGATTTCATCATGGAGCCATCCTCAAATATCGCTATGTGGATGCTAGTTTTTAGATTAGCAGGGAGGAAACCTCATGTAGATGATTTGCTTCCTAGTACAAGATTACTTGGGGAAACTTGTCTTCCTCCTCTACAGAGCTACTAGATTTTTTTTCCATGTTGTCACCTTTCTAAGTTCTAAGGATTTTAGGCTTGTTTTGGATAATGATCCTTGGTTTTATGATCGATAAGGTTTAATTATGACCTTGATCTCCTTTTTTATCTCACAAATGTTCAAATTTTCTCCATTTTGATCTGGCGGTGTCTCTACAATTTGCCTCAAGTTATGTAAAATTTGGGACTAGTTGAATCCTTGGTCAATCATATTTGCACCTTCATCAAAGTTGAGGATACTTCAATGTTGTGCCCTAATTGATATCTCTAGGCCACTGCCTCACATGGTCTGCATCAATTCCTCTCATAACTATTGGATCAAATATATTAGTTATGAAGGGCTTTGAGAGCATTTATTTAGGTGCAATCAATTGAGACACAATATTTTTGGTTGCCAAGCTAAAATTGTCAATGGTCAATGGAGATTTAATCTCACAAGATGGGTCCACAAGGAGGGTATTCCTAACGCAAATTTGTTTTGGAGAAATCAATATATGTTTATGGATCACCACTCCAAGGATCCCCTAGATGGTCTAGTTTCCATTCAAGGCTCTGATAGTTTATCCCTTCTAATTATTTTGGCTAAGGATGCTCATGATCAACAAAATCATTTTGATACAGATTTGCATAATAAAAAGTTAGATTTAGAGGATCATGATTTTATTTTCGATCATACAGATAACTTATCTTTCTCGGATATTCATACCATATCCCAGACAAAAAGAAATCTTTCAAAGCCAAACATAGGCAAGAGAAACAAGAACAAGGATATAACATTTGAGGTAGAAAAAATAAGCATGAAAGCTTTGGATTGTATAGATGATGGCACTTAGTGGAAAATAGAAGCACTGCTTGTAGGGAGTAAACATTAAAAATAGAAACTTGGATGTCTTGAGTTCAAGCATAGTTTGGCTGAGCTAATTTCCTAAGCATTAATGTTGGTCTTTTGTGGGAGTCTCTTTGAGTATTCATCTGTATCTTTTTCTCCTCCCCAATTTTAGGTCTGAAGCTTTTATCATTAGTTTATACCATTTTAAATGCTACTTTCAAGTGTTTAAAGTTAAAAAGATAGATTTATGTTGGCTATTTTCTTTATAATAAGTTGACAAAATTCTAAACTTTCACCTTGGTACATTGTGAGTGACAAAAGTCTCAAAATAGTAGACATGGATTTTAAATTTTTCCTCATTATGATGGTAAATCATTGGAGATGGTCCAAAATAATGCAATAATTTAGACAATAATCCAAAATCAATCATCTAGTATCCTAATGGTTAAGTAGATTTAGGGTTATATTAATTAAATTGGAAAAACCACATGATATCAACCCCTTAAAGCTCCTTGAATGTCTGGTAAGGAAGGACCTTTTAAGTGCGACTTTAGTTCTAATGTGTCTATAAGAACAATAAATTATTTAAAGAGTAAATCAACCTATTTCAATCTTTAAAAAATTAGAGTTGTATTAAAATAATAATATCACTTTCATGTAAATTAGTCAATATATTCTACTTTCAAATTTAAAAGAAATATATACTAATATTTTTATATAGATGAAAGTGTCTTACAGGTCCATATTCATTTATTAACTTGATAGAAAAGTTTAGTAATGTCTAGAAACTCCACAATGGAGGTTCTTACTTAACAAAAATCATGCGTAAAAAAATGATTAAAGGAAAATATACTCACCATATTTTATACTAGATCTCACCCCTCAATATATTCAATTTTGCATACATCATCTAGATCACAAGCACTAATTTGTTGCATAGAACCTTCAAACTAAATTTTCACTATTTTAAGTTTCTTCCTCGAAAGAAAAGAACCAATCAGCACCACATTAAATGACCACCCCTATAAAATATTTTTAATAGGTTATCACCTACTTAGCCTAATAAAGATGTTAACCACCAACTACATGAGTGAAAAATAGAATCCACTTAGTTATATCTTGAAACATCTACCATATTCTATTTCTAGAAGGGAATCATGAACTTAAATAGCCAAATTAAGAATAGACCCAATTCTAACTCTATAGAAGGATTTATGAATGTCAAGAAACCAATCTAACCACCTTTATTGATTCCCCATTTTCTAGTAAGACCTAAACAAATATTGCAAGAATATGAGTATCCGCGTGATAATGGTGATTCAAAGATCTAGAAACAAGTCACCCAAAACCCTATGAATAGAATGTACCATAAGCATATCATTGACTTGAATATAATCTTTAGCCTCACATTTGAAATCTTTCCCAAGAAAGAAATTTTATGATTCTTTGCAAAAAGCCTCACATTCATCTTGATTGAAATGTACACAAAATGATTCTATAATAAAAGTTAGGTGTATCCTCTAGATTCTGTTACAATATAAATTCCTAGATGATAACTTGGGTGACTACAGTGTGTCCTTGATAGAACTTCATACATGCTATCTAATACAAATTGATGATTAACCACAATCTTTGTGTACAAATTATATGTTAATGGGAATAACGAAGCTTGCAATAAGGTTAGACACCAAATTAACTAAAAATTTAAATAATTGTCAAATGCGTGCCCATTAAAATGATTATTATTATACCTATTAAATAGATCTCCATCTCTTTTCCCTTCTAATTTTGTAAGCTATATTATTTATTCTAACTATGTAGGGAACATAATGAATATAATTTCAATTTTATATTTATAATTCCTAAATGAAAATCCTTTTGCAATGTATAGAAAGAAAATCATATTCCTAATGATGCAGGGTAATTATGAATCTCAAATCTACATCATAAAACTTGTTTTTGTATAATCATACTTTTGGGTTCAGCATGGTCTTGTACATTTTTTAGTTTTTAAGAAGACATTTATTTATTTTACTTCTTAATCTATATATAAATGAAAGACAATGTTTTCATACCACATTATGTCAATAAACCAAGATTATTTATTTTGTGGTTCATTTATTCTTTGTCTTATATTATTTAGGTTAGTCATTGCTTATTTATTACTTAATGTTGGAGATCTTCTTTTTTCATCTCACTCCCTAATTTGGTTGTAAAAGGAAGGTGAGATCAATTTTGATCAAGGTTGACACAGAGTTGTACGTTTCATATCCATACTAATATTTTATTCATCCATCCATGATAATAGGTGGACAGTTTAAAGATATTCTTTCAAACATAATGTGTATGAGGTTAAGGATTAGAGACATTTTTTCCTTCTATTTGATTGAATGTGGTGTGCATGGATCGCTAGTTCTAGAACATCATCATCCAACTATATTGACCTATTTTTGGCATGCAATTGTAAACCCTTTAATCAAATGCAAAGAAATTAATTGGCATTACTTAAGAATCAACTCACATGGCTTTATATTTATTAAGATTCTCTTCATACTTGCATGTATATGATGACCTACACATATAAAATGGTAACGCCTTTAATGGTGTATTACCCAACATCAAACAATGCACAATAGTTGACCACTAACTATCTTAGTCCCTAATTCTGATTGCATTTGTAACTTGTAGTTTTTCACTTCCACTATGCTTGCTTCATGGATTTAAAGGGTCTAGGTAGAGAGAACGTGAAGGTCTATGCCAATCGATTTTTAAAATTCTAGAGGTGGTCAAAGATATTATTTTTATTTTTTAATGCATTTGTGTAAATAAAAACTATAACAGGGAGGGTAGAATTCCTCATTGATTTGATGTTCTTAGGGATGTATATTTATCTATTGAACAAGATTCAAACACCAAATGTAGGCAAAACATTTTTAATCAAGAGCTATTTAGTACTTTCACCTAATGAAACTAGAATTACATTGAGCTGACCAATGTAGAAACATTATTAGTATTTCAAGATAATCAAGAAGATCCACATTATTAGGAGTTCTTAGGAGACAGTAATGATAGTTTGATGCATTTGTTAGTTTCACAGTCTCATGTCTCTTTAGAATCTATATATGCTTTAGATATTTTTTCACAGGTAGAAGGGTTTATGTATATAAATATAGAACATATTAAATGTATAAAAATCTACACAAAATTCACCAACACCATAAAACATAATATTTTTTTGGGTTTGGAGCAAAAGATGCATTGTGTGTGGAAGTAAATTTAATTCCCATAATCCTTTATAAGGATACACAAGTATTCAATGAAATCACTAGGTGAAGAAATCAAAGAAGAGTACAACATGAAATATCTACCAAACCACTTTGAAACTATATTAGTGATATTTTAATTTAAAAATTAATATGATATATCATCTTTAATATTTTTTTAATTAGTAGGAAAAAATATTATGACAAATAATGAAGCATTTTTAGAAATACATAATCTATTCAAATGTTCTTATTTTCATCACATAAAATAAATTAGTTGTCATCAATTTGATCCTCTAATAAATTATCATCATTAATCCATGAGTGATGGTTCAATAGAAGATAAAAAAAAATAAAAATAAAAAATAAAAAATGATCATAAGACACTCATAAGGAGGGTAGGCTTGCATTGAATTATTGTTCTTTGAGATGCATCATTATTCAAATAACAAGATTAAAAAAGCATAAATGAACAAAATTGAAATCGGGAGTTAATATTATGTTCATCTAATGAGACAAGAGTGGCATTGGACTAACTGATTTAATAGGTATCAATAGGCTTTCAAGGTGAGACATTTTGAATAAGTTTCAATTGAATAAAACAAGGTTTAAAATGTTTATCTCTTGACAGTAATGGATAGAGTAGGTTCATAGGTTTTTTCTCATAATAGTATGATTGTAATTTATTTTGTTTGGTGGTGTGAAGATGGAAAAAGGGATCTCCACCACTTTGTTGTGAACGGTGAAAAAGGGGATGTGTGTTTTAATGTTAATTCCCTTAAACCTACTTTACATTTAATTGAAGTTTGTACTGAAATGTGTATCAAGAGGAAAATAAGATGTTCCACCTTTATCCTCAAATGCACAAATGAAAGATCCAAGTTGATCAACCCAAAAGAGGGATTAATGCACAAGTGAATCAACCATTTGGAAATGAAAACAAAGAGGGAGATCTTAAATTCTGTTAATTGACTATGTAGATATGATATATTCCAGTAATTGAAAAGAATGAGAAGAAAAACTAACCTTAAAGTATTGCAAATCTGGAAAATGCTATTTTCTGAGGTCTGTAGTCTGTTTTTGGAAAATCCAAAGGATGACCCGGAACAGAAATGCAGAGATGAACAAAACCCAAAAATATTTTTCCGATCCGAGACCGTCTTGTGAAAAAGGTCGACCTTGACCCACAAATGTCACCCCTGACCCAATAATCTCAACCCTGACTTGCACAGCCTTGACAGAAAATATGTTCGTGGAGACTGAAAGAAAGCCGAAAAGGGTATCCAGATCTGAGTACAAATTCATAGTCCCAAACTTGTACCTACAAGAAAAAGAGGTTTATTTGTTGTGGGGGAGGGGTTTGCCTTGGTCAAACCCTAGTTTTGGAATTAACCTTATAATTGGATTGAAATTGCATAAATGTAAATAAAGTAAATGCACAAATTCACCTTGCTTGTAAAAGTCCTTGTGGTGGATTTGAATCCGTGGATCCAAAAGTATGCACCAAAGTGTAGAATGTGGAATGTAGGATGTCTTCAATCTCTTTCTTGTATATCTCCAACACCAAGTCTTGAATGGGTTCTTTAATTGGAAGAGGCTTGGAAGAAGGCGGATGGAGAGATCACCAAAAGGGCCCTATGTGGCTTGAATCCTTCAATGGCCTCCAATGGATCTCCTTCATGAAAATGGATGCTTGAGTGCTTGAGAATGGATGGAAGCTTGCTTCAAATATTTCTCCTTAGCTTGCTTGAATTTCACTTGAGGATATTTGAGAATGCTCCTTAGATTGATTTGATCGCTTGATCACCCTTATTTTCAGTTAATCATCCTTTTTTTTTAGAAAATGAGAGAAGAAGGCTTCCTTTTATATGAAAATAGGGAACAATATTCTAAGGAGGCCTACATAGGATAATTAAATCCTAATTGGACCCATGGCCCTAGAAGTGGACCTATGTTAAATATAATGTAGGAATCACCGCTTCAGAACTCGAAACAGCCGACTCGAAAGCGGGAAATAACTTTTGCAAAGACTAACATCCAGAAACTGTGGGACCCTGAGATTTGAACCCTGGGTCAAGGTCGAGGTTGACCTTGAACTAGGTCAGGGTCAAGGTCAACATAGACCCAAAAGGTCAACCCTGAACCTGAGGTCAAAGATCTCAGATCTGCAGTCTAGGATGCAAAAATCAGGTTGGAAAGAAGTGGAAGTAGGGGCAGAACAAGGGGAAAGCCAGGCCAAAGTCACGAACCCATTCAAGGTTCTTGATATGACCCCAAACCACTTACTCAGAAGGCTAAAATATTCTACCATGAAAGTTCTTCCATTTTCTGACTATACATTTAGCCCCCACTTTAGCAAGAGTATGGACTCAATGCAAACTCTTGGTAAAGGAGATCATAGAGAAAAGACAATCTTATTGGAATCAAGAGGGACAAAGAAATCCTCAAGCCCCTAAGGGACTTAAGTCTTTATCAACCCTAAGATCATGATAAGAGAGACATCACTTTAAAGAGAGAAAAAGAGAGAGGGTGTGATTATCTTGCCCAATGAGAACTTATGTCCCATTGTGAACCACACAAGAAAACAACGTAACTGGAAAGATGGAGTTGAACTGCCTAGTGAATGTGGCTACTCACTAGTCAACCCATCGGGGAGATCCGTTCTTAAAGGGATCAAAAACATTATAAATTGAAAACTGGCGGGATCAAGGGATCCGTGTAATTTTAAACTCGAGGGATCAAGAGATCCTAAAAAGTAAAATGACCATGCTTTAAGGATTATTTTTTAATCCATAAAGGGAAAAAAAATTTTAAGTCTTGAAAACTATTTTGAGCCTGTGTGTGTGAAAAAAGTGAGTAGAGTGTATGCCCCCACGTTAAAGTCATTGCTAACACTTTAACAGGAGCAATGGTTTTAACAGAAACATAAACAACTCTACAGATTATGTTTCCACTACGAGATGCCTCCAAACAAAGACAACTCAAGGGAAATAAAACATAAACATACATAAGAACACAGAAGGGATCTACCTACTGTGGGGTCAGTATGATCATAAGATAACATGTACATATAAATAAATTATTATTGCAAATGAAATGACATCATTCCCCAAAGAAAGTAGAACTACAATCACAATGGAGGAAAGAAAACTTGAGGGTTACAAAGAAGAATATTTTCAGACCACAACTTGGAGACCAAAAAGAATTAGTGCTACCATATCGCAGATCCAAGCAGATTATACAAGGAAAACATTTATGAACAATAGCACAAGTAAAACATAACATGAAACGACATATAGAAGCATAAAGATACATATATAGGAATTTCACAACATGGTTGATTCCTTCATCACCTTGCACCAATGAAGTAACAAGGGTCGTATAAAAGAGTCTAACAAACATTTAGCAAATACATTACGGGAGAAGCACATTACAAAATGCAAATACAAAAAGGGCTACCATAAAAGATAAGCCAATCAAGCACATTGCCGACCCTCCCCATCTTGATTTATGTCATTGATGGAAGGTGGGCAACTCAAAAGAGGGACTATATCGAATACAGTATGAATGATAGTTAGTTCTAAACAAAGATCCTCTAGAGAATTGCAATACTCAATACTAGGTATAATTTTTAATTGAGTTGAAAGCATATGAGGTAGATCAATATCAAGATCAATAGTCTCATATTCATCACTAAGATCAATAGGATCATCGAGAGTGTCCTATTCATCAAGGTTGATTGAAATGGGTTCTAAGATGTGAATAGGATCATCATACTCATTATGAGTATTAACATCCAACGCATCAGGCATGGATTGATCGAAGGAAGGTAAGGAGTTACAAATAATAGAAGCACAAGCTCTAGCATTAGCTCTATGCTTCTTATGACGTTCATTAGTAGATTTTTTACGTTTAGCTTTGGTTGGCATATTTTGAGAACTCAGAGGAATGATAACAGGTTCCTTCACAGGTTCTATGGGAGGATTCTCAATAGGTTGTAATGAAACATTAGAAGTTTGATTAGTAGAATTAGAAGTAATTTTTAAAGGAGGTATGGAAGGAGTAGGCAAAATTCCATGGTTAGGATCTATCTGAGGCATGCTTAACTTAGCAATTTTGTGATGTTTGTAAGCTTGGTATGAGTGAAAGAGATGATCAGGGTGAGGAGGACATGAATTTGGTAATGAAGGCCAAAATAAATCGAGAGCAACACAATCTCTAGTCCTAGAAGATTGATACAAACTATGATTAATCATTTTTACTTCTCCATTATGAATGAACTTAAGACATTTATGAATGGGAGAAGTGATAGCATGCATAGCAGTTATCCAAGGTAAACCAAATTTGATTTGAAATTGATCAGAAGTAGGAATAATGATGAAGGTAGTATCTACAACTTTACCACAAATTTCAACAGGTAAGTTAATAGAACCAAGTGCAGGATAAAGAAAACCATTACATGTTTGGATCCATGCATCAGATGGATCATAACAATCACTTTGTAGTCCTTTCATAAAAATATTTTCCTTGGTAATGATATTTATTAGAGATGTGGGATCAACTAGACAACCACGAGTAGGTATCTTAGCAATCCTAGCATAGATATAAAGGGTACCATCGGGAGCCTTAATCATTTCAGAATCATCAAAGGTAATTTAAAGTTCCCTAGGTCACTTATCCTTAGTTTGTTTTTGAGGTTTAGGTAGAATTGGAAGTGAAAGTGAAGGTGAAGGATCTTGAACAATAGGTTGAGATGAAACAACACCCTCCACATGATTCACAAT
>MU224469.1:4702728-4765973 GCA_018584345.1 Thuja plicata
AATAATACAACCAAGGGATAATAAAAGATACATAAAGTGAATTATCCTCACAAGAGGACAAAATAGGTGTAGGGATTCCATAGGAATCTCCTACTTACATAATGCAAGTAAAGATTAATTTCTAACACTATCACTATCTCCCACCATTTTATCCTTCATGGGAACACTTTAGGTCTTCCACACATGCCACTAAGTTCACCATTCAAGATCATGGGTGCTCTATGCAATCCAATCTTTACCCTGTCTAGGCTCACCTGTTCCTAACAATCAACCATAGGGCTTCATTCCAAGTCTAGGAATCCTATTTCCAAAACAAAAAGGAAAGAAAAAACTATACGTATAGACCCTAACCATTCATCCCCCATGGTTTTAGACATTTCCACCATTGGATGCTTAGGTTAGAGCCATATTTACCACTGCAACTCTGTAAATGGAGCTTACAGATCAGTGGCTTAAATCTTATTACAACTTTACGCTACGAAAACTTGAAATCAAAATAATAAATGAATAAGAGAGATAATTCAAACCACTACACCACCATGTGGTCTGATCACCTAATTCAATGTGTACACAGCCGTACAGAAAGAAAGAAATAATGCAGATTACAAAGAAACACAACCTGACATTCGTACAGAAGGTATACAAATATGCTATGCAATCCAAAACTCCATTAACCATCTAAAAATCAAAGATCCATTCTCAAATACCCGACCATGGGGAGTTACAACCGCTCCAACCTCCATTTGCAACTTCTTGCAAAAAGTTGCAAAAGTTGCTCGAGCAACTTTTGAAAGTTGCTAGCAACTTTTTAGCAAATTTTGCTATTTGACTATTTTAGTCAACTCAATGGATGTTTTTCACTTCCATGACCTTAGATAGGTTACTTAGGGTCCTAGAAGACACTCTAAACCCAAGTTACACAAAAACATCAACTTTTACCTTTCTAGGTCAAAATGACCACAATATCACGTAGTGAGCACTTTTGGCTCTTACAGACATGGAGGTGAGCAACTTTGGATCCAACCTAGTGGATCTTATTCCATCCTACACAAAACACCTAATACAACCCTAAATGACACAAACCACACCAAAATGGGAGGTGCTCTGCACCATACTCCCCTGGGACAAAACTCAAGTCCCTTGAGTTAGGAGGTCTTCAATGGTGACCCCATGTTTCAGAATGTTTACCTCAGTCATCCAAGTGGCTTAAGCTTTAGGTAGTCCATACCACTTGACTAGATACTCTTTTTAAGTACCCTTCCTTGTTTTCTTGATCACCTTAGAATCCAATGTACTGTCTAACTATAGATGGATTGGGGTAGGCAAATATTTAACCCAATCGTCATCTCCCAAATATATAAGAGTGGGTTGAACTATGTCTGGTATTGGTCCCTTATAGGGATACAGGTCACATACATTAAAAATGGGTTAAATTCCCAAATCAGGAGGCAACTCCACCTCATATGCATTTTTGCCATTTTTGTGCAATATCTTCAACGGTCCTATCTTCTTCATGAGTAACTTGTTAGGCTGACCCTTGGGTAGTCTTTCCTTTATGAGGTAAGAAATTACTAGATCCCCCACCTTGAACTGCAAATCCCTCCTTGTCTAGTCTGCCTTGGACTTATACTTCTCCCCTTGCTTTTGTAGAGTCTTGTTGACTTGATCATGAAGCTCTTTCATCTGTTTGGAAAATGACTCCCCTTGGGCACTCCTTTTGTCTTGTAAACTGAGATTCCTCAACTCTAAGATCCTTCTAGGATTGGTTCCATAGACTATTTCAAAGGGGCTCTTACCAGTACTCCTATTAATGGAGTCATTATAGGCAAATTCTGTCTGGCCTATAATGTGATCCCATGATTGTCCATGTTTCTTAGTCAAGCATCTTAGCAAGTTCCCAAGTGACCTATTGAATACCTCTATTTTCCCATATGACTATGGATGGTAGGTTGAAGAGAAAGAAAAATTAGTCCCCAACATCTTCCAAAGGGTCCTCCAAAAGTGACCCACAAACTAACTATCTCTGTCACTTACTATATTCACTGGCAATCAATGGATTCTTACAATGTCCCTGCAGAATAGGCCTACAATATGTGGAGCATCATTTTTTTGCTTGCATGGAATGAAGTGTGCCATTTTACTAAACCGGTCCACCATAATAAATACATTGTCATGACCCCTTGGTGTCTTAGGCAACCCCAAAACAAAGTCCATACTTAGGCACTCCCAAGGGCTCTGAGGTATGGATAGAGGTTGATACAATCCACTGTTACTACTTTTTTATTTAGCCATCTGACATATCTGACAGTGCTCCACAAATTTCCTAACATCTGACTGTAACCTAGGCCAATAGTAATGCCTATTCACTTGCTCAAGTGTTTTATCGACTCCAAAGTGGCCTCCCAATATTCCTTGGTGTTTCTCCTTAGCAATGTTCTCCCTCATTGAGCATTGAGGTATACACATTAGGTGTCCTTTGAACAATAGTCCCTCATGCAACATATATTTAGTGAATCCCACTTTGAACCCCTGTTGGAACTTTATACATGCCTCATAGGCATCTTTGAAATCATTATCCTCTTTGTAGAGGTCTTTCAAATCATTCATCCCCACACTCTGCAATTGTATCTCCTGTATAGCTAGTACTCTTCTGATAAGAGCATCTGCAACCTTGTTGCTAACCTCTTTCTTGTGTTTGATGACAAATGTGTATGCTTGCAGAGATTCTACCCACTTAAGGTGTCTTTGGTTCAATTTCTCTTGCCCATTCAAGAAACTAATGGCATGGTTATTTGCGTAGGCCACAAATTCCCTTGGTAGGAGATAATGTCTCCATTTTTTGAGTGCTTGCACCATGACATACAACTCCAAATCATAGGTGGAGTACTTTTGTTTGGACTCATTCAACTTCTCTAAGAAGAATGCCACTACGTGCCCCTCTTGACTTAACACTGCTCCTATGGCTAGCTTACTAGCATCACACTCCACCACAAATAACTAGTTGAATTTGGGGAACCTAATTGTAAGTAATTCTGCTATCCTCTTTTTCAACATTTCAAATCCTTGGTGTGCTGCTATAGTCCACTTAAACTGACATTTGATTCCTCCTTTGATAGTGTTGAGGATATGGGCACATACATGACTAAAATTCCTCACAAATTTCCTATAGTAGGAGGCCAATCCATGAAAAATCCTAACATCCCCTGTGGATCTAGGTGTAGGCCATTCCAAAATATACTTAACCTTATCAAGATCCATCTTCATGCATCCATTAGCAACCACAAAACCAAGATAAACTAATTCAATTTTTAGGAACTCACACTTTTCTTGATTGATCATCAACTTCTCTTGATGTAGCCTCCTCAAGACCATCTCCAAATGCTTCATGTGCTCCTCCTTGGACCTGCTAAATATCAAAATGTCATCAAGATATACTATTACAAACTTACCAATGAAATATGCTAGCACTTCATTCATGAGCCTCATGAATGTGCTAGGTGCATTAGTTAGGCCAAAGGGAAATACTAGCCACTCATACAGCCCTTCATTGGTTTTGAAGGTTGTATTCCATTCATCACTAGGCCTAACTCTGATTTGATGATACCCTGACTTCATATCCACCTTGGAGAAATAACAAAAACCTCCCAAATTATCCATCAAATCCTCAATCTGGGGCATTGGGAATCTATATCTGATTCTGATCTTTTTTATAGCCCTGGAGTCAGTACACATATTCCATTTTTTATCCTTCTTAGGTGCAAGGACAGTTGGCATAGCACAAGGACTCAAACTCTTCCTTATTAGTCCTTTCTCCAGCAAATCTTGAATCTGTTTTGCTATCTCTGCATTTTGACTTGGTGTCATCTTATATGATGCCTTTTTTGGCAAATTTGCTCCAGGTATGAGGTCTATCTGATGACTCACATCCCTCATGGGTGGTAATGCACTTGGAAAACCATTATCCACTATGTCATGATACCTTTCCAATGGTGCTTGTACCTCTGGTGGCATGTTGGCTTTCTCCTTGGTCTCCTCCTTTGGCTTCACTATCACTGCACAATAGACTCCTCTCTCCTTCATAATTTTTAGAAACTCCTTTCCACTCAAGAGCATCACACTGGTTCCCACATGCTTCTCTTCATTAGGTTTCTGCAATGGATGCATTTGAATCTTCTCCCCTAGCTTGGTGATTAAATAATTGTTCTTTTCTCCATCATGAAGAGCCTTCACATCATACTGCCATGGACGTCCTAAAAGAAGATGACATGCATCCATAGGCAGTATGTCACATAGGACCTTGTCCCTATAATCACCTATTTCAAACTCCACCATAGTTTGTTAATCCACCACTATTTGTTGTCCCTTGTTTAGCCATGATACCTTGTAGGGAGTGGTATGAGGTACCCTTCTAAGTTTCAATTTGTCCACCATCTCTATTGATATTATATTCTCAGTGGATCCAAAGTCCACTATCACCTTGCAGATCTTCCCATGAGACCTACAAGTAGTCTTGAACAAATTCTTTCTTTGAGGTGGCTCTATGGTATTAGGAAATTTCAACAAAGTCCTTCTCAACATTAGATTCTCCCCATCCAATACTGGCCTTGCTTTGGAGATACGAGAAGTGACACTTTGAGTGTCATCCTCTTGCACCAACTGATTTATTCTTTCCCTCATAGATGATGTGGAGGTCTTTTCAAGACATCTGCCATTGTATGGCCCACTTGATTACAGTTATAACATCTGCCAGTGAAAACTGAATTTGTCCTTCTTTGGGACTAAAATCGACCTCTTGGAGGCCCTCTTCCTCTATATCCTCCTCTTTGAAATGAGCCTCTGTACTGATTGCTCCCACTATTTTCCATAGAATGATTCTCTTCTATCCTACTTGGGCTTTGTCCTCTGCCAAAGTTACTCTTGCCTCTGAATCCTCTATTATTGCTATTACCCCTTCCTCTTTGATGGAAATCATTTCTCCTTCTAGCCTTATCCTCTGCTCTCAAAGCCAACTGAAAACACTTATGCATACTGTTAGGAGCCATCATGCTAATTTCATCTTGGATTCCCTACCTCAATCCATTTATGTACCTTGCTACTTTCTCCATTTCTTCTTCTTGTCTCCTTGCCCTTAGGCTCAATTTGTGAAACTCCTCGGTATAGGCACTTACTGTCATCTCCTTTTGTCTAGAGTTCTGCAACTTTTGATACATTTGAATCTCATAATTAGTGGGTAAGAATTGTACCCTCATTCTGATCTTTATCCTCTCCCAAGAAACTATCTTCTTCTTTCCACTAGTTACCCTATCATCCTGCATCATGTTCCACCACACCAATGCATATCCTTTGAGTCTAGCCTTGGCATAGTTGTCTCTCTTCTCTTCTGCCACTTCTTTGTAATCAAACTGATTGTCTATGGCCTCTAGCCAATCCAACAACTCTTCACCATTCAAGCTGCCACAATAGTAGGGTACGTATTCCATACTGTCTTTGTTGATGGAATTAAAGGCATCCAAGAATACCTTTTGATCTTTATCCATCTCCACTTCTTTTCCTTTAGATTCTCCTGTCTGATTTTCAGTCTCATCATCATCACTCTCATCTCCCCATTCACTTACTTTCTTCTTACTCCTTGATTCTGACACATTAGCATTCTCCAAGAGGCCCTAAACCAATTCCATAATGGCATCCCTACTCATTGCCTTAGGAGGCATGTTGTCAACCTCTTGGCTCTCCTCCCCTTCAGACATACACCAAAATTAACAAAATTCTGGCTTTGATACCACTCTGATGCAAAGGGTTTAGGGTTCCAGTGATTTCTTTCCCAAAATACTTCTAATCCCTTCTAACCATCCAATGGTTTCTCCTTCTATCTAAACTTCTCCAATGTGGATCTCTTATATTCTCTCTATCAACTTGCCTCCTAGGTATAGTTGATTTGTAGAAGACACAAAACACCTCTAGGATCAACTAGTCCAACTAGTTGTTCAATTTCCTAGGTTTCTTCACTAGATCTTTCCCCTAGAATCCCAAACCCTTGCTTAGGATCTTCCCACACACCTCATAGACTCTTTTCTATAATCTAGGTCTATTAAAAACCTATTGGAATCAATCCAACTCTTCTGGACACTCCAACAATCCAATTGTTGCCAAATACACTAGGAGGCCTAATAGCCATATTTCCTAGTAGGTCAAATTTCACTATTTTGGGTCTAAAGCTCCCAAATCTCCCAAAAAACCTCACAGAAGAACTTGAAAATATTCAAGGTATCCACCAACACTACTGGAATCCAAAATCCTAGCTTCTGAATGCACCCACAACCCTAGTTATCACCAGGCCCTAGTTTTTAGCCTATCTTTTAGGCCTCTGGACCAGTCAGCACAAAATGTTACCAAATTGGTCTTCAAACTCCCTATCACCATCTCCCACCATTTTATCCTTCATGGGAACACTTTAGGGCCTCTACACATGCCACTAAGTTCACCATCCAAGATCATGGGTGCTCTATGCAATCCGATCTTTACCCTGTCCAGGCTCACCTGTTCCTAACAGTCAGCCATAGGGCTTCATTCCAAGTCTAGGAATCCTATTTCCAAAACAAAAAGGAAAGAAAAAACCTATATGTACAGACCCTAACCCTTCATCCCACATGATTTCAGCCATTTCCATCAGTGGATGCTTACGTTAGAGCCATATTTACCACTGCAACTATGTAAATGGAGCTTACAGACCAACGACTTAAATATTATTACAAATTTACACTATGACAACTTGAAATCAAAATACTAAATGCATAAGAGAGCTAATTCAAACCACTACACCACAATGGGTTCTAATCACCCAATTCAATCCACACACAGCCGTACAAAAAGCAAGAAACAATGCAGATTACAAAGAAACACAGTCTGACATCCGTACAGAAAGTACACAAATATGCTATGCAATCAAAAAATCCATTAACCCTCTGAAAATCAAAGATCCTTACTCAAATACCCAAGCATGGGTAGTTACAACCGCTCCAACCTCCATTTTCAACTTCTTGTAAAAAGTTTCAAAAGTTGCTCGAGCAACTTTTGAAAGTTGCTAGCAACTTTTTAGCAACTTTTGCTATTTGACTATTTTAGTCAACTCGATGGATGTTTTTGACTTTCATGACCTTAGTTAGGTTACTTAGGATCCTAGAAGACACTCTAAACCCAAGTTACACAAAAAAATCAACTTTTACCTTTCTAGGTCAAAATGACCACAATATCACCTAGTGAGCACTTTTGGCTCTTACAAACACGGAGATGAGCAACTTTGGATCCAACCTAGTGGATCTTATTCCATCCCACACAAAACACCTAATACAACCCTAAAAAACACAAACCACGCCAAAATGGGAGGTGCTCTGCACCAAGGTGCTAAGAAAATTTGGGTTTCATGAAAGATTTATAAAAGTCATAAAGGTGGCAGTGGAAACGGTTGACTTTGTTGTGTTGGTTAATGGCTCACCCTGGGGGTCTTTTAAGATGGAAAGGGGGTTGAGACAAGGGGACCCACTTTTGTCCTACTTATTCCTGATGGTTGCAGAGGTTCTGGCTCAGAACCTCCTGAAGCTGAAAAGGGTTGGATCCATCGCTGGTTTTAAACTGACCTCCACTCTTCCTCTGGAAGTTATACAACAGTTTCTGGATGATACATTCCTCTTTAGAAAGGCCCGTATTAGAGAAGCAAGGGAATGGAAAAATCGCTGAATAACTATGTGATGGCTTCAGAACAACTGATCAACTATTGTAAGAGAAAAAAACATTTTTTCAATACAGAGCATAGAATGCAACAAAATATTTTAGATTGTCTTGGTTGTATGGGGGTTGAGCTTCCCAAAACCTATATGGGGCTCCTACCCATAGTTAAGGAGGAAATGCAGAAAAGAATGGCAGGATGAAAGGGGAAAGTGCTCAGCAATGCGGGGAAGCTCCAACTATTGTCTACGGCCCTCTAAGGTATTCATGTTTACTTCCTAGCTCTATTTAAAATTACTAATAGAATGGCGGAAAAGCTTGAGAAAATTCAAAGAAACTTTTTGTGGATGAGGGTGGAGGAAAAGACTAGAATGAGCCTGGTCAACTGGGATACAATTTTTCAACCGAAGGTCAAAGGTGGGCTGGGAGTGAGGAAATTAAAATATTTAAAAAGGCTTTAATAACCAAAATTGGTAGGCATCTTTTCAGGGGATCCACCGACTGGTGCAAAATTATGAAGGATAAGTATTTCAATAACACCTGCCATTTCCCTTTAAGTCAGATTTTACCGACTGACTCTAAAATTTGGAACTTTATAGCTAAGTGTAAGGGATCCCTGTTAAGGGGGATGAAATGGATCTTGGGTAATGGTAATCAGATCATTTTCTGGGAGGACTGGTGGGTTAGTGATAAACCTTTGGGTATGGACAAGTTTTGTCACAATAGAGACATGCTAGAATCTTACTTTGGCAGTAAAGTAAAAGATTATATTTCTCAAGACAGGAAATGGAAAAAGTTGATGGAAGCCTATAATGACCATGCTCAGGTTCCCCTTTATGTACATGAGATTCAAAAGCTTTTGGAAGGTGTTAGGATCCCCCTCTCTCAGATAGAAGACAAAGTTGTTTAGTGCCATAACAAGTCGGGGGAGGTCACACTGAAATCGGCTTACTCAGTTAATTCTAAGAAGGTGGTGAATGAGAAAATGTGGGGAAGTGTTTGGATCCCACAATTGATTCCTAAAATAAATTTTTTTTTCTGGTGGATGGTTTTGCACAGCAAGATCCTCACGCTAGATAATCTCCAGAAGAGGGGTATCCAACTGGTTAACCGGTGTGTTATGTGTAAAAACTAGGAAGAGACCATAAATCATCTCTTAATTCATTGTCCTTATGCGTCTAAGGCATGGTCTAAAATAATGAGCAAAATGTAGCTAGAGTTAGTGTTTTTGGAGAATGTTAACCAATTTGTCATCAACTGGGGTCATTTTTTGGTACATTTGCTCATTTATTTACTCTGGAAAATGTTACCCCCACATGTGTGCTGTAGCCTGTGGAAAGAAAGGAATAATATAGTATTTCGGGGGGAGGAAAATGAGTTTGAAGAGACGGTGCGTTCTGATGTCAATCTGCTAAGGGAAAACTTGGAGACTAGTCGTTGGAGAGTTCCTAACTCCCCCCTAAGGAAGTGGACTGCAGATTGGCTCATGATTGGCTTCTCCCTAATTCCTTTTTTGTCTTTGATAACTCAAAGGTGCTTGCAAGGAGGAATACTCAATGGACCCCCCGGAAGACATGTTCTTCAAGATAAATTTTGACAGGGCTACTTGTAGTGGGGTTGTTGTGGGAGGAGGTATTATTAGAGATCACCTAGGGAAGATGTATATTTCTTATGCAGTTAATCTTGGGTTGGTTACCAATAATGTGGCAAAAATCTACGCCTTATTATGGGGTCTTAAAGTGACAGTTACCGTGGGAATCAAGAAATTGATTATTGAGGGTGACTCAAAAATCGTGATTGAGCTAGTCAAAGGGAACTATAGGGCTATTTGGAACATGTCTAATCTGATATAGGACATTTGGATGTTTCTCCCAAGGCTGGAGGAATTTAATTTGCAGCACATTTACAGAGAAGGAAATGCACTGGTGGATGCGCTGGCGGCCACTGGATTATCTATGCACGGGATCAAGTGTTGGAGAAATTTAATGTCACTGACAAAGCACACTATTTTTCTCGTTGAGAGGGAAATAAATAATGTTATTAAATGATGAGGTACATGTATGATGCTAATTGGAGGAGAAAGGCAACTTGTAGAGTCACGAGGCGCAGCGAGAATTCAAATTTCAAAAGTGAAATTGGAAAGACACTTAATTATAGTAACTTGTTGATAAGATGGGTAATTATTACCATTTTTGGTGAAGGTACGGGAAACTTTAAGAGCGAAATTGGCGTGGGGATTGGCATGAGATTTGTGACTTTTGATAAGACGGTCGGGCTTTATTGGCATTTTATTTCCAAGATACGCAATCATTTATTCTCATGGGCCTTTATAGTTTTTTATTACGGCTCCCCATGTGAGCGGTACCTCCTGTAGGTTGAATTACCATTTTGCAATTAAGGTGATTAGTATTAGTACTGATTGTAAAACAGTGGTTTGCGACATTGGTTGCTTGAGATGGGTTTGCTACAAAGGTTGTCAGAACTGGGGTTGGCTTGGTGTTGGTCTGTGTGGTAGAAGATTGGTCGTGACATCTTTGGAGCCTCAGGAAGAGGAGTTGCTTTCAGAGAATAGCACTGAGATGGGTAGTGACATGGTCCATGTGGAACTGCCCAAAATTGAAGATGGGTTTCTTAAGAGCTCATGTGCTGTCACGTATTTAAAGGAAGGCAGATTTTACCCTTACATGGAAGCCATGGAGGGAAGTGATGAGATTATTTCTATGCATCTTGTGGATTCATGGGAGGAACGCAAGGTTACCATTAATGGTATAACCTTCAAAATTCGTGAAGAAGTAATTGCCCAAGCTATGGGTTTATCTATGGAGGGAAGAAAGTGGAAGAAGGTGTCTAAGAGTAGGGATGACACGACCATCAAAAGATTCTTCAAAAAGATGGAGATTCCTATTCGGTTCCGTGGTGGCTTCAAACACGCTAAGTTTCCTGATCCTTAGAATGAGATATGCTTGATCCTTATGAAGTATCTTACCCTAGAAGGTCGGTTTGGGACTTGTTACAATTATCACTTCCCTCTGTTAAACCATTTTCGTTACAATGAGGAATTCTCCATTCCCTTTTTTCTGTTGCACTCGCTAGAAGCATCGGTGGTAGATGTGAGGGGAAAGAAAATGACGAAGCAAAACTACTGCATTCTCCACCAAGGTCTCATCCCGTGGCTTTACAATTTCCATCATTCTCTGTGCCCTCCTAGATTTGTTACTCTGCAGGAAATTAATGTCCTCCTTCCTAATAACCCTAATGAGATTGTGGCTTCCCCATCTCAACCTACCTCATCCTCGAAAATGCCTACTCCCGCGATGAATAAGGCCAAGAACTCTCGCCAAGACAAAGCTGGTTTGGTGGGAGAAGTTCAAATAAATATTGACTCGCAGGATGAAGAGGAAGATAATGACAGTAGGAGGAGGTCCCACAAGATTGCTTCCAAGACCCGGGTTAGACAAAAGGTGGTTAGGAAAAGATACCTGGAGGTTGAAGATGAAGAGGCAGATTCGAAGGAGGAAGAAGGGAGTAGTGATGAAAAAAGAAAGAGAAAAAAATTAAAATTAAGGAGGACAGCTTAGATGGAGATAAAGGAAAAGATACCCCGACTAAGGAGGGAGGTGAGAAAAGACAGGAATCCACTCAGATTTCGGCTAGTTTTAAATTGCCCACTGTGGACTTCTCGAAAAAGCAAATAATGGGAGAAAAAAGACTGAGTCACTGCTTACTGCTACCTCGCCTTTGGGCCAGCCAAAGGAAACTGCGGCTAAGACGGATATTGGGGGGAATAAGGAAGAGGTCTTGGAGGAAAGAGATGAGGAAGTTAAGGCTAACCTGAATCAAATGAAGAGCGTTATTAAGTGGATCCAAGACTTGATTGAGGACTTGGGTTCCAAAGATGACCTACAGGTGATGAAGGATTAAATCAGGCAGCTGGGTGGGAGCTTTAATAAGATTGCGGACTTTGCTGTAAAAGTGATGCATTCGGCGACAACAACTCTTCACCTTCTGCACCTAGAGAGTTTGAAGACTTGAGATCATGAAAAGAATGATGGGAAGCTCTTCTAGTTTCTTGCGAAGGACTGGCTAAAGCTGCTGCTAAATAGAGGGGGGAAAACCCGAAGTGATTTTCTGTTTGTTCTTTTTTGATGTTCTTTTTCTTAAGTTGCTGGTGGTGGTCGGTCATTAAGGGCCTATTTTTTACTATGTTGGTCATAAGACTGTTAATTGGTTTTATGCAACTGTTAGGATTTCTTGGAACATTTTTGTTACTAGTGTTCACAGGTTGGTTACCAATTTCATTGTGAAGTTGGGGTCTGTTAGTGATCACAGATTGGTTACCAATTTCGTGGTGAAGTTGGGGCCTGTGGTCACTAGTTTTTTATTTTGATTTTAAAGAAGGGGATAGGGTGAGGGTGTGTTGCTGATGGTTTAGTGTTGGTAGTCTGACACTTCTCGTGTTGGCTTTGTTTTCTGTTTTGGGCCAGCCCCCTCATTCTGGCTGCTTTTTAATAAAAAACAAATAGAGCAAAAACAAATAGCTACAAGCCCAAAACACAATTAGATTTGGGAAAAAAGATATTCGTTGGTGAACTATTTTGCATTGTTTAATGAGCTACCTTGTAACAATGAAGGTGATATCATTTTGTTTACGTAGACCATTCTATACATGAAATGATAGAGACCCTTACTAAATGTAGAGGAATAAGAGTTGAGTGTGAACTCATGCCAATTAAATGTCCTAGCATTTAATCATAATGTGTATGGTTGCATGTTGGTAACAAGTCAACAAATGGTGTTATACAATTCACATTCATGTGCAAAACCTTTGCTCGACCATAATTTTGAGGCATAAAATGCTCTCATTCATGTATAAAAATGAATAATACACCTTAAAAAAATTATTTAAACTATCCACCCCCCGACTCCTTACTCCAATGGCTATAGAGTGAATGATCTATCGAGAAGGGAAAAAATAGAATTGATCAAAACTCCTTTTTTTTCTACACATTACCTAGGCTTAGAAATATAATATCCACCTCCCCACCCACATGAATGGACGCGACTATCCTCCATGTAAAATGCAACATTGACCAAATTTCAAAAATTGGAAAACATAACGGATTTTCACAAAATTTTCAGCATTTGTTCTTCATGGTCTACATATTTTGTGGTGGAAAATTGCAAAAAAAAAGAGTATGTTTTCACGAATTTGAAAGAAAAAAAAAAATTGACTCTTTTTTGTCTTTGGTGCATTTTACATGAAGATGAAGATTAAGGAGTGCCCACATGAACTACCTACCCATTCTAGATGACATTGGAATATTTAAGACTTGACACCACCTTTATAAAAAACACGTTCACCAGAATAAAGCTTCAATACTAAATCAGAAAATCACGTTCAGAATAAAACTTTAATAATAAATCAGCAAATCACGTCAGAATAAAACTTTAATAATAAATCAGAAAATCAGTACAATAATGTGATAAGTTAGTAGAAAAAGTAAGGAAGATGCAGTGTAGTTTTTCCGGCAGCTTTAAAACACGTAATCAATTTTTTGATTTGAAGTACGAAGGTATTGTCAATCACAATAAAAGCATTTTGTATTCAAACATCACGTGGGTTTGCTTCTTCCAATGTTGTTCAAACTGATTTTTTTTTATTAATCCCAAGTATGGTAAATCATGAAAAAAACAGCCTTCAAATATTGGAGGTCGTCATCAAGCTGATGATAAAACAGTTGGATTAGCAAGCTCTTGTTTAGCTGTCTGTCTACCTTCATTTTTTTAATATATATTGAAGTATTAAATGAATTAGAATAGTTATTCACTATTTTTTAATGTAAATTAATGGATAATTGTTAATGGTTGTTTAAAAATATAGTATAATGTTTGATATTTATAAATAGTAATTTTATAATATTTGGTTTGTATTAAATCAGATTGTTCAGGAGGGTTTGATTCTTGGTGGGAATAACAACAATACCACCACTTAACCAACACACTAAATGATGAAACCTAAGATTATCATAGTTATTGGAAAATATTAAAGAAATAAATATAGGATAATTATTTATCATTTCTAGATATGGATAAGATGTAAAACTAAATTGATATTATAAGGTCTTGTCATGTGCAAAGACCTAACGCCACAATTATTTAATTTTTGTCACCTTCAAAGACTAGACATCTTAAGGTCTTGTCATGTGTGTAACCTTGGTCTAACATCATCGACAACGAGGCCACGTACCGGTTTGAGACAAATTTGACACATTCTTATTCATATTCATTTAAGTCGCTCTCAGCGCACACAATGAAAGTAATTTTTTTTAAAACTTTTTAAAAATAAGATAAATAGTTAACACTTTTAGATGTGTATAACTAACAAGATCGGCAATTTGTCACTTTGATAATAGGTAGATTGTAAAGTCAAGTCACAATAGACTCTTTCTTTATATTCACTTGAACTTACTAGGATTTTGTTTTCTATTTGCCATAAGAAGAACCCCTTCAATCTTATCAAATTTCATCATAACATTAACTCAATCTTTCTCCAATTTTACTCCAATCAACATAATAAATATCTCCCCAATTTTACCAAAATTCTTCGTAATATTCACATGATCTTTCTCCAAATTGTTGTCATTTAAATAATCTTGCATAAGGTAGACCATCTATAGTAACATGTCTTCAAATAGTTTCTCAATTATAACTTTTAAAGAAACACATTTATTATTAAAACACCATTAAAATAAAATTTTAAATATATTTAAGAAATACTATTCTAAATAATTTAGCTTGGTATTTTTTTAATTTCATTTTGTAATTTTTTCCCCTTGTACCTATAGATCATATTCCATGATCTATCATAAGGACGCAAAAGCAAGAGAGGAGAAATGATGGTGGATCATAGACTATGATTGCATCATCAAGATGAAAAAATAAGAGAAAATAAAAGGAATCATGGTGGACCACAAAGTATGATATAAAATGTTGGTGAGGGAAAAAATTACATAATCGAATTCACAAATATACAAACTAAATTAACATAATTTTAAAAGAACCTCTTATAGACATGCTCTGAACATTGTTGATGTATAGGAAAACCAGTGATCGAAACCCCCTCCTCCCTCTGTTGATACTCCTCTCACTCCTAGAAGCTTTATTTGTGCTTTTATGTTTCAAAATGTTGCCTCATATGAAATTCACAAGTGTGACTCTTTCCACCCACTTTTAATGAATATAGAGAAAGGAGCCCAATTATTGTCCATGCTCCAATAAAAGAGCATTGGAACATGCTAAACTAAAACTCAATAAAAACTTTTCTATTAAAGGAATTGTGCAACTTTATTGGTACCCATGGTGCAAATTACTAGGTCATTTGTGCATTAGTATTAGATCAGTTGTGCAAATTTTGTGGTGGTCAAAGCGAACAGTTCACGAAGCAATAGAAAATATGTATCAGTCTTCGCTTCCAAATAATCACTTTTTCACCCTTGCATGCATAATGTTTCCTCATGCATTTATCACATCCACCAATAAACTAAAACTTAACTATAAGCTCTTAAGTTGTATACAAGAAAACAAAAACATCAAAATCCGAATGTACCCTTTTACAAGAGTAAGATGGACAACATTAACACTATTTTAAAATGGTAATGTTAAAAAACAATAATAATGAAAAGCGTGAAGATCCAAGAGAGCTTGTTCAGTTTTTAAAAACTGCAGGATTCCATAGATTTGATGGTGTTTAGCTGGTCCCCATAGGGATTGAGGTCGTAAGCAATGTGGGGTATGAATGGAGGAATTGGATTGTCTTGAAGTCATAATAGTTTAAAGGAGGAGAGACATGTTGGTACGTAGCAGCATATTGCATAAATAAGAAAAGCAAAAGCAAAAACCATGGTCCATTGAAAAGAGTGTTTTGGGGGAGGAAAATGAGTTTGAAGAGACGGTGCATTCTGATGTCAATCTGCTAAGGGAAAACATGGAGACTAGTCGTTGGAGAGTTCCTAACTTCCCCCTAAGGAAGTGGACTGCAGATTGGCTCATGATTGGCTACTCCCTAATTCCTTTTTTGTCTTTGATAACTCAAAGGTGCTTGTGAGGAGGAATACTCAATGGACCCCACGGAAGACACGTTCTTCAAGCTAAATTTTGATAGGGCTACTTGTGGTGGGGTTGCTGTGGGAGGAGATATTATTAGAGATCACCTAGGGAAGATGTATATTTCTTATGCGGTTAATCTTAGGTTGGTTACCAATAATGTGGCGGAAATCTACGCCTTATTATGGGGTCTTAAAGTGATAGTTACCGTGGGAATCAAGAAATTGATTATCGAGGGTGACTCAAAAATCGTGATTGAGCTGGTCAAAGGGAACTATAGGACTAGTTGGAACATGTCTAATCTGCTACAAGACATTTGGATGTTTCTCCCAAGGCTTGAGGAATTTAATTTGCAGCACATTTACAGAGAAGAAATGTGCTGGCGGATGCGCTAGCGGCCACTAGATTATCTATGCATGGGATCAAGTGTTGGAGAAATTTAATGTCGCTGACAAAGCACACTATTTTGCTCGTTGAGAGGGAAATAAATAATGTTATTAAATGATGAGGTACATGGATGGTGCTAATTGGAGGAGAAAGACGGCTTGTAGAGTCACGAGGTGCAACGAGAATTCAAATTTCAAAAGTGAAATTGGAAAGACACTTAATTATAGTAACGTGCTGATAAGATGGGTAATTATTACCATTTTTGGTGAAGGTACGGGGAATTTTAAGAATGAAATCGATGTGGGGATTGGCACGAGATTTGTGACTTTTGAGAAGACGGTCGGGCTTTATTGGCATTTTATTTCCAAGATACACAATCATCTATTCTCATGGGCCTTTATAGTTTTTTATTACGGCTCCCCATGTGAACAGTACCTCCTATGGGTTGAATTACCATTTTGCAATTAAGGTGATTAGTATTAGTACTGATTGTAAAATAGTGGTTTGCGACATTGGTTGCTTCAGATGGGTTTTCTACGAAGGTTGTCAGAACTGGGGTTGGCTTGGTGTTGGTCTGTGTGATAGAAGATCGGTTGTGACATCTCTGGAGCCTCAGGAAGAGGAGTTGCTTTCAAAGAATAACACTGAGATGGGTAGTGACATGGTCCATGTGGAACCGCCCAAAATCAAAGATGGGTTTCTCAAGAGCTCATGTGCTGTCACGTATCTGAAGGAAGGCAGATTTTACCCTTACATGGAAGCCATGGAGGGAAGTGATGAGATTATTTCTATGCATCTTGTGGATTCATGGGAGGAACGCAAGGTTACCATTAATGGTATAACCTTCGAAATTAGTGAAGAAGTAATTGCCCAAGATACGGGTTTATCTATGGAGGGAAGAAAGTGGAAGAAGGTGTCTAAGAGCAGGGATGATACGACCATCAAAAGATTCTTCAAAAATATGGAGATTCCTATTTGGTTATGTGGTGGCTTCAAACACGCTAAGTTTCCTGATCCTTTGAACAAGATATGCTTGATCCTTATGAAGTATCTTACCTTAGAAGGTTGATTTGGGACTTGTTACAATTATCACTTCCATCTGTTAAACCATTTTCTTTACAATGAGGAAATCCATTCCCTTTTTCTGTTGCACTCGTTAGAAGCGTCGGTGGTAGATGTGAGGGGAAAGAAAATGACGAAGCAAAACTACTGCATTCTCCACCAAGGTCTCATCCCGCGGCTTTACAATTTCCATCGTGCTCTGTGCCCTCCTAGATTTGTTACTCTGCAGGAAATTAATGTCCTCCCTACTAATAACCCTAATGAGATTGTGGCTTCCCCGTCTCAACCTACCTCGTCCTTGAAAACGCCTACTCCCGCGATGAATAAGGCCAAGAACTCTCGCCAAGACAAAGCTGGTTTGGTGGGAGAAGTTCAAATAAATATTGGCTCGGAGGATGAAGAGGAAGATAATGACAGTAGGAGGAGGTCCCACAAGATTGCTTCCAAGACCCGGGTTAGACAAAAGGTGGTTAGGAAAAGATACCTGGAGGCTGAAGATGAAGAGGCGGATTCGAAGAAGGAAGAAGGGAGTAGTGATGAAAAAAAGAAAGGGAAAAAATTAAAATTAAGGAGGACAGCTTAGACGGAGATAAAGGAAAAGATACCCCGACTAAGGAGGAGGTGAGAAAAGACAGGAATCCACTCAGATTTTGGCTGGTTTTAAATTTCCCACTGTGGACTTCTCGAAAAAGAAAATGATGGGAGAAAAAAAGATTGAGTCGCCACTTACTGCTACCTCGCCTTTGGGCCAGCCAAAGAAAACTGCAGCTAAGAAGGATATTGGGGGGAATAAGGAAGAGGTCCCATAGAAAGAGATGAGGAGGTTAAGGCTGGCCTGAATCAAATGAAGGGCGATATTAAGCGGATCCAAGACTTGATTGAGGACTTGGGTTCCAAAGATGACCTACAGGTGATGAAGGATTAAATCAGGCAGCTGGGTGGGAGCTTTAACGGGATTGCGAACTTCGTTGTAAAAGTGATGCATTCGGCGACAACAACTCTTCACCTTATGCACCTAGAGAGTTTGAAGACTTGAGATGATGAAAAGAACGATGGGAAGCTCTTCTAGTTTCTTGCAAAGGACTGGCTGAAGTTGCTGCTAAATAGAGGGGGGAAAACCCCAAGTGATTTTCCGTTTGTTCTTTTTTTATGTTCTTTTTCTTAAGCTGCTGCTGGAAGTCGGTCGTTAAGGGCCTATTTTTTACTATGTTTTTAAACTATGTTGGTTGTAAGACTGTTAATTGGTTTTATGCTACTGTTAAGATTTCTTGGAACATTTTTGTTACTTGTGTTCACAGGTTGGTTACCAATTTCATTGTGAAGTTAGGGTATGTTAGTGATCACAGACTGGTTACCAATTTCGTGGTGAAGTTGGGGCCTGTGGTCAGTAGTTTTTTATTTTGATTTTAAAGAAGGGGATAGGGTGAGGGTGTGTTGCTGATGGTTTAGTGTTGGTAGTCTGGCACTTCTCGTGATGGCTTTATTTTCTGTTTTGGGTCAACCCCCTCATTCTGGCTGCTTTTTAATAAAAAACAAATAGAGCAAAAACAAATAGCTACAAGCGCAAACACAATTAGATTTGGGAAAAAAGATATTTGATGGTGAACTATTTTGCATTGTTTAATGAGCTACCATGTAACAATGAAGGTGATATCATTTTGTTTACGTAGACCATTCTATACATGAAATGATAGAGACCCTTACTAAATGTAGAGGAATGAGAGTTGAGTGTGAACTCATGCCAATTAAATGTCCTAGCATTTAATCATAATGTGTATGGTTGCATGTTGGTAACAAGTCAACAAATGGTGTTATACAATTCACATTCATGTGCAAAACCTTTTCTCAACCATAATTTTGAGGCATAAAATGCTCTCATTCATATATAAAAATGAATAATACACATTAAAAAAATTTATTTAAACTATCCACCCCCCTACTCCTTACTCCAATGACTATAGAGTGAATGATCTATCGGGAAGGAAAAAATAGAATCGATCAAAAGTCCTTTTTTTTCTACACACTACCTAGGCTTAGAAATATGATATCCACCTCCCCACCCACATGAACGGACGCGACTATCCTCCATGTAAAATGCAACAGTGACCAAATTTCAAAAACTGGAAAACATAACGGATTTTCACAAAATTTTCAGCATTTGTTCTTCATGATCTACATATTTTGTGGTGGAAAACCACAAAAAAATTGCTAAAAAAAATAGTATGTTTTCACAAATTTGAAAAAAAAAAAGATTGACTCTTTTTTGTCTTTGGTGCATTTTACATGAAGATGAAGATTAACCACTGCCCACATCATGAACTACCTACCCATTCTAGATGACATTGGAATATTTAAGACTTGACACCACCTTTAAAAAAAACACGTTCACCAGAATAAAGCTTCAATACTAAATCAGAAAATCACGTTCAGAATAAAACTTTATTAATAAATCAGAAAATCACGTCAGAATAAAACTTTAATAATAAATCAGAAAATCAGTACAATAATGTGATAAGTTACTAGAAAAAGTAAGGAAGATGCAGTGTAGTTTTTCCGGCAGCTTTAAAACACGTAATCAATTCTGTGATTTGAAGTACGAAGGTATTGTCAATTACAATAAAAGCATTTTGTATTCAAACATCACGTGGGTTTGCTTCTTCCAATGTTGATCAAACTGATTTTTTTTTAATAATCCCAAGAATGGTAAATCATGAAAAAAAGAGCCTTAAAATATTGGAGGTCGTCATCAAGCTGATGGAAAAACAGTTGGATTAGCAAGCTCTTGTTTAGCTGTCTGTCTACCTTCATTTTTTAAATATATATTGAAGTATTAAATGAATTAGAATAGTTATTCACTATTTTTTAATGTAAATAAATGGATAATTGTTAATGGCTGTTTAACAATATAGTATAATGTTTGATATTTATATATAGTAATTTTATAATATTTGGTTTGTGTTAAATCAAATTGTTTAGGGAGGGTTTGATTCTTGGTGGGAATAACAACAATACCACCACTTAACCAACACACTAAATGATGAAACCTAAGATTATCATGGTTATTGGAAAATGTTAAAGAAATAAATATAGGATAATTATTTATCATTTCTAGATATGGATAAGATGTAAAACTATATTGATATTATAAGGTCTTGTCATGTGCAAAGACCTAACGCCATAATTATTTAATTTCTGTCACCTTCAAAGACTAGACATCTTAAGGTCTTGTCATGTGTGTAACCTCGGTCTAACATCATCGACAACGAGGCCACGTACCGGTTTGAGACAAATTTGACACATATTCTTATTCATATTCATTTAAGTCGCTCTCAGCCAACACAATGAAAGCAATTTTTTTTAAAACTTTTTAAAAATAAGATAAATAGTTAACACTTTTAGATGTGTATAACTAACAAGATCGGTAATTTGTCACTTTGATAATAGGTAGATTGTAAAGTCAAGTCACAATAGACTCTTTCTTTATATTCACTTGAACTTACTAGGATTTTGTTTTCTATTTGCCATAAGAAGAACCCCTTCAATCTTATCAAATTTCATCATAACATTAACTCAATCTTTCTCCAATTTTACTCCAATCAACATAATAAATATCTCCCCAATTTTACCAAAATTCTTCGTAATATTCACATGATCTTTCTCCAAATTGTTGTCATTTAAATAATCTTGCATAAGGTAGACCATCTATAGTAACATGTCTTCAAATAGTTTCTCAATTATAACTTTTAAAGAAACACATTTATTATTAAAACACCATTAAAATAAAATTTTAAATATATTTAAGAAATACTATTCTAAATAATTTAGCTTGGTATTTTTTTAATTTCATTTTGTAATTTTTTCCCCTTGTACCTATAGATCATATTCCATGATCTATCATAAGGACGCAAAAGCAAGAGAGGAGAAATGATGGTGGATCATAGACTATGATTGCATCATCAAGATGAAAAAATAAGAGAAAATAAAAGGAATCATGGTGGACCACAAAGTATGATATAAAATGTTGGTGAGGGAAAAAATTACATAATCGAATTCACAAATATACAAACTAAATTAACATAATTTTAAAAGAACCTCTTATAGACATGCTCTGAACATTGTTGATGTATAGGAAAACCAGTGATCGAAACCCCCTCCTCCCTCTGTTGATACTCCTCTCACTCCTAGAAGCTTTATTTGTGCTTTTATGTTTCAAAATGTTGCCTCATATGAAATTCACAAGTGTGACTCTTTCCACCCACTTTTAATGAATATAGAGAAAGGAGCCCAATTATTGTCCATGCTCCAATAAAAGAGCATTGGAACATGCTAAACTAAAACTCAATAAAAACTTTTCTATTAAAGGAATTGTGCAACTTTATTGGTACCCATGGTGCAAATTACTAGGTCATTTGTGCATTAGTATTAGATCAGTTGTGCAAATTTTGTGGTGGTCAAAGCGAACAGTTCACGAAGCAATAGAAAATATGTATCAGTCTTCGCTTCCAAATAATCACTTTTTCACCCTTGCATGCATAATGTTTCCTCATGCATTTATCACATCCACCAATAAACTAAAACTTAACTATAAGCTCTTAAGTTGTATACAAGAAAACAAAAACATCAAAATCCGAATGTACCCTTTTACAAGAGTAAGATGGACAACATTAACACTATTTTAAAATGGTAATGTTAAAAAACAATAATAATGAAAAGCGTGAAGATCCAAGAGAGCTTGTTCAGTTTTTAAAAACTGCAGGATTCCATAGATTTGATGGTGTTTAGCTGGTCCCCATAGGGATTGAGGTCGTAAGCAATGTGGGGTATGAATGGAGGAATTGGATTGTCTTGAAGTCATAATAGTTTAAAGGAGGAGAGACATGTTGGTACGTAGCAGCATATTGCATAAATAAGAAAAGCAAAAGCAAAAACCATGGTCCATTGAAAGCATATTTAAAGCAGAAATGAAAAGACAAATGTGTTCTTGGGCATGTGCAATGCTGGGTTTCTGAGAGAGAAAGAGACTCCTCCTCGTGCATGACTCCATGATCAAGACAATCAATGGCCTTTACCGTTTTATTTTATTCTCCAATTCAATGAACAACACTGATTTCAATCAATACTATATGCCATTCAAACATTGGAGATCTTGAATGTGACAGGCCGTTCTCATTAAAATTTAATTTCACATTTGCATTCTTTAAGCTCACTGTGAAAATGATTGGGAGGCGGGTCATCCACATCTTTTTGTGAAAGAATGTACTTTGGAGATTGTAGACTATAGTTTGGAGTGTTCCCTCTAGTACACAAGTATTGAGCCATTTGATATAAGTATTTGATGATTATTCTTGGGTTGGTTATACAATATATGGTAAAGAGAGTGGAGTATGCAAAGCATTAGTTTATTCATTATTAGATATCCCATCAGTTTGGAAACTATAAAGAAAAGAGGAAATGAATTGGAGAAGTTCAAATTAGTATATGTCTAGACAAAATGATGCTTGCAACACTCTCCCTTGGAAAGTATTTAAGGAGGGTTGTGGTTGGAAGGATTATGAGGCTTTTAGAGGGATTGAGTGAGACCCAAATCGTTATGGGAGTTGCGGAGGTCACCCCCTTTTGATGTTAAAGGGGAGATGGTGTTACAAGAGATGATTTCATGGAGTCATTTGGGTCTTTTTCTTTAGGAGTTATATTACAAAATGGAGTTTAACTTGGAAGGATTTGTGTGTAGAGTAAAAGAAGGATGAGGTTGTTTTAAGAGTAGTATTACAAAATGGAGTTTTAATTTGGAAGGATTTGTGCACGGAGAAAAAGAAGGATGAGGTTGTTCAATGTTCCTTGGAGGATTTGGGATTCAAATTGTCTTGATTTTGCTCTTCTTCTTTAGTACATGGGTAGTTAGCCCCAAACTTTAATGCTTTGAGCACCTTTATTGAGTGTTTGTTGTTATAACACAACCAACCTTAATGTTATTGTTTCATGTTTTTTTTTGTTGATTCTATTTGCTTCATAGTTTTAACTTTCCTATTTTGTAAAAGGGTTTGGGCCTAAATTCGAAAAGCCAAGTTTAGCAACAATAAGAAAGTTTGGCTTCAAAGTGTCTTGAATCTATTGCTCTCCTTTAGTCCATGGCAGTTAGCCCAATTTTTTTTATGCTTTCAACACCTTTATTAATTTGTTTGATGTTGTAATAAAACACTATTATTGTTGTTCCATGTTGTTATTTTTTGTCATTTTGCTAGGCTTTATAATTTTAGCTTTCCTAGGTTTTGTTAAAGGGCTATACCCTTTCAAAAAGCTACATTTAGCAACAATAACAAAAAATAGACTTTGAGTTGGGAGATTGGGTGCAATAGATCAAATATGAATACCCTTTGATTTTTCAATCATTGTTTCATAGTTGAACATGTCTCTCATGGGTGTAGGATTGCAAACCATTATCTTCTGAAGAAGAGAGACATGCTTGTTCCTTTGGAGTTTGATTTCACATCCCTTGCTGGTGGAGGTAGATGTCTCTCTTCTTGATAAGACAAATTTTAAAAATATCATTCTTGGTTTCATTTCTCTTGTATAAAGACATGTGAAGGAGCTTGCTAAGGGGTTGTTAGCTGGAAGGGAATGCCTCAATGGGGCTAGCTTAGCTCACTTGGGGACAAAGAAATGAGCAAAATGGGAAGATATTTTAATGTGAGGAGTGCTGTAGGTCCTCCCCTCCCCCGCTCTCCTCTAAGATTCATGTCTTGGAAACTCTAATAGAGAGCTTCATGGTCTAATTGAAGCTTAAGATAAGGCTACTAGGAGGGTCCGAAATTCCCCAATGAATTTAAACTTTAATCTACTTTGAGTGGCATGTTTTGTAGTTGTTTTAGGACTTTATCTTAATTCAATTTTCAATGCCCTTATTGAAGGGGAATCAATAGTTTATTTCTATTAACTCCTCATGGTTCTTTTAATCACCTTTATCATTTTGTTTTGTCTCTTATATGCTCTATATAAGGGTTGGGCTCTTTCAAAACCCATTATTTCAATGCATACCTTCAATGAAAAGTATGTACCTTCATCAATACTTTAAAAAGCACATATATACCCAATTTTAATTTTAATAAAAATGAGGGATGTAGTTTGAACCTTTTTTAAAATTCTTATAGCATTGTAAATTATATTTTTATACAATTTCAAGCTCACATAGGCCTCATTTTAGCATTTCCAGCCTTCCATGCTTGATCATGTTTGATTCTTCTTGCACCAACTCAAATATGGAAACTTCATCGTCTTGTTGGTTTCTAGTCTTTGATCCACCCCTAATTAGTTTCTGCATGGTGCCTAGGGTGCACTTGACCTAGGTCAAGATCACTTAGGACACCCTTGACCTATCAAAAAGGGCCCTATTTCAGACCCTCCAATAGTTGGATCATGTGGGTGGGAATTTCTCTTCTATGTTGGCCTACTTTGAAAAAAATTGAATACGTTTCATGAGAAGAGGTATAAAAGAAAGCCTAACTCCCTCATTTCAAACAAAAAACATCTCATATCAAGAAGCAAGACATCAACTATCTATCAAGACATCCTATCATTGAGCAAGCAACCAAGCATCATCAAGTCATTGTCGAAGAAGAAGTAAAGTTCAGATCTTTAGAATTCAAGATGGCATCTATGATCAAGCAATTACAAAGTCAATTATGCAAGTCATCATCAACATTTTCATGAAAAATTTAACACAAGGAGACTCATGAAGGTGTAACATTTCACTCAAGCATTTCAATTTCAGATCTAGCCCCTGCTTCTTCAAGCACACTTCTAATTCAATTTCAAGGTTAATTCCAAAATTGGGGTTTGATCTAGGCAAACCGCCATCAACCCAACAATTTCTCTCTTTTTCTTGTTTAGGCAACAAGATCAGAAGACACAAATTTGCAATCGAACAAAGAAAATAGAGGCCTATAGATTGAGTTTTTGCAAATCCAAAAAACTAGGGTTGACGTTGCTTTTCCTAACATTGCTCAACAATTTTTTGATGAAATTTGTGGGGAAGATTTTGAGTAGTAGTTTGGTCCAAAAAATGCAATTTACATACATATCCTGCATTCTTGGATCAAGGTCGCCCCACCAGACATTGACCTCTTGATTTTAGGCCAGATTTCAAACATAGGCTTCTTTCTATATCTTCTTTCCAGATCTATAAATTTTGTTTACATATCATATTTTAGTTTTTTTGTGCATGTTAAAAACCCTCAATTTGTCATCTTTGGCCCTAGATCTAACATCTATTTCACACCTTTCACGTATTCAATTTTAGCTCAAACAAGGATTGTTGGGACCACCTTGTGCTCAATCATTTTCTATTAGATTTGAGGTTGGGCCAATCAAACCCACTCTCCTTAATGTAATCAAGACAAATGAAATAGCTTTAGTTCCTAGTTTATATAAGCTAGTGATCATACACCCTATTCATTTTTCACCACATTATATTTTGGCGAGCCCAACACATCTTACATCTCGCTTACTTCTGATTTTTCTGTTTAGATCTAATTTATATGCACTTAGTTAATTTGAATTTGTAATTATATTTCATTTATGCAATGATTACTTGATCATTCTATTGGGAAATTGCATTGTTTAATAATTTCTTTTAGCTTTGTGCATGAGTTTCATGACCCTTCGTCCTACATCCATTATCCCTACGAGAAGAAGTTATAGACTTACGACAACCCAAAGTTTAAATACCAAGGATTAGATGAGTCTTTGATGTCCTATCATTTGATGAGATTAATAATGAGAAATGATCTTGCTAGAATGTCAAAGTAACTAAAGGTACCATAGCATTCTTCATCTAGTGACATGCAACCAAATACAAAGTTCTAATTTGATTATCTTTGGTAAGGATCAACTCAAGGATCCCTTGTTCATGTTGTAATAGGCCCTTGCTTTTGTAGACCATGTTTCTACACATGTGAAGTGTTGTTGAATAGGTTTCTTCAGTAAAACAATATATTATTTATCCTTCTAGAGGCAAGAATCAATGTCATTGCTGATGTTCTCATTTTCTCATTTATCAAGAAACCATATTAGACAAAGTTTATTGTACCAAAATGTAAGATCTTGGGGGATTTATGTATGCATCATTGAGGTTTTCCTAAGTACATGGAGAAAGGAGGAGCCAACCCACATAGAAGGAATTGTGGAAATTGAAACCTTCACATCCATTGTTAACAATATTGACCTTGAGAGCATGGAGAAAGAATGAGCTAACCCACATAGAAGGAATTGTATATAACTCACATTCTGATCCTCATTCCTTATTAAAGATCTTGACCTTGATTTGGGGAGCAATATTGGTCAATGATGGTGATGTCAGAGTGGTGAGATAAACATAGGATGAGGATGACATAAATGTAGAGGGGTAGCTCAACATTAGTGCCAAGATAGTGATGAGGTCTATTATAGTGACCTTTCAACATTTTTCAATATTGAAAGCTAACGAGAATTGTGATTTCTACATTGTTGTGGGAGAATTTGATATATTAGTGATGATGTAGTTTTCTTTTTATGACTACAAAGTGTGTTCACATTTTTAACAGCAAAATGTACTCACACTATGACATGGTATTCACTAAGCCATAATGTGATGATGCTATGTGATTAAATCAATACAAAATGATTGTATTGTGTAGGGAATTGGCTATTTGGTTGCTTTTTTGTATACCATTTCCATTCGCTAACCTGTTTGTTTCATGGAATTAGACTGGAATTGGCATTATCTAATTTTGGATAATGTCAATTCCATGTTTGTGTCCATCTTACAAAATTGGAATTAGAATTTTCAAATTCCAATTTTGCCCCAAAATGGGAATATGCATCATCCACCTAAATAGGTGGAATTGGAATTGGCTATTCTAATTCCAATTTTTATAAAACCAAATTTAAGTTTTACACATGTGTGTATATGTATGTGTATATGTGTATATATATACATGTGTGTATATACATATGTGTGTGTATATATATGTGTGTGTGTGTAGATGTGTGTATATACACACATGTTTATATATACACATACACGTGTGTATATTACATGTATGTGTGTATATACACATATTATACACATGTGTGTATATATACACATATATGTATATATATACATGTGTGTATATGTGTATATATACACATATGTGTGTGTGTACACACATGTGTGTATATATAGACATATATGTATATGTGTATATATACAAATATGTGTATATATATACACACCGTATTTAAAAAATTAATAAATAAACAATTAAAATTTCTTATGCATCTTCTCAGTCATCTTCCGGGTGAACCAAACGGGTCCAGCCCATATTCTAGAATTCATTTTCAGAATTCCAGAATTGGCTATTCTAGCATACACAAATTACGCGAAACAAACAGGCCCTTATATTTCCATTAGACTTTGATTCCTTTCAAATTGTTGTTGATTCTATATGTATGGAGATGCAACATAAACTTAAAATAAAGAGTCTCAAGCAATGGTGGAAAGATTGGAAACGATATCCTAGTACAATACTTCTTCATAATTGCAAACCTTTTAAAGGGTATGCCTATCTCTCTTCACACTTGCATATGATCTAAATGCATAATGAAAAATGGGTTCTCTAATTCTCTTTTTGATCATTACAATGCAAATTCCAATTATTTGATCAACCACTACTAAAATGGAAAATTCATTCGCTTTGCCTAATGCATTTAATATCCTCTTCTAATTCTATTGTAGAACCTTAAGTAGCATTAAATTAAATTTAGTATTTTTCAAGCCTTTTTTGAAGTTTTTTCCTAGAATGTGGTTCTTCTAGGAGACTAACATAGAATTCTTGGTAATTTTACCTAGATATAACATGATTTCATAATGATGATTTTGTTTAGCATTTTGATATATAAGAATTATACTTTACCTTTGGATGTATTGTTGACTTTTTCCATGTATACTAATCTATCATTTGCTATGTATTGCACATATAAGTACAAACCAATAAAATTATATGTAAAGTGTCCCATCTACAAGTGCTTCTTAATCACCCGGGTAATGCACCTTGTATGGTTGTTAGAGTTCCATTGATTTTTTCTCGCATTTGGTTCTAGTCCTCTCCTAAAGGATGTTAACATGGTGTAAGTAATAATGTATGCAGACATGATTCTCAAGATTCTTAGCATAAACTTGTGGACATAATGCCCATTGATGACCTTTCTTTTCTTGTCAATATTTAGCTTCCTCTCAACCTTATGACAAATGCGTCTTAGGTTCCTTAAGAACATGCAAGTTTCCTCAACTTGTATTGGTCATTTCTTCTTCTAGGGCTAACGTTTAGCCTCTAAAGGATGTGCAAGATCAATAGACTTATGGTGGTGCTCTTACAAGTTGGAAGTGCAAAGCAAATAGTGAAGGTAATCATATCGTGCAGAATTTCTTCTTCTAGGGCTGATGATTAGCCTCTAAAGGATGTGCAAGATCAATAGACATATGATGGTGCCCTTACAAGTTGGAAGTGCAAAGCAAATAGTGAAGATAATCATATCATGTAGAAGCTAGATGATTGTGGCCCATCTATCGGTAAACAATTTTCACTTCTTAACAACTTCTTACTATGTTTCTCTTTTGATTTGTTATTTAAGACTATATTGTACATAGATTATAAGGTATGACTTTTTCAACTGCTTTTCTATGATATAATGTATTATTAAAAAAATTATATGATCTTCTAACTCACACACCATTTGACAATTGATTAAAAAATTTCTATCTTGAAAGTGATGGTCTTTCAAGAATTTTTAACTTCATTTAGAGTAAACAAATAAAATGAGGAGAGAATAGAACCATCAATGTGGGAAGGTGTAGATTCATTTCATAAAATTTGAAGGGCGTGCACATCAGATGCGACAATTCAAAAATACAAATGAACACAACAAAGTGTATTTTCATTAGCTTTTTTTTTTGCATTTTACAACATTGTAGAGGTGGATTATGAGGATCAGGTTAGTAAAATTGACACGAGGATCAAACCAATAAAAATAGTGCAAAAATTAGACTAATAAAAATCTCGTGAAAATTAGACCAAAAAAATCACATGAAAATCAGTGGTATGAATGAATGATTTTAATGACGTCCACGAGACCAAATAGTCTAAGGGACCTGACACCCACAACCTTAGGCGATTTCCATATTCCTTTCCATTTCTGATCTTCTTTTGTGGATCTTGACCAGAAAACTAGCAGTTTGGTTAATCTTATCCTCTTCAAATAAACTGTACATGTTGTCAACTTTCAGAATGATTTCATATTGAGCCCTAATATCATCATATGCTATACATTCTGTGAGAAAGTGTCATTCAGTTTTAATTGCGTCTGTCCTACAAAACATGCAAGTTCTGTCCTCCCAAGCCTCTTTGGACCTCTTCCATCTACATGTCTCGCACCTGAGATGATGTGTACCACTCCTCAATTGTGTCATTAATAACCTTACTTTCCTTTTAATAGCAGCCCCTAAATACGCTTTCTCACCGTGTTCCCTTGATTAGATAATACGGAAAAAATCTGTATTTTGGAATTGACATCACTGTTTTTTTTTTTCCCTTGCAAGACTTTCGCCGGGAAACTTGCGCGACTATCACCTGATTTCAAACGAGTCCCACCTGGCAAGGACTATTTAAACCTAATGTCTCTTCTTCGCTTTCATAGACTAGGGCTCTTCGAGTCTTCCGGAGAACTTTGGGACCAATAAGAGGTAAAATGTCCAATCGACCAACACGCCCTGTATACCCATATAGTTAATAATGGCCTCTTGAAATTATCAAGATCAAATCCTTTTCAAACAATGACTTTCTTCTAGAAGGTCAATCTGATATCTGCGCAAAAGTTATTTCCTTGAATGGTAGAAAGATAAAAGGATTGGAACTCCACTGCAAGTCTGTATGGACGGTTAAACTTGGCAGGTCGGCTCTGATTTCTCCCTTCTATTTTAACCCATGATTAAGTTTAAATTCCTGCCGGCTGTTTGGTGTGCAGGAGCTCTCCTGTCCCGATCACAAAGGAGAAAAGAAGATGATTGGGTATTATTGTTAATGATTTTAATGATGGGTGTACTAGAACTAGATTAGATTGAGGGCCTTATGGTGTGTTGTGAGAAAGTTATTGCTTTCGTGACTGAGGAATCTGCAGCCTGCAGCGGTTGTTCGTTTGTGGTTGGCAGATTGTGGCCAACATTTACCGTCTTTTTGTTTGGATGTGTCCACGGCTTTCACTGCCCACACTGATAGTGAAAGGCGTCTGGACTCTCTGACCCTTATCACAATCTGCAGCTAACTTTGTTGCACCAGTCTTCTGTGTTTACGGGCTCATGCAGACGCCATCAATGAAAGTGGGGGTACGGTGTGCGAGGTCTAGGGCTTATTGAAGCCCAATCCACGCTCTCTGACAAAATGAGACTATAAAGCGAGAATCTTGGTCATTTAACAGGAAAAACACACAGAGCAAGCAGTCATCCCTAATGCATAACTTTCTGCAAACAGGATTGATTGCCTTCTGTGTTTTCTTGGATTAGTGTTCATCTAGAAGAGTGGGGTTTCTGTGTCCAGGGTGGTTGGTTTCCTTTACTTCAAGGTGTGTATGAGCAGAGTACAGAGCCCTGTTTTTTGAAGTTTTTATGAGCAAAGTACAGAATCCTGTTGTTTGAAGGCTAGCTCATGTGGTGTCTACTGTCTACAGTGGAACTGTGCACCGTATAATTAGTCCATAGATTCTCCATGTCATAGTTATTTTCTGACTAGGAGCCCAATTGGTGAGGCCACTGAGGCTTTAGAGCTAGGACAGTTGAAGAATTTCTCCATAGCAGACCTTTATCTCAACTCTTTTAGCAGTTTGTTGCCCTTCATGAATCCAGATTTTGGCCGCTCTTTAAAGTTGTAAGCTTGAATGCTGTAAACATCATGGATATGGGGTTTGTCCAAGGATTCAGCACTTCTACTGTCTGTTATGATCTTTCATAGAGACAGTTTGGAGACTAAGCATCTAGTTGCTATTGGGTATACAGAGGATTTATCTGCTTGGATTTAGTGTTTAGAGTGGGGTATTCGTCTTACAGAATTGATATTTTCTTTGCTGTTATACTATTAGGCCTTTGAGTTTTTTGAAACAAACAAGTTCACCACTTACATATTTGGTGAAGGATTTCAAGTTTTTTTTTAAAGCCTCTGGTTTGAACTCCTAAGCTGTTAATGGTATCATGATAATTGACCTAGAAGCCCCTATTCCACATGCTGGATTCTCTACCTGTGAGCTACTCTTCTCCATGTGAGGATTAGTGCTGTAACGGAAGAGTAAAATGGAGTGGCAGAGGCAGGTGCAAGAATGCATGCGAGGCGTGCGATTTGACAAGTTAAAGAAACCCAAATTCAATGAATCTCAATGCGACAATCTGTGCAGAGCATTTCTGGCAAAGCTCTCCAAGTTATGCGTATTTGGGTGGCCGCCAATAAGCGGCGCAGGTGGGAAGATCAAACCGGTTTCTCTAGGCAAAGAAGACCCACTTACTGCAGGGCGCGAGGAATACAAGGAGAGTGCTAAAATCATCCTGCAGCGAGCTTGGAAAGAAGTATACCGTGTTATCAGAGAAGCAGAAATGTATTTGCAGCATTGCTCTGGTCCGGAGTGGTGGAAGAAAGCTCTAACATTGGGTGCTGCAGGCGAGGCCCATGTCGTTCATATGCATGACTTGCTGTGGTGTGTCTTTTGTTTGGATTTGAGTCTTGTTTATGCTGCAGATTCTCAAGAGGCCCATTATAATGAGGTTTGCTGCAGAAGAATGGGAGAATTTGGCGGAGAAATGAACAGTCCCCTGCGCATTCATGACGAGTATGTGGATAAGAAGCAGCTGGTCAGCACTTTGAATGCGTTATGGAAGGAATATGACAGCAGAAATGCTCTGACAAAAATTATGCTCAACAGCGAGGAAGAAAACAAGGCTCGCTTAGCCAAGTATTTAGCACAGAGATTGCAGGTCTGGAGTAATGTGCATGAGGGAGCCAGAGTAACTGAATTACCCGAATGGCTTAGGATCGATCCCCGGGACTTGAAGCGGAAAAATCAAGCTCAGAATGTTGTGGGCATGGACTGTGACGAAATCTGTGAGGGGTCATGGCTTGGGATTAAGGTGGGTGTGAAAGAGATAGCCTTAGAGGGCTATGAACGCTTTCAGAAGCAAGCCCTGGATTTAACAAGGCTGCAAAGTCCATTCCTTGTGCAGTTTTTTGGTGCCTGCTTGGATGGGGACAGGTACTATCTAGTCACAGAGATGGTTAGTTCCAGTCTGGTCAAGTTGCTGGAAGAAAAGCCATCAGTTCCTTTAGATGTTTGTCTGGATATAATGTTACAGATATCCAGAGGGATGGAGTATTTGCATAGCCAGAGAATCATGCATCTGGATCTCAGGCCTTCAAATGTCCTAATAGAACCCAGCTGCATTAAGGATTTCAGAGAGGAAGGCCATGGCAGGGTCAAGGTTTTGAATATGGGGATGGCTGTATCCAGGCTGAACAAGACCAAAAGTTTGGTAGAGTTTCTGCCCTCAACGTGTTATTCTTACTGGATGGCACCAGAAGCCCATGGCGAAATTTTTAAAGAGTGTACATACAAAGCAGATGTCTACAGCTTTGGGATGATCTGCTATCAAATTCTCACAGGCAAACAGCCCTTCGAGGATGACATTCCTGATGGCAAGCTGTATGCAAGCATAAGGCAGGGCCAGAGGCCTGTTTTTCCTTCTTCATTGTGTCCCTCCTTGTTGGCCGATTATATCTACAAGTGGTGGGACAACAATCCTGCAAATCGTCCCCACTTTTATGAGATTTCAAAGTTTCTCAGATATATGAAATTGCTGGTCATGAGAATTCCTAGTCCTCAGAAACCCAATTCAGTTTGGGTTTCCTGCAGACAATTTGACAGAGAAAAAATCACAAAGCTCTTCGAAGGAATGTCTGCAGATGAGAGAGTGACAAGTGAAGAAGAAGGACTCATCATAAGAGCCCTAGATGGGGATTTTCCCGAGTCCTTCAGAACTCGTGATGTAAATGATACAACAAAATTTGATGTGTCTGTGGCAACCAGGAGATCATTCAGTGGTAGATTCCTTCTCCGGCCCCAGGGCAGTGACATCAAATCTCTGGTAAGCCTGCCTGCATACATTAAAAAATATTCATATGAGGAACTCCACAAAGCTACATGTGGATTCGAACTCAGGCTTGCAATTTTTGTGGGTTCATTTTCAATTTGGAAAGCTATTCTTCCTGACAGATCGCATGTAGCTGTGAAGCTCTATGACAAGGCAAATTCTGAGAACTTTCGAAATGAAACGACTGTCTTATCACAAGTTCACCATCCCAATATCATTCGATTGCGTGGAGTTTGTGTTGGTAATTCGAAGTTTTTGATGGTTTATGATTATATGGCAATGGGTAGCCTGGACAAAAGACTTTTTAGCAATCCTGCTGGGAAATCAGGCCATCAAAGCCATGTTTTAAATTGGGTCATGAGGAGAAGGATTGCCCTGGGTCTAGCCCGGGGTTTGGCCTACCTTCACCAGGACTGCAGTAACAAATTCCTCAATGTAAGAATTAACACAAATACCATTCTTTTAGATGAAAGATTCTCTGCCAAGCTTTGTGGGTTCGGCTTAGCCAAGCCTGCAGGATATCTGGGGCCTGGAACTCAGCTCAGCAGTACTATTAAGTGGCAGAAAAAATCAGAACAAGAGGATGAAGAAGTTGCAAATATATATAGTTTTGGGGTAGTGTTGTTAGAAATTTTGACAGGTTGCAGATGCATTGATATACCATATTCAGAGTACTATTCTCTACATGAATCTGTTCATGGGATTGGATCCAGGACAGTTATGGAGTTTGTTGATCATCGTGTGAGAAATGAAATTGAGAGCAAGGAGGTTAAGAACGTGATCAATCTTGGGCTTTGGTGTATTGTAAAGGATCCGTCTCTGAGACCCAGTATGAACAGAGCAGTGCTGGTTATGGAGGGTCTATTGAATCTCTGTGCACCTCCTCTGGGTAAAGTAGAGATCCTTCCTCCCCCTCTTAGATCACACCATTTCCTTCAGTCCCAAAGGCCTAATCACATCAACAATAATTCTGCCAACAATGTGTTGCAGTTGCCAATGGAGTCCCTACTCTCAACAATGACCGAAATCAGAAGCATTAATCAATGAATGATTGTTTCAATCGGCTAATTTTTCTAACCTTACTGATGCCTTCCTTTCACAAAGTGCAGCATTATGTTTCATGTCAATTATGGCTCTATATATTGGCTTGAAGTTGGACTTAAGTTCAAACCAAGTGACTGATATTGAATGTTCAGGCAATGAGGTTGCAGATATCAGTCATGAAGGAAGGTATTTGAAATCTTGACATGTGAGGCTTACTTCTGCCAGTGTGTATGCTACACATTTGTCATGACTGACTGTGTACAGGCAATTGGGCAAGTGATATTTCTATACAGTTTATGAGTTTAAGCTGGATGTATCTTAATATAAGGGAAATGAGATATGCATGATTGTTCTTTCATTCAATTGTAATGGAACAATCGTACTTATCTACATTCCAATCTTTAGTATTTGGAGAAGAAATAGAAATTAATATTTTTTATGGAACTGAATGATTGAGAATTTGATAATCAGAAATTCTTTGGGTGTTTACAATAAAAAGTATTGTGCTTCTCTACTCGTGATGCACACTAGGGTGGGATTTCTAATATCTTATAGGATACTTGTTTTTCTCTGTCATATGGATTTTGATATCTCTGCAGTAGTTAAACCAGTTTTAGTTTTGCCCATTTACATTTGCCTCCCAAGTAGCTTTTTTCACTTGTTATCATTAGTTATGTGATTATGGACCATACAACATTGCAGGAAAGATTTTGGTCACAAAACACTTTGATAGGGAGACAAAAGGAAACATCATCCAATGCTCAGTTTATAAGGATCTTTACTCAGTATAAAAAGGGTTTGAAGGTTGCAACATGCACCAGTTATTTGAGAAAAAAAAGATTAATTAGATGATCAGCTTTCTTGTCAAAATTAATTGTAGAAGGTTCGATAATAGAAAAATATGAAGATAGATTAAGAGTATTTTTATTCTTGATTCATAAATTGTTTGGTCTCTAAACGTCATTAAAATCTCTCATTCATTCATTCATACTAAAAAGAGTAAAATATGCTGACATAGGGGAGAGGAGAAAAAAGCCCTTACCAAAAGTTTATTTGAAAGAACTTGAAAGCCAGGGTAATCATGGTGGAGCATCACATGAATAACCATAAACTAGACCATTGTGTTAAGTATAACTTTGCAGACTTAAGAGACAAATGACTACGTAAAGGTATTTACTTTAGCACAATTGAAACCATATCCATTTAACCTGCTTGGAACGTTTAAACAAAGCAAACAAAACAAAATCTTTTGCTATCTCTATACTAATTTTGCTCCACCACCTTTTTAATCCTCTAATCTAGACTCTCCATTGGGAAGTCACATGGAACTTGAAGCTCCCTATTCTTGGCTCTCTCTTTTATCATCCAGAACTGTTATAAGAACGCCTTACATGATACTGTGATTCAGTGTAAGAAAGTCCCACAGTACTTGACAAATGTTCAGAAACTTTTTGACCGATTACAGCTATTTTAAACGATTTATAGGTCTATAAATTACTTCTTAAAAGAATGCTCATACTACTAACGCATGGGATTATGTTGTCAACTTCTTAAAAAAATTAGTACTCTTAGTTCAAAACAATAGGTGGATTATAATAATGATCTAGTTAGTTTGTTGTCAAATTAGCATTGTTTGTTTCATTCTATTTATGTTGTTTCATGGGTAGATGACACAAGTCAAAAATGGCCAAAACAAGATGACTTTTACACATCTCGATGAACCCAATCATGTTGCAAGAGGATGTAGGAGGGTGGTAGCAACCACGCAAAGAAGACCATCCTCCATGGTTATGCGAGTGTTAATAAGAGCTATTATTGTGGCCTCATGTTTAGCCCTTACAACAAGGAACATTTCTTAGGGCAAGCACAAGGTAGCGAGGTAGGTGAAATTTGAGGAACAATTCTCAAGCCAAGCAAAAGGTGGAGATGAACATTAGCAATTATGTAGAGTCTAGTGCCCAAATCATTCATAAAAGTTTGGAGACGAGTCACCTTAAGAATTAATCTTGTTTTCTCGTGCTTGTCTTTATATATAAACATTAAAGATTATCATAATTTCTCTACAAGTAGAGAATTGATTATCAACAAGATCACCACTTAGAAAGTACATCAAATCTACATGAATTTTATAGGAAACATAGGTCAATCCCCTAGGAGAACATTACCCGAAGCAAATGACTCAAGCCAAAAGGGTTTGAAGAGTCATGAATCTATGGCCAAGCAAATCAAACTTTATTGCAAAATTAAATAAATATTCGATGGTATCCATTTCTATAAAGACTTTGGATTTAACACTCCTAAGTAGACCAAACGTTCCTCCCTAGTTAAGCCATGATAGGGAATGTACACTAGGTAAAGTGGGCAAGCATGAATTTCATAATGACATTCTAGATAATTGGGAACCTTAAACTCCAAGCTTCAATATAGGGTAAAGAAATCATTTATCATTTTGCTTTTGCTTGATTGATGAGTGACAAGAGCCATTCATATCCTTTGTTGGTAGTCTGATTGTGAATTGGGGTTTCAATATGCTCTTTATAGTATTTATACCAAGAATGACTATCAATTTTGTGCCACATATGAATAGTCACATCATCAAGAATCTCTTGAAAATCTTCTTTTGATTCTAATTGCTCAGATTAAAAAAATCTTTAAGCTAGGAGAGTTAAAAGTAAGTGGCCTTGGAGAAAGATCTCGAATGGTCGAAACGCCTCAATGGAAAAAATTAAGGGTATGGAAACTCAACCAACAAAACGTTGTGGAAGGTGATATAACTATCTAGACCATCAAAAAGAATATTGACTAGTTGAGAGTGCATTGTGAAAGTCATTGCCATTATACAAAATTTAGGGGTGTGATAGTCTCCTACATATCTTATCTTCATTTTTTTCACAAAGCAAGACCATGTGTAATTGATAGTAACAATTAAGTCAATGGATGTGCCAATATATCTAGTGATGTCACCATACCTAATTTGATGTCACTTCGCCAAGATTTGAGATAGGATGGATTTGTCCAAATAATAACAAATTGATTTTGTTCATTGAGAATTTTGATCACAAGACTATATAGTACAAGGATCATACCTCCAATGTATTAACCACCTCTTCTTCACTATTATCAAACAATACCACATAGTTATTCTTAAGACATAAGCATCATTCAAGAGTGAAAATTCTTTGATAATATTTATTTTAGTGGGATCTCTTAAGTATTTACCTAATAGCATATATATCCAAGACATAGATAGGGGGAGCCAAGTGCATATGTATCCAAGACATAGATAGGAGGAGCCAAGTGACAACCCTTATGAATTAATCATTATTCGATAAAGGGTGAAACAAGGGAACCATTAACCAAGAGCCTTTACATGCCATATGAGAGAAGAAGTTAAATTTAGTGAATCATCTCAAGACCTAAGCTAAGTCATTTAAGAATCTTAGTAATAAAAGGTCATTTGATTATGTCATAAGCTTTATATCAAAGTCCATCTTAACAATGAGTACCCTATGTGGTTTGTTGAGCCTATTTAGTCATTTCCCTTGCCAAGACCAAATTGTCACGATTAAATTTCTACCACCCAAGAAACTTGTTTGTTGGGTTCTAACAAATATTGAACCAATGTTTTGATGCATTTCATGCTAACTTTAGCAATCATTTTGTAGGAAATTTAGAGGAGAGTAATCGGTCTTCATGTATTATAAGTCATTAATATTTGCTTGTGTACATGAGCTCTATAAGGCTTTAATTGATGGTAAGATCATGAGATTCATTTTTGTTCTTTTAGATGCAATTGAGAAATTCTTCTTGAATGACAAATCACATGAAATTGAATAATTTAAACGAAAGACCAATAATTCCTTTTTATCATTAGCCATGGAAAGGAGAATTTTTATAATTATCCATGGAATACAAAAATGCTCTATGAAAAGGATAATCCCTTTACTAATCTTAGTAGTTATGCATCATGTATAACATTATCTAGCTCTGGTTGAAGACCACTACTAGCTAAGTGGTCTTCAACAAGAGCTAGATAATGTTGTAAATGATGCATAACTACTAAGATTACTAATGAGATTATCCTTTTCAAAGATTTTTTTTATATTCCATAAATAATTAAAAAATTTCTCCTTTCCATGGCTAATGATAAAAATGAATGATTGGTCTTCTGTTTAAATCATTCAATTTCATGTGATTCGTCATTCAAGAAGAATTTTTAATTGCATTTGAAAGAACAAAAATGAATCCCTTGGTCTTATCATCAATTAAATCCTTATAGAACACATGTATACAAGCAAAAAATAATGGCTTTTAATGCATGAAGACCATTTACTCTCCTCTAAATTTCCTACAAAATGATTGCTAAAGTTAGCATGAAATGCATCAAAACACTAGTTCAATATTTGTTAGAACCCAACAAACAAGTTTCTTGGGTGGTAGAAATGTAATCATGCATGGACAAATTTTGATATATATAATAAGCTTCCATTGTGATCCAAAATATATAGAATCTTCTATTTTTTTATGCTTGCTATTAAGACAAAAAAATTTCGAATTGTTATTGTTATCTTTGTGATCTAACCATGAAATGGATTAATACAATCTCCACTCCCTCAATAATTTAAAAATTATTGAAAATAGTTTTCTAAAATATGGAGATCCCACAATAATGGGTTACACAGTTTTTTTGGCCAAACTTGACATTGAAATCAACATTTTGCACCATGTCTTCACTTTATAACACTTATGACAGTTAAACCATTAAGAATTTGGAGTTGAAACAAACTACTGATTTGTGATATTTTTTTGTAGATTCTAAATATGTATATTTTTGAAAATTTAGAAAAAAACTGTGCATTTTTTTAGGTAACTTGTAATAACTTATTTTGCATAGTAATCGATACTTTTCATAAGTGACATTTATGTCATCATGCATAACATTTTTCATAGAAATAATTAAATTCTAGTTTTTAAAATATAGATTTGTCACACCAATATCTAGCGTATGGATATTTTTCATAATTTTTTGTTGCATAAAATTTTTATTTAATTTTTAAAGTCAATTTTACCATAATTTGGACAAAGACATATGTCATCGTGTATAAGTTTTTTTGTATGCATTTGAATTAACTTCTTCTTTTAGTGTTGAAATGAGGATATCAATACCTAGGGAAAAAAAAATTCTTTATTTTCCAATTTTCTACACATGTGAAGCAAATGTTCAAAGAAAAACCTACATTCACAAAAAATAAAAATGCTTCAAAATTTCCCTGCAAAGATGAACCTATTTTCTAAGGGCTTCACAAAAACCTACATACTTACAAAGCGTAACTTCTAAATGACTTAATTTGACCCCCCAAAAGGTAAAGTAAAAGAAGATTGTCGTTAGCATTTTGATAGGTGCAGATAAGACTCCACTACAGGTACATGATTTAAGAAAAGAGCCTAGGTTCTATCCAAGGGGGTTTGACCTAACCCTTTTCAAATGAGACCTCACAAGGCTTAGATCATTATATTTTGTAGAAAAAATGTGATTTCAAGCAAAAATCAAGATGAACCAAGTTTGTAACCCATTATTGTGGGATTACCTAACAATAAAAAGCATTTGAAATTCCTCATCAAGGGGAATCATATATAATTATTTTTTTCCTCCATTTTTTTGGGCTTAGGCAACAATCTTACCATATGCCCTTAGAAGGAAATTTCCTAGATTGTGAATCAAATTTCTCTACTTTAAGGTTAAAAAGCAACAAACTAAGCAGATTTGAGGGCTTGTACATAATCCAAGTTGTTATGATCAGTAACGTTCAAATTGAAAGGGAGGTTTTTAAATCCTATTAATTCAAAAAGAGATAGATCAAGAATTATAGGGAGATGATATGAGGGAGTTGCTAAAATAATAGGAAGATAGAGAGGACTTAAAAGGAGGGTATATCCTACAAGAATGAGCAATGTAGAAATGATGTAGTCTATTGAACTTTCTATCGTGTCCTTGATCTACAATTCTCTATCAAGTGTATTAGTGGTGAGAGTAAATGGTGAACTTGAAAATGGTTATGTGTATGAAGGCTATTTTTCAAATTTAACCAATATCCATGCTCAACCTAGTATAGTCTAGTCATGCATTTGACTAGCTATAGTCATGCATTTGACTAGCTATAGTCAAATTTCCCCTCAATCATGTTGAAATAATTGGTATTTGAATGTATTTAAAAGTCAAAGGATTTTTGTGTTTTCACTACTGAAGGAAAGTTTGTTCTACATGATCATTAGAGGCATAAAAAATATATAAATTAATAAGATGATTTTGAAGAATAATAACTTTAGCAACAAACATCAATGAAAGGGGTCTTCTACATGCATTCCACTATGATGTTAATAATTCAAGATGATGTTCCAAGAGATTCTCCTCAATAACCATCAAGATGAAAGAATTTTAACAAAGTGATCTCCTAAATATATTAACGAAAAATTCTAAATTTTCTCCTCAGAGATTAACTAAAGGAAAACATTTGGTCTCCAAGTATTAACAAAGTTCCTAATTTTAAACTTGCAAGTGGAGATGTACATACAACTCATGAAGTTTGTATTTCAATGAGATAATATAGAAAATTCATCTAATTTTATTGTTATTCATTTATAAAGGTCAATTATCCATTAACGTCCATCATGGCGCAATTGAAGAAGGATCTAAGCATGGTCATTTCATATTAAGGAAACTTAATTTCATAATTTCATATAAGTTTTAAATTTTCATTTTGTGGTTCTTCAAGCCTTTTATCTCATCCTTTGATTGATCATTCTGGATAGACATTGAATTTCCCAACCATTGGTATTAGGTCCTATCTTAAGGAAAAAACTAAACCATTAGACACAAAGAGGAAAAAGTAAGAAAAGACCATAGTTACTTATACAAAATTTCATAGCCTTAGTTCCTATTTATAGAGATTCTCATGTAGCTTGATAAAGTCTATATTTATTTTGTTTTTCTACTACAAAGGTTTCTTCTTTCTATCTTTGGTTCTAGTAATGGGACTTTATTTTCACTCTTATACCCCAGAGGAAATTCGTCATCCATAGTATGAATAACCTAGCTCTCATGTAAATATATAATTTTATCTATAAGGATGATTGCAATATCGCTCTCAATGATGTATTTTCCAGATAGGACCACACCATTGTGATTTTCTTTGATTAGTTTAATAATGTGTTTTTGTTTCTATTTCTCCCACTCAAGCAAATTAACCATATTCTAATTTTTCAAATTAGATAAATCTTTCATTTAAAAAAAAAGGGAATAAATTCTGAAACCTTTATAATGCTAATGTCGTCCTCCCCTTCCATCTAAGTTTGATTGTCAATTTTCTTGTGAATAGCTACCAACTTCATATTGAGCCAGTTGATTTCAATAAAAAACCATTAAGTCGTAGTGTGTTGGGAGGTTATAAATTTCTTTATTATGCCCAGGATGTAAAATAACTCCTCTCTAGATGGGGTCTTAGTCATAAGAACATAAAAATCTCTAGGAATAATCAAGGTAAGTTCTGAAATCCTACAAAAGGAAACCCCAATTGAAGTTTAGGTATGGGGATATTCGTAACCTAGTCACTCTCTTTTGTAAATACCACGGCTCCTAAGAATTTTTTGATTGGGTTTTTGAGAGGTCAAATCTAGTAAAAAAACACGATAATTAATCCATGATGAATGATACTTATGGTTAGATCCTTTTCCTACACGAGTTTTCCAATGAAGAAAATAGATAGAATAGAAAGGACACTTTGATTTTATGTATCACTATCATCTATTTTTTATATTAAACAACGAAAAAACAAGGGTGTTACCCCTTACACAAACACAACCCAAAGGCGTCAAATAGATATCAACTAAACGATAAAAACATAAATAAGAGTGTTGACCCTTACAAAGGTAGACCTAAAGGCCATATACAACAAGGTCAAGAGTAGACCATAAAAATCACATTGGCAGAAAAGCTAGTAGCCCACCTCAAGAGTGGGTAGATAGCTTGAACCCACGACATGGTGAGGAGAATGAGAGACTGAAGAATAATTTTTCATACACCATCAAACATCCATCCAGGCGATACTATCACAAGGATCCCCATCACAAGGGAGAGAAAGTGGTGAAACCCTCTTTGAGAGTCTGTTACCACAAGGGGTAGGGTCCTAAGAAGGCTGCACATCATCAACCAAAGGTTGGAACAGAGCATGAGCAATAGATTAAGGAAGGTCCATATAGCCAAAGGGGGTCACACTAGTAGCAAGAGGTAGAGTAAGGTCTACCAAGTCTAAGAGGACAAAATAATTAGTAGGATCATCATCATAAACTTGTGAAGAGTAATGAGAGGAAGAATCATAAGCTAAGACAATCAAATGATCATCATTAACATCCTTCCACCAAGTGGCAGTTCCTTTATGACATGAGAGAGAAAAATCTGTTGCTAGGTGACTAGTTAAGAAGCACTAATGGTATCAAAATGAGAGGCCCTTATAATCCAACAATTGCGTCAATGGTCTATCCCCAACCATGAGAACCACATCCTCATGAAGAGGTGTGGAGATGTCAATGACAAATAGAGTGCGTGCAAAGGTAGAGAGACCCATGAAAGCCGTGGTATCATCCACCTTTAAGAAATGATCAATAGAGTTATCGATGACCTCAAAACAAGAATTCTCCCAAAATGAAGGGGAAGATTGGGAAGGCCAACTAACACCAAGCACAAACTAAGTGTTTTAGTAAGAGGGTTGAAGGAAATTATTAAGGGTTTGGCCGAGAAAGAATGTGTCCCCCAAGCCCACAAATTTCTCAATACTGGATCTCGTTCATCAGAAGAAATAAAAGCATCAACAAAAAATCCATTAGCACAGGGAAAAATATCAATGTTGCCAGAAACTAAGCGTCTTGAAGAATCCATCACCCAACAATGAATATTCAAAAGAGAAGGCTAGAAACCAAAATTTTTGTAAACCAACCTAAAAAGTTGGTAGAAGTCCACATTATCCACTACATCAATGCCACGAACCACCATAAAGGAGGCCTTAGTACAAGAAAGGGGTTGAATATTTTTTCTTTGGAGGAAGAGAAACAAAAAATCTAGCAACATGAGCAAAGCTCCCTCCACCAGTAGCAGAAAGATTATTTCCTCTCATTCACAACCTTGATAGACAAAATTTCTCAGATTATTACCAAGTGAGCACCGCTTCAACTCCCTTACCACTATTTCTAAAATTAGATAAAAACCCCAAAACCATCTCCATACCGTGGTGGAGCAAAGGAATCCCATAATGAAGTGACATACTATATCATTGATGCAAAGGGATCATTCAATATTTATGATAGACCAAAAATAGAGGAATGTGGAGAGGGAGAAAATTTGGAACGTGGAGAAAAGGCATCCACCAACAGAGTGGCACCTAGATGTTAGAATGTGATGTTGATACTATCATTTTTGTTGTCATTAATGGTTTTCATTGATGTCAACATATCCTATGTTTTGATGTGGATTGGATCTTTTAGTGATCCGAGAGATTGTGCTTCATATGATGTGTCGTAGATATTTATCTTTAGTTGTTTCAGTGCTAGTCCCATTTATCTTGCAACATATTGTAGTTCACTTGTTTGGGCTCAGTCCTATCTGGAAAGTGGTCATTGTACTTAGGTTCAAGTATTTGCATTGTAACATATAGATCATATTGGTAGGTTCTAAATATATCGGTGATGGTGTAGCATGTTGTTGTGAGCAAGGTATGTTGTTGTGAGCGAGGTGGTCCACGTTTCATTCCTTACCATTGAAAGAATTCTTTGGTGTGACCTATTTCAAACTAAATTAGGCTAACCCTTTTGTTGGTATGACATAGTATAAGAGAGCGATGATTATTTTTATTGTGATATGCACATATGCGAGTAATATACAAAGTGAATGTGAATCTAACAAGGAAAGATCTGTGTATTTTTAGAAATGCTAGTTGGTGCAACCCACAACTGAATGTTAAATGATTTTGTGTTGGTGATTATTGGTGACAATGATTTCAGTGGTGGATTCATTTTCATTTCTTATATTCCAGAAGTGAGCCTATTTGTATCGACAGTGAGCCTCTTTCTATTTTCTAGGTAGTTAGCTCAACTGACAGTGAGCCTTACTTGCAGTGAGAAAATGAACAACTAGTCTTTGTAAAAAACTCCTTAAAGTTTGTAAAATGATTTTTGGAATAATTGATTCACCCCCCTCTCAATCATTCATCCTATTTAGCAATCGGTATCAGAGCTTTGGTTCCTTGGAGAGAGTTTCACCACTTGAGGTAGATTTGATGGCACACAAATTGTCTATCCCCATGTTTGATGGATTCTCTTATAGTTTTTGGAAATCATAGATGAGAGGATACATGATCTAAATCAGTTACACTACTAGGAAATTTGCGGAAACAAAGTATGTTGCACCTCAAACTGGCCCTACTACTCAGATGAAATTTCAGCCTATGATGAGAATGAGAAAGCAAGGTATGCAATTTTAGTGCTTTATCAAAAACTGAGTTGACTAAGGTCATTTAATTGAATATTGCCTATGAAGTTTGGGAAAAATTAAAAGAGATCTATGATGGGAATGATAGAGTTAAGTTATCTAAGAAGCTAACAACCAAGCGTCAATATGAGAACCTGAGAATGGAAGAAGGTGGAGATATTGCAAGCTACTTTCAGAGGGTTGACAGTGCAGTGAATGAAGTCAAGAATCAAGGAGGTACTATTACTGATGAAGACGTGATGGAGAATATCTTGATAACCTTACCAGAGAGATACAGTGACAAGATCTCGTCTACTGAGGAAGTTTATGATCCAAATAAGTTTACCAAAGAACAATTTTTTGGCACTTCGCGTTTGAGTTGAGGAAATTAGGAAAATATAAGAACAAATCTGAGACAATCTTTAAAGGTACAAAGATAGAGGAAGATCTGGATGATGATGATTCAGATCAGATGGAAGCGAACTTTGCAAGAAGGCTGAAGAAATGTACTAGCAAATATAAATATATGTTACCCCTTATTCTTTAGATGTGGAAATATTGACCATTTAGTATCTAGGTGTCCAGAAAAGGATAACTGATAAAAGTTAAAGAAATTTAATAAGAAGGCCTACTATGCTAATGAAGATGCTAGTATATCAAATGATGAATCAGATCAGGAAGACTCTTTATTTTTGGCAAAACAAGAAAAGCCTAGATTTGATATTTCTAACATTTGCATAGAATTTGTTAATAATGATGAGACTAGATTGTTTGTTATAAGAAATAAGAATGAATGGTTGATTGATAGTAGATGTTCAAATCATATGACTAGTGATAAAAGAAAATTTGTAACACTTGAGAAATATGATGGTGGTCGTGTTAGATTTGGTGATGATAAGACAACATATATTGTTGGAATTGGCTCCATTACTTTTGATGGAAAGCATAACACTAACAAGGTTTATTATGTGAAGAGTTTGTGTCAAAATATTTTTGAGTGTTGGAAATATGTGTGAAAATGGCTAGATGTTGCATTTAAGAATGAAGGTTGTGAGATCCAGAAGAAGTCTGGAACTGCTATTGCAATTGGAGAAAGAACTGGAAAGAACATGTATCAACTTGAAGGAGCTACAAAAAGTTGTTTATTATCTCGGTCTGATGACAATTGGATTTGGAATTGGAGAATATGTCACATCAATTTTGACAACATGGTAAGAATAAGTTCATCATGTGCAGTAAGAGATTTAACAAGATTGTGTAAACTAGATAATGTTATCTGTAAGGGATGTTAGGAAGGAAACCAAAAAAGAAAATCATTCAAGGCAAAAGATCATTCATCTACCAATTTGATGGATCTCGTGCACACAAACCTATGTGGTACTACCAGAACAAGAAGCTTACAAGGTGAAAGATATTTCATACTTTTCATTGATGATTATTCCAGATTATCTTAGGTTGCATTTCTAAGAGAGAAATCAGAAAATTTTAAGAAATTCAATATATTTAAAGCAAGAGTTGAGAATGAAGTTGGTAGGAAGATTAAATATTTGAGATTTGATAGAGGAGGAGAGTTTACTTCTGATGAATTTTATAATTTTTGTGAGAAAAGTGGCATTAAAAGAGAATTTTCAGCCCCTAGAACACTACAACAGAACAATGTAGTGGAAAGGATGAATCAGACAATGTAGGAAGCAACAAGGAGAATGATCAAAGAGGCAGGTTTACCAAAATTTTACTTGAGAGAAGAAATTCATACAATGGTGTACACACTTAAAAAAGTTCTATACCAAAAGAAGTACGAGAAGACTTCATACGGGATATGGCATGGAAGAGCACCTACAATGAAATACTTCAAGATTTTTGAGAGAAGATGATACATCTAGAGAGATGAAGACAACCTTGGCAAGTTTGGCAAAAGAGTTGATGAAGGTATATTTCTAAGATATTCTACAAAGAGAAAAGCATACCATTGTTACAGTTCAAGAGACTGAATAAGATAGTTGAAAGTGCAAATGTGAATGTTGATGAAGATGCTCATAAATCTCCTAAGAAATACTTTGAATATGAATTTCATACAGAGGAAAAGAGAAAAGAAGACAAGAAGAAGAAGACAAGAAGAAGAAGAAGAAGAAGAAGAGACAAGGTAGACTCTGACATCTACAACAAAGACCCTAAGGTATGTACAAAGAAATCATTTAGAGAACCAAATTATATGCGATAAGAATAAATGTATCATTACAACAAGTAGAGCAGCATAAGAGAAAACATTATTATATTTACTTTCAGAAATTGAGCTAAAAAATGTGGAAGAAGCATGTAATGATCAAAATTGGGTAAGAGCAATGAAAGAAGAACTTGATCAAATAGAGAAGAATCAGACTTGGGAACTTGTGCCTAGACCGATTGACAAGAATGTGATTGGCACAAAGTGGGAATTCTGAAACAAGCTGGATAAATATAGAAAGGTAATGAGAAAAAAGGCAGGATTAGTTTGCAAATATTACACACAGATTTAAGGCATTGATTTTGATGAAACTTATGCCCCTGTTGCCTAGATGGAGGCAATATAGATATTATTAACATTTGCAACATTTAAATATTTTAAGGTTTATCATATGGATGTTAAGTCAACATTCTTGATTCTGAAGGAAGAAGTCTACATTAAACAATTGGAGGGATTCAAGTTAGGAAAGGATCCGGATGCAGTTTGTAGATTGAAGAAAGCATTATGCGAATTAAAGAAGACACCTGAAGACTGGTATGGAAAATTGGATAAGTATATGATTGGACAAGGATTTCATAAAGGATCTTTTCATTAATTTGTATTACAAAATTTTTTTAGATCAAATCTTAATCGTTATGGTTTATTTTGATGACATAATTTTTGGAGGAAAATATGACTTGTGCAAAAAATTTACAAAGGAGATGCAGAAGGAATTCAAAATGTCTATGATTGGTGAGTTGAAATTTTTCCTTGGATTGCAAGTAAATTAGAAAAGTAAAGGAATATTCATTTCCCAGTCGAAGTATATCAAAGAGTTATTGAAGAAGTTTGGTTTGGAGAATTCTAAACTAGTATGTTTTCCTATGGTTACCAGATGTAAGATGACTATAGAAGATGATTCATCGAAAGTTGATGCAAGTAACTATAGATCAATGATTGGAGGACTATTGCATTTGACTGCTACTAGACCAGATATTATGTATGTTGTATGCTTAGCAGCCATATTTCAGCAAGAACAAAAAGAGTAACATGTTATGGAAGTAAAAATATTTTCAGAGATTTGAAGGGAACAAAAGATTTTGGATTATGGTATCTAAAAGTTCAGACTTCACTTTGAAAACTTATAGTGATGCTGATTGGGCTAGATGTCTTGATAACCGATATAGTACTAGTGGTGGAGCATCTTTCCTTTGCTCCCAGTTGGTTGCTTGGTCAAGTAAGAAGCGGGATTCTATGACAAATTATCTATTTATGAATCAACATACATTGCAACATCCTCATGTTGTAATCAAGTATTATGGATGAAACAAACTTTGAAGGATATTGGTATAACGTTTGACAAACCGATCTTAATTATGTGTGATAATACCGGTGCTATAAACATTTCAAAGAATCTAGTGCAACATTCCAAAACAAAACACATATCTATCAGATATAATTTCTTAAGAGAGAAGGTGTTGGAAAATGAGTTCAGACTTGAATATGTACCTACAAAGGATAAAATTATAGATATCTTTACAAAACCATTGTGCAATGATATTTTTGAGTATCTGAGGCAGAAGTTGGGGATTCTACCCCTTCCTAGTGCTCACTAAATGCACCGATGTGTGCCTAGTTCTGGTATTCCTGATTTCGACTCTGAAACTCCCGAAACCTACTCCTTAACACCAAAAAAGAAGGGGAAAAAATTTATGGGGAGGGATTTTCCTCAATCAAACCCATGTATAGGAATCAACCTTGAATTGAAATAAATGAAATTGAAGAAAAACTGTCATGTAGCAAAGTTTAGATCTAAACAATGGAATATATCATACCATGTAGATGTAATTGTCTCTAAGAATGCGATCAAGTAATGTTGATGCAATAACTTTTCCTCAACACAAAAACCAAAAGGAAATCATGTAATATAAAACCTCATGTAGCATATGTTGTAATTCGCCACAATGTTAGATTGAGGAAGAAAGAGAAGACTTGATGAATGAATGTAAATCTCCTTCCTTTATGTCAAACTCCTTTGCTTGGCTTCCAATGGGGAAAGAAGATAGATCTATGGAATTAAATGCCTTGAATGCATGATGGAAATTATAGAATTAATACCTTAAATTCTTGATGCATTCCTTGCACTTGAATGCTTGATGGGCTTGAATGCTTGATAATGGATTCTTGCTTGAGCTTGGATCTCTTGAATGCACAATAATAGAACGCATGTGGGTGTATTTCATAATAATGGATTGCATATTATGGATGTCAAAATGAGAGGAAGAGGTCTCCTTTCATACATATTTTGGGGCTAAGATCTTGCAGGCTGACCTCACTTAAGAACCTAGGAGAAACACCCCTGCATTGGGCCCACAACCCACTTAAATTCAATGCCCGAGAATAAGGTCAACTTGGTTTGACCTTGCCTAGGAAAAGGATGACTTAGGTTGACCTAGTCTTGGCATGCTATTTTATCCATGATTTAGGGGAGTGTGCTAAAAAGAGGCGTGAAAACCTCAGTCTGCCAGGAAATTAGGGAAAATCCCAAAATCTGAAATTAAATGCATAAGACCTAGGTGGAAAATGAATTATGAGGATGGATGGAAAATGGTAAAAAATGTATGGAAATTAGAGCTAACCTCAAGTTTGAAGAATGCAGAGGACCTATATTTGAATTAAGTATACATTTAGGTACAATATGAGGTCCTACCATAAGAAACATACTAAAGTAGGCCAAAAATGGTCCCCAAATCTACACAAATTAAGTGCTTACATTTTAGGATGGTTCATTTAGCCCCCACTTTAGCGAGGGTATGAGACAAACTCATGCTCATGGTAAAGAAAGAGAATAAGAAAGAAGAGAGAGATGACGATAGGTGAATAGCAAAGAGACAAGACATCACTAAGCTTAAGGATATAAGCCCCCAGACCAAGGATTTTATCTCAACATCCATGCACAAGGGCACAAAAACAAAAACAATAAATAAAAAGCAAAGACAAAAGACACAAAAGAACTAAAGGAAGGAGACCTCAACCATAAATGTCTCATCTACTAATATCATGTCTGGAAAGCTATTTCAAGAGCACAAGTGATCACATAGGAAGAACAAGAGCATCATCAAAGACAATACAAACTCCATGGTCTAACCTAATAGTACAACAATGAGAGCGAAGAGAGAGAGACCACGAATCCAACAGATGTAGAAAATTGTGTTATGCTAGCTAATCCGTGGGTAGAGAAGAGAGAGGAAAGAGAATTGATACTCTAGAGAATTATGTTATGCTAGTCAATTCTTCCTTGAAAAATTTGTGCATGGGAAGGTTTGTGGGGATTATTCCTGTGGAAACCATCATCTCCATATGGATCCATGTCTAGGCATTAGTCTTATGAAAATTCTATAGAAATCCATGTTCAGGGATTAGTCTTGAGGAAATTATGCATGAATCCATGTCTAGTGATTAGTCTTAGAAATTTTGTATGAATCCATGTTCAGGGATTAGTCTTTATGGAAATTTCCATGTGAATCTATGAAATGAAATCAGTCTATGGATAAAAAATTGCATGTAATGTACAAGGGAGGTTGTATGTATGCTCCCCCATCTTATGATGGAAACACAAGAGACATCATAAGGAAGAGAATCAAAGATACCTAGTTCCAATAACAAGAAGATATCCTTAAGCAACAATGTATGCCATAAAATTAGCTAATAGTATTGACTGTTATGAGCTTAGAAAATATATAATCGTGAAAGGATATTCCACTTGTGGGAAGAGACACTTGAAAGGAAGAGATCTTGGCTACAAGAAATTTACCTTCAAGAGGAGTTATTGAACAAAGATAACATCTTCAAGACAAAGAGGGGGAGGAGAAAAAGAATGCACCCATTTAGCCCCCTATTTCCAGGTGAAATAGGGATCCTTGATGAAGGATGGAAGAATTTGAAATTCATAGTAAGGGAATGTGTTTATAATGAATGTAATTTTGCAAATAAAGAAGAGGTTGTAATCAAGGATGCACACCTCTTATGTAAGAGATAATCCCGAATCAAAACAAGCAATTATTTATAAGAAAAAGAATATCACATGATAAACAAATGCCACTATACTAAGGAAAGTAGATCGTTAGAGAAGAGAAAAAAGAATTTACATAAAATATTTCCCTCCAAGTGTGAAGGAAAGACAAAATATATGATACATCCCTAATGAAAGTCACTTCATAATAGATACATAATTCCAAGAAAAATAAGTTGTGAACCAAAGAGAACTCCTAATATAAAACAAACATATTATGCTAGAAAATACATCACATATAAAGTAAGTGAGACATCAAGGAAAGAAATAAAATGATGATATGGATGATTATAAGTGAGAAAAATTCCCTTTGAGCCATGAAAAGGATTGTTAAGAAAAGGTATTAGGATCTTGCGTGAAACAAAGTCTCTCGTGCCAAAAAGGATGTACCATCATAATAGAAAGTCCATAGAGATGAAAAAGAAAGAGAAGAAAGATGTCACCTTATGCCTACTTAGTGGTCAACCTCAATCATACAAGATATGCATTTATAATTAAGGAATAAATTGTAAAGAGGATAGGAATCTCATGAAGGAGAAAAGATCCTAAACATCCAGTCCATACATGGGAGGACATCGTAGTATAAAAGAGATGACCAACAAAGCGATAATGGATCCTTTAAAGGATAAAAAGATGAGATAAAAGGAATAATCCAATATATTCCCTAAGTGTTAGATATTTTATAATAAACATGCACTTTCAAGGAAGCACAAGGAAGCATAAGGGTGCAACTCAGGATGTAAATCTCCTGAAAAAGAGAAGATCCTTATGTAAAACAACAAATTTATGCAAGAAAGGACATCATACTATAAAAGATGCGTCTAGAATAGATATTAGATGTATTGGATATGATGAGAAGAAGAGGAAGGACACATTACACTCCCTAATTGGTTTTTTTTATAATAGACATGTACTTTAAAGAAAGCATAAGTTTACAACTTGGGATGCCAATCTCTTGAAAACGAGAATATCCTTATGTAAAACAACAAATGTATGCAGGAAAGGATGCCATATTATAAAATAAACAAGTCATTAAAGAGAGAAAATAAATCCTTTGATATAAATAAGAGAGTGAAATAAGACCCTTCCCCCCAAGTGAGGAGACAAAGAAAAAATACTATTATGTTTCTTACAAATTATTATTTCACCTAAGATTGCACCACCATAAATGACAATGGACCTACAGAGGATAGGCTTAGCAATATCACATAGTGAGGAGCAACATAATAGGATTATAGATGTTATTTAGAATTATTATGACAAATGTGTCCTTCATTGTAACATGTCATTTGAATCATACCACAATCAATGAATTATTAAATTTTACACTTCAAATCATAACGTTCATTAGCCTTATGACCATGAATTCGATGATGCATACAAATGAAGGAATTGTCTTGTTTATGTTTGTTATTTTTTATGTTTTGATTAAGTAAAAATAGGTTTTACAAGGACCCAAAACCATTACAAAGAGATAAAAGATAGCATACAAGTTTTATAGGAACTTTGCCGCAGCACCCTGAAACTAAAGCCTGATAACAAACATAAACAATCGAAACAACAAGCTAAACCCAAAATAGGACAGAAAAAATAGTACAACGGGAAAAAGACAGCTAAATGCTTTTCATTAAGTCTTCAGCCCAAATCACCATAATCTGCATCTGATCAGTAGAGTTTTTGATCTCTTCCAGCTCCTTATCATCTTTGGTTCCAATCTCCCTTATGCTAGCATGTTTACGCTTTCTTGGTCCCATAGTGTCCTTCAGATCCTTTCCCTCTTTTTTACCCATTTCCTACTCTATCTTGCCCTCCAAGAACTTAGAATGTTTTGTGTATGCTTTGAGACTAAAAAGAATTTGCTCCCCAATTTTACGCATGGTTTCTTCCATTATATCCACTTTATTCTACATCATTTGAAGTTTTCCCTCAAAATCCCCATCAATAGCATTGTCCTCTTTCTCTTTCAATCTTTTTTCCATCTCACATACCTTCTGAACCATTTCAGCATAAGCATCCGCCCTACCAACCACATCCTTCATTTCATCGGGGCACACAAAGACAGGTTTATCCCCAAAACTAATATCCTTAATGAGGTTAACCCAGCATCCCATCACCTACATTTGCTTTTTAATTTTACCCACATCATCTATCAAATTTCCCATCATGCAAGTAAAATCCACCAGACATTTTTTTGTCTTTAGTCATATCATTAACCCCACTTCTCTCCTTATAAATTTCCTCATTTTCTATATTTGTAGTACCCTTTTTTCCTACAATTAATTTTTCAATACCCTCCACACTCTTATCCCCAACCTGGTTAACATAATACAAAATTTCCTCCTTCTGCAGAGAAATTTGGCCCTAACCTAGATTACCAATGTCGCCCTCCATCTTACCTTCTTCCCTTATATCCTCCCCATTATTTCCCCAGTACTCTTCTTGGTGCAGAGGCACCTCAACATTTTCTCATTATCAAAATATTATTTTGAAGTATCTAAGTCATTTAGAACTTCATCTTTTCATTTATTAAATTATATGGTAAGGTACTCAATGTATTTGAAATTGGTTTAAATGATGTGTGTAATCAAAAGGCCGAAGGCCAATGTAACCGATCAAGAATATGTAAAGTCTTTGTAACCGCCAAAGAGAGTTATAAATAGACCCAAATGTGATAGAGAAAGGGAGTCGATTGAGATTGGTTGACGTGATATAGTGAAAGGAAGATGTAAGAATTGGGCTCTCTGGCTTGCAGCCAGAGAGCCATTCGTATTTGTAGTCACTTTGAATCACATGTGTATTCATTTTTTTGAATTGAATAGAATGTATTTTATTTAAGTTCATTATGTTTCCTATTGTCGGCTTTTGATCTCTATCATGAAGAATAGAACAGTGATATATACACATTGGGTTTTGTTATCTTTTATAAATGATACAATAGTAAATGTCCCGTTTATGAACGAGATTCATTTGTTTTGGTTTCAAATGTAGTGAAACAGTTATCGAAGGGGATGTTGAAAAGACTGTGTTGTTCATGAATCGGTTACAACAGTTCCGATCTTGGAATGTTTGATAGAGCATTATAATTTTGTTTATGTGTAGATCGGTTTCATGTTGCAAAGAAAGAATTTGAAAGGCCGATTGTTAACTCATTATTGGAATTAAGTTTAAAATACTTCAAGAAACCGTTATGCTAATATTGTGCTAGATGCACTCAATGACATTGGGATGTATTTACAGCTAGTTAAGAAGAGAAGGATTCTCTCTTGTTGGTCGGTGACCCAAGAGAGAATCGATAATTGATAACCAATGATCAATTTGAAAGTGATGATATCGATTAATGATATCGGGAGGTATTGTAGTGGTTATGCCGTGTGAAATGGTGCTTTGACAGTCACGTGGAGGAAACCGAGAGATGGAGCTTTGATGGCCATTTTATCGAAGACCGAGGAAGAAATCTTGTTGCACAGAATTGTTTACATTTACAAGAGCCGAGGGTTATTGAATGTCGCTTCAAAAGTGACGATCGAAAGCATCAAATGCAGACCCGTGGGTGACTTAGCCCTTGTATCATTGAAAGGGTGGTGGAGTGTATTTACAAGCCATGGACGGTCCACAAGCATGCAATGTATCAGAGGAAACAATGATGGAATATTGTGTCATCGTATTTGGAACTCAACATTTGGAAATAGAGATAAGGTGGTGAACTTCTAATACTTATATCTTTGAGTGATGATCTGCAAGGTGGTGAGCACAGTCCAAGCCACGAGTGACCCACGTGACATAAAACAAACATTGAAGGTAAAACGTCCATTGGTGAGTTGATTGAAATCTTGGGAAGTATCATTTAGTCGATACTGTTATCTCGAGTTAATGTATTGAAGGGTGAGTTTTATTTAATAATGATTATGGAGTCTAATATGAAGTTGAGATTATCTAGATATTGGGAGAATATGAACCTCTATTCAATGTCTATGGATAAATAAAGTTTTAACATCCATATTTGTGGATGTACCATCGATGCTCTCTGCATCACTTCTCCTGTTCCAAAACCTCATCATCCTCAGAGGAAAGAACAATACGCCTTTTACTGGTGCTTTTCAACCTTTTATCATTTTTTTGTGGCCACTGGTCTCACTTTATTTCCTTTTGTTACCCTCCTTCCCCTTTTCCTCCTCATAGTCTTCATCTTCAATTTCCTTTTCTATTTCAGACTCATCTACAACAACGTTCTTCTAATTTTTCTTTGAAGAAGAGCCTTTTCAACTTCCCTTCTTCGAGGTAAAATCCCCAGATGGCTCCTCCTCCTCATCCTTTGTTTCCTCTTCATACATCTTATCTTCTTCATCTCATTCTGTCTCATCATCATCCCTGACTTTACCCTTCAGGAATGGTTTTTCCACTTTTTTTGTTTTGAGAAGGTCATACACCAAAAGCATAAGGCCCTGTTGTGAGGTGTGGTCCCCTTTCGGGTTCTTCTGAAGACTTTTAATAGTAAAATCCAGCGATCTCAACAAATAAAAAGGCATGCCAACTTTCATATTATGTCTAAAATTATTTAACAACATAAAGTGGTGCCCGTAAGCTCTAGTAAATCTCCCATCAAGTTTGATATAGACGATAACAACATATAACACATACCTCCATGTCTGAGAGATGCACTTAGGGTTGTGATAGGAAGTGTCCTCCTTCACCAACCTCATCTTTTCCTCTTCTGTATTATGAAATTTCTGAGAGGCTTTGTCAAAGATACTTCTATCTCTGTAAATTTTTAACCCTTCCATGCTCATGCCAGTAGCTTCTACTATGATTTCCTCTGTAACCTCCATTATCTGATTACCATCTTACACTCTTCCATTCTTCCAAGTTTTGAAGAACTACTTAGAGATAGAAGGGTTTCTGCCATGCAGTCTCTCCATAAAGCCCGCCATCCCACCCTTTTTCAGGATGTTCCACACCTCCTTGTTCTATTTCCACTCTTCACAATTCATGGGTTTGAATCTCTTCTTACTTCCTCCCATTTCTTCTCTCTATTATTTTTTATGTTGTTTTTCAAAGGAAGAGTAATTAAGTTGGCCTTAAGAAGCTCAAACAAGATACTCTCTTGTGGTGAGGATAAATTAGGAGAAAAATGTATAGATTGATTGGGAAAATGGAAAGGTTGGAAACCTAGAGCTTCTTTTGAAAAGTGTGATGTAGATTGATCACAATTTTCAATGCTTTTTTGCACACATCCTATACAACGTCCATTAGGAAGATAGGAGTCTCTTTTAGGTGGAATTGGATTGAAATTTAAAGAAGCGCAATCAATATCCATGCATTCGTTAGATGAAGGAATTTGATTCTCAAGTTAAAGAGTCTTATCCTTGCTATAGAATTTTGGTGTGAAGTCTAAGGTTCCCCAATCATCATCTTGAAGGGTCGATGGTCCACCTATTTTTATTGGAGAAAGAATTGATGAAGGAAATTGAATAGAGTTAATTTGATTAGGATCCTTATGTTCTAAGGTTGGATTTGTAGAATCAAGGACATCAAGGATATTATCCTCTTGAGGATTGTTATATATAATGGTATTGCATGGTAATTGGGTCCCATAGCACTTTTTATGATAATCCCTAATTTTTTTTAGAGGTATCTTGAATGGTATTGACTTGATTGGTTTCATTAAGCTCAAAGGACTCCTTAGGAAGGGCACCAAGGATAGAATCCTCTACTTCTAAGGTATGTTTAGGGGAAGAACAAACATAACTCATCAAGGCCTCATTTATAGAAGGAATGTTAATGAAACACATATGAAGCTATTTATCATTTAGAGAAATAATCAGGTGATCATCCTCTTGTACCAAAGGATCCCTACAAGGAATAGAAATTGTAGAAGAAAGATCGTCATTTTTATCGAAGACATATTTGGTAAGAGGGGGATATTTACATGGAATGGTGCTAATCACAATGTCCTTAGGGTTAGGATCAATTTTGGGAGGGTGAACATTATAGAAAGGAAGAACTAGATTGTCATCATATGCATGAAATGGAACATCTTGAAGATCTTGAATAAAATTTAAAATTGAACAATAAAATAAAGATTACAATTCCATTGAAAATTAAATGCAATAAATATGGATGAAATATTTTTGTGTTTTTTTATTGTTTGGACAAAATGAAATGCAATGCAATTTAAGGATGAACCAAATGTAATTTGTTTTTGTCCTTTTCACAATGCAAATATATTGAATGAAACAAGGCAATTCATTTAAAGGGGATCTAAAAACCAAATCAAAGATACAACCTATAGATTTCGATGCATACAATGTTAAAAAAAAAAATATTAACATTATGCATACAAAGCATATCTAGATATCTAATTGCACAAAAAGAGAATCTAACACCAAAATCAGAATGAAAATGTCATAATTCAGGTTTACCAAAATGTAATGTAAAAAATGGTGATCAATGGTATACCACCAAGTTACACATACATTGGAATGATAAAAAATCTAACAAAGTGAATCCAATTATCACAACCAAAAATTAAAGGCGCCAACTCATGATTTACACAATGTAGGGTTTTGGATTCCTTATGAAGGAAATATTAATGATATAAAAATATGATATGTGATGTAATAAATAACTAAAGAAAGGTAAATTAGATCTATGAAAGCATGTGCAAGAGGAAAATAGGAAGAATGAACTCACCTTGAAAACAAGAAGGAGAGGGTTGTCCTTCATTTCTAAAATTGATTGTCATAAATTTTTTGAAATCAGAAATGGTTTTGGTTCTGGCACCCTAACACCTGTAGCTTCCAACTGTGAAAATTTTGGATCCAAAGGACTATGTCAAAAAAATTCAACCTCACCCAGGGCTATGTTGAACAAAGTCTACCTAGTCCTTTTAACTCCAAAACTAATGAAACTTGCAGAGGACCTGTGTCTGGTTCTGATATTCCCGAATCTGGATCTGAAACTCCTGAAATTTGCTCCTACACATAGAAATTAAAGAAGAGGAAGAAGGTTACGAGGAGGGGTTTTCCTTAGTCAAACCCCTGTATAGGAATCAACCTTGAATTAAAATAAATGAAATTGAAGAAAATTTGTCATGTAGAAGAGATTAGATCTAAACAATTGAATATATCATACCATGTAGATGTAATTGTCTCTAAGAATGTGATCAAGTATATTGATGCGATAGCTTTGACTCAACACAAAAACCAAAAGGAAGTCATGTAAGATAAAACCTCATGTAGTAGATTTTGTAATTTGCCTCAATGTTGGATTGAGGAAGAAAGAGAAGACTTGATGAATGAATGTAGATCTCCTTCCTTGATCCTTTTCTTGGCCTCCAATGGGGAAAAAAGCTGGATATATGGAAGGAAATTCCTTGAATGCATGATGGACATGATGGAATGAAGACTTGAAATTCTTGATGGCTTCCTTTTACTTGAATTCTTGATGGGCTTGAATGCTTGATAATAGATTCTTGCTTGAACTTGGATCTCTTGAATGAACAATAATAGCTCACATGTGTGTGTATTGCATAATAATGGATTGTAGATTATGAATGTGAAAATGAGAGGAAGAGGTCTCCTTTAATACACATTTCGGGGCTCAGATCTCACATGCTGACCTCAATTAAGCACCTAGGAGAAACACCCCTGCATTGGGCCTGGAGCCCACTTAAATTCAATGCCCAAGGACAAGGTTGACTTGGTTCGACATTGTCCAGGATAAGGCCAAATTAATTTGACCTGGTCCTGGCATGCTAAATTTTGTCCGAGATTTAGGGGAGTGTGCCAAAAAGAGGTAGTGAAAACCTCATTTTGCTAGGAAATCAAGACAAATCTTGAAATCCAAAATTAAATGCATAGGACCTAGGTGGAAAATGGGAAAATATGTATAGAAATTAGAGGCAATCTCAAGTTGGAAGAAAGATGAGACCTATATTTGAATTAAGTATGCATTTAGGTACAATATGAGGTCCTACCATAAGATACACACTAAAGTAGGCTAAAAATGGTCCCAAAATGTACACAAATTAAGTGATTACTTTTTAGAACGGTACAAATGTAAATTATGGTGTTCACAGTTTTTGTGTTTTGTGCTTTCATATTCATATATGTTATAAGTTTATGATTTCTTTAAGCATTTAACAGTTTAGTAAAGTTTGTAAAATGAGTTTTGGAATAATTGACTCAGCCCCCATCTCAGTCATTAATCATGTTCAACACCAACACATTAGGAGATGAAACATAAGCATAGGGAAAGTTCAAAGTTCTAGGAGCAGGAATGGATAACACACTGATGACTTGGGATAGAACCCCTAGTAATCCAGAGGCATTGTCCAAGGCCCCATCGACTGCACCTATTACAGTTGCAAAAATTGGACAATTTAATTTTGCTCTAGCGGGAAGAACCATTGGAACCATTCTCCAAAATTGTATCATTATCATTTGTTACATGTGAGAGTGATTATCATTTTTAGTCATAGAAGTATTATGTGACAAAAAAAGGTAAATTACATCCATAAAGAAACAAGCATCATGAAGGTCCTTACTAAATAAACCATCATGAAATAGGAAAGATGAATAATCATCATTAAGAGAAATAACATCATCACGTGAAGCTTGGTGCCCCAATGTATCAATGAAAGTTAGAGCTAGACATTAAATGTATATATAGTGTCATGAATTGTAAGACCTTACAAGCTCACAATTATTTTTGTGCCCTTTCCATAGTGTATCTCCTCATTTATCTTTCCAAACCTATTTCTAGCCCCTTCGCTATCTGATGAACTATAACTGATTGAATGTTTGAAGATGTTAAGTTGATGATCACCGAGCTATATAAAGTTAATACAAGACATTAAATCAGTTAATGTATTGTATTTTCATTGATGTCAACTTGATATAATCTGAATGGTTATATACATAGTGTCAAAGACTTCAGAGAACCATAAATATAAAGGTTATGCTTTCAGTAATGCATAAAAGATCAGTATTCATTAAGTGACTACAAACACCGACGAGCAGTGCACCCCAACAGACAGAGAAACCTGAGAGAAAAATCACAGTGATACCCGAGCAAGAAACCCAAGAAAGAATTATCGACAAGACGAATCACAAGCATTACTAACGAGCAGAATCATAGTGTTGCCCGACGGAGAAACAACCCCGACGGAGATACCCGAGGAGAACTGAAGTGTTGACCGAAACTAACAAGGAGTTAAACACCGAAAATAACTAAAGTTTAGAAACAACAAAATACTTAGCTGGAAAGAGCTAAAGAAGGAGTTAACTGGTTGTTAATATTTTTTTCATTGACAAGTTAAAGCCAGAGATAAATGAAAGATTTAAAGTTATTTTATTCCAGTTATCAAAGAGACATCTATAGGATAAAACTGAAGTAAATATTTAAAGCAAGATTGGATAGAATTGTGGATCACACCAAGAACTGAGAAATGGTGAAATCATGTCTATAAAGAAACAAGATAATTCATTGTGAATTAAGGGGTGAATAGAAAAATAAGATGTTGAAGAGAAACTGATGAAGGAAGACTTCAATCAGACCTGATCAATCAAGCTGAAGAACAGAGCTAATTCTATGGACACCGAGAAACAAAGAAGCACGACATCACCGAGAAGAAAGAAGTGGAGCAAAGGTATTGAAAAGATACATTGATCAGAAATGTATTATGAGCTTACAATAGATCTGAAAATCTGCAAAGTATAGTTTTATATGTGAACAAATCATTTACTGTTTCAATTTAACCATTGGATCAGAAAGTCTCTTAACCGAGTAGGAATTAACAATCCTTTATATATTGAGATACATAATAAGGAGTATCAAAAGGTTTGGTCATGAAGATAGCATAGAGATGCCAGATACCAAGTGAAGAACTACACAGGGTTTGGTCATAAAAGGTAGCATAGAGATGTCAGATATCAAGTGACAAACTATTCTATTTAAATCCTCTAACAAGGTCACACCTAATAGTGTGTTTGTAAAATTTAACAGGGTTGTCTATTCACCGAACTCACTTTAGAAGAGTGAAAATTTTGGGTTACCATTCCCAAGTGTTTTTCCCTTAACAAGGTTTCCACGTTAAAAATACATGTGTCAATGTGTTTATGAGTCATTACTTTAGTGTTTTGCATTACACATAACTAATCTAGATTGATCGGTATACACTAAGTTATTTACTACATTTCGGTAAATGAAAGACTGCTAATAGGTAAACAGTAAGAATAAGGTTTAACAGTGAACTCTGAGCAGTAGTTGTTTGTTAAGATTATTTGAAGGCATTCATTTTGTAGGACTGAAAATAACTAGAGGCTTATAATTGTGGTAATAAGTTTTTGGGTTAATTTATTGAAATATTTTTGAGGCCACTGATTCACCCCCCCTCCCTCTCAGTTATTCTAACAATTGGTATCAGATCTTGTGTGCTTACTAAGAAAAAGATCACAAGATGAGAAAACGAGATGTGCCTAAGTTGAACAAGGACACGTTTGCATCATGGCAAAGTAGGATAAGACTCCACCTATCAGGTATTGGAAATGATGTTACTCAATACTTGGATACTAAATATGTGTTTCCTACAGGACCTCACACACTTGAGAAATTAAGAGAAAAGCATGAGAATAATTCTATGATGATAGAAATTGCTTCCTCACTCTCTGATGCTAAATTTGAAGATGTCAAAACCTGCACCTTTGCAAAGCAAATGTGGGGCAAATTGAAGCTGGTACATGGAGGATATGCTAATGTACTAAGAGCTAAGGCAAAAAGGCTAAGAGGTAAATTTGATGACCTACAAATGAAAGAGGGAGAAAATATCACTCAGTACAGCTGCAGAATAAAAGAGGTAGTCAATGCTATCTGAGGAGTTGGAGACATACTTGAAGAAGAGACAATGGTAAGTAAAATCCTAAGAACCTTATTGCCTGTATATTCTATTAGAGTATTTTCTATACAAGAAATGAGAGCAGCAGAAAATAATAATGTCACTCTGGATAGTTTGGTTGGTAGACTGATTTCATTTGAGATGAATAACTTTGATAACAATGTCTTAGCATTGTATGCACCCTAAAATGGTCGCCTAGACTTTGGGCCCCGTTTTATCATTTTATCAATTTTCTGAATCAATGCTTTGCAATATTTTCAATTCAAATCAATTTCCTTGATCAAATTATAATTAATTCAATTATTCAATTATTTCAATATTTCCTAAGGTTTGATTATTTTTATCTAATTAAAAGATTTAATTTTATTTTTAAATTAAATAAAATTTAGCTTATTTAATTAAAAGATTTAATCTCCCTTTTAATTGAATAAAATTTATCTTATTTAATTAAAGTAAATTTCTCCCTTTTAATTAAATAAAATTCCTCTTATTTAATTAAATTCAATTTCCCCCATTTAATTAAATAAAATTCTTCTAATTTATTTAATTGAAAGAAAACCTCTCTTTTAATTAAATAAATAAAAATCCCCACTTAAAGCACTTTATTTGTTGAAAAAGGCAATAAATTAAATAAAAATCCTTTTTTCTTCACATCTTCCTAAGTGGTGGGCTTTTTGCCTCTTAATCATAGCCTTTGATTTTTTTCCTCTTAATCTCAACCGTTCACTTTCCTTTAAAAGGAGACCTCTCCTTCTCATTCTATAATATAGAATTTTTAGGTATTGTTATGTTGCAGGATTGGAGAGCAATTTTGGAGGAGGATTTGAGCACTCAAGCTTGGATATTGCAACTTCTCTCTTCTTGCATTCATGGCTACTCATGTAGATTAGATTCATGTTTATTTGCATAGATTAAATTTGCATTTGTATTTCCTTTCATAGATTAATCATGCATTGTTATCATTTAGATTAATTTCTTTTCATGCATTGTTATCATATAGAGTAGATCTTATTTTCATGCATTGAATCTCTCATTTCATGGTGT